>LPNX010601619.1:0-189055 GCA_001517045.1 Pseudotsuga menziesii | reverse complement strand
CTCTTGTCTCTTGTGATGTGCTTATGTGATTGCTGTACTTGTTATTCTCTCAGTGAAAATATCTTAACATAATGCTAGCTTAAATGTTGAAAAACTAACACCCGTTTCTGTTGCATAAAGGGATTATATGTGGAGGAGGTGGATGTTTCCTTGATATTTCATTCCCCCTCAGAACTAACCATGAAGAGTACGAATTTTTCGTGTCTGGGAGATTACCTACCTGCACTACTTTGCTGTGATGAGAGACACTACAATAGCAGGAAGTGTCTATGGTATCTTGTAGAGTTTCTTTCCCAAAGTAATAATGACAATATGAGGTCTAGAATCACACACAACATGACATTTCCACATATATGGTTATCCTAAAAGAACATCACAAACTTCAAGTATGGTAATATCACACATTACCTCATCTTTGAAGGGCTTGATGTCGTAGGAGAGGTGAAACTATTGACTGGTGTGAATGTCTCGTCCATGGATTAGCCAACCAATATTGTAGGGTTGGGGATGTGGAATTGTCAGAAGCTTCAATATTTTGGTGAGATGAGGTTCTTCTAACTACCATTGTCAACAATGAAATGTAGTAGAGTCCCCTACACCCATAGTTGTGAGTGGAAGAGGTGCTCCACTTCCTCTGGATCCTTTTACTCTTTCGGATGGATCATTGCGGTTGCTATGGTGGCACTAGGTTTTGTGTCAATGATATGATTACCCCTTTATTTATTTGCATCAGTGTTTGAGTCAAATTCTGGATTCGGGGATTTTGTCTTGGTCAACAATGACTGCTTTGAGTGGCATTCATCTGTGTTGTGCCAAGGGATTTTATGGAACTTGCACCACTTTCTGGTGGCATTCTTCGATTTCCAATTCCCTTATTTGTCTGTGGCTTGGACTGGTTATCTGGATCCTTTCTCTGTCCTTTGTATTGTGAGTTAGGGACACTTTTTCTCGTCTTCTACTGTTGATTTGCAGACCCAAAATCCTGCTAATTCTTTTGCTTAAATTTTTTCTCAATTTTGACGACCTATCGGTAAGCTTCTCCTAGTGAGGATATGTCCAGGAAATCCATCTCTGAGTGAATGTACCTATGTTGAACACTATGGTATTTTAGAACCAAGTTTCATTGGCAGTCTCTAATACCCAACTTTGATCTTGGGGTATGGAATATATTAGTATACTCTCACACTGTTTGGTCTCTTTCCTAGCGCAATTTCGTCCATTGGATGTATTGGTCATCATAGTTTTCGACACGGTAGAATTCCTCTTTGAAGGCATAGAAACAATATGCCCAAGTGGGTTCTATTTGAATATCTCAGATTCATCTTTTGCATTCCTCTCATAGGACCCATCCCACCAAATCTTTGACATGGGGGAGGGACTTAAGGAGTGCGAAGGTGATATTTTCACTTTCGAATTTTTTTTGAACGAATAAGTAACCCTCTAACAGAATTAACCATTTTTCCAAAGCATCTTCATCTATCTTTTCTTCAAATAAGGGAATGTTAAAGTTAACTTGTACCTTGAAGGGAGTTGCACCCCTGAAATGGTTGCTCGTTGAAGGTGCATCCACTATTATCGGCATTCTTAGAAGGATCTGGGTGAAGTTATCCATAATATCGTTCCTTTGTCGCGTGAGGGATTCCTTGAGAAACATTTTAATAGGATATTCTTCTCTTTCATCTCTATTTTCTTCTCCCTCCATTTGAGGTGGATTGGGATGACGAGAAGTATTTTCCCCAACTCTCGATATTTAGATCTCATCGAGGACATGCACTGAGAAACCGCAAGAGAAAAAAGATCTGATACCACTGATATGGATTTATGTGAGAATGAAATGAAAGCGTATATATATATATATAAATGTGCACAGATATATATGGTGATAAACACAGTGATACAGTAAACTCATCTTCTATCGAATGAATGAAACAGAATAGAATGTAAAATAAAAGCAGCTAGAATGGTGCCAAGTTGTATCTCTGAGAAGAGATGTGGTGGCTATGCTCACTCATGACAAGCTAAATACAAAAGGAGGGTGAAGGGCCTTTTATCATAAATCCTTTAAGAGGAAGAAAACCCTAAACATAACCCTAGGATATGAATCCTCATGAAGTTTGTGGCCCCAAGGTGGTTAGTTGAACAATTAACTTCTTGGGATCATAACGTTTGCATAGAATATCTATTTGGGGCGCTTGATATCCCATTGGAAAGGTCTATCCAAGATTTACAACTTTTATATAGGGCCAAATGCATCCCACAGGAAACCATTTGTCCCCTCGAATTGCCAAAAAATGTCATTTAGGGCCTTAAGACGGCCCTGGAAGTTTAGGCCCCAAAAAACCGTAGAAAATTACAAGAAAATTGTCAACATGAGAAACTATTTTGAGCCAGTGGAATAGGTGGGAGGCCACCTATACCCATATGGATCAATGCAAGAGTGGAAGTGGAGGAAGATGTAATAGATTCATAGGGAGAAGTTGTGGTGATGGAAGAACTATCAAATTGTGAAATAAAAGAATGCAAGGATGTAGAAGTAGTATGCAATCCTAATGAGGTCAAAAGAATAGATGAAGTGGAATGAGGAATATAAATAGGATTTTTTTGTGATACTAAGGGAATTCCATTAGTAGCAGAAAGAATCTGGGAGAAATTACTTTCAAAAAAAGAATGTTGTAGAAACAAAGACTAAAATATGTTCCCATATAACTGGTTGGTTGTAGCAGATGAGGCTGTGTTGGTGGAAATAGTAACAGGACAGTCATAGGTGGAAGGAGTGTTTTCCTCTTCAAAATGGTTGTGAATTTACTGTACCTCAATATTAACTAGGGTCAGGGGATCCACCTGTTGAATTGGTTGAACTTGCAGAAGTTGTTGTTCTAGCTTCTCTACCCTTTGGAACACTTGTGGAAGAGGCTCAGGGATTTCAACTTGCAATTTCATGTGTGGAACTTGGTCCTAAAACTTTTTCTTCTTTGCTGGTTGTTTTTCCATTGCTTCCTATGCCTGCACCTCTGAGCTAAGTTTTTCCAAACCCTTCTTGAACTCTATTGCTCTATGCAATACTTCCAATGTGGAGGAAGGTTGTTTTATTTCAGGACCTTTGAGGAAAACCTTACCCTTATATTTTGACTTCCCAGGAGAGACAATGGAAGAGCTGGCTAATGATTCTCTAGCCTCCTTTTCGGTGTTTTGTTTCTGTAAATTCTCTTCCACTGTTAATCGGATCTTTCTGAAATGTAGTACATTCGTTATCATCTCCTTTTGGTACTGGAACATGTGAGTCTTCTCCAGAGGAGTGGATACCCTACTCACTACCTATGAGAAATTGATGACACCTCTGTATAGAGAATCATCAAGGAGCTCATGATGGGCATATGCAATATTCGTGTGCTCCTGCACAAATGGTTTGCGAGTAATTCCTTGGGGTCATGCATTCTCTTCGGTGTCTCTCCTAGGTTAATTTAAACTATGGATTTTCCTAGGATAGAAGCATGGGCATAATTTTGAAAAGTAAAAAATCCTAGGTTTAATGGAAACTTGGGCCAACACTTCCTTTTACCTGCTGCTAGCTTCGGTAAGACCCCATCAATGAAAGTTTGAAAGGAAATCTCCTGAAGGACCATTCTATCTGGGACTATTCTCGGTACCATATGCATTGTGTTTCTTCCCCAAATCTGAATGTAAGAGAAGTATTAACCCACATTCCAATCACACATTAAAGAAATCCATGCTCTGACCCTGTCTAAGAAAGTGGGGGCATCCCCCCTGAAAACCATTTGATATATTGACCCTATGAAGTGGTCACAGATTTCATAAATTTGAGGAACAAAGTTGTCCTCCCACATATCTAAGCAGTAAACATGGGTCGAAGGATAAGTTCTAGTCCATTACCATCCCATCGCCGGGAATGAAGAAGTTGCACAAAAAACATACATGGCATACCCTGATAGATAGAAGGCTATATTTTTGGATGCCGATTTCTTCTGGTACTTCTCAATTTATTCCTTGAGCACCACTAATAGGATATGTGCCCAATTGAAGGATTCACATGTAATCAATAAATGATGGGTTATAGGATCCCATTCATCTTTGAACTCAGTGCAGTTGGGTAATCCATATAACCGACAAAACATGGCCGCTAACAGGAAAAATGGCTCCCTGAACCACGAAATGGGATAGGATTTGTCTACTTCGGGGACAAACTCTACAGGGTTGTCCATCCAATATTTTATTACTTCTTTGAAGTCAAAATAGGTCATGGCTGCATCGAGAAATTGGACAATGATAAGTTGTTGAGGAGGTTTAAGAGTATATGCTCTTGTGAAGACGTCTGGGTGGAAAGAGACTATTGGGTTTCCAGTGTGGTCATTAAAAGACCGTTCCTTAGGGATTGCATGGTCAAGTGCCCACTTTACAAGGTCTGTGTATGGAATGAAAGGAGGTCTTGCTACAATGCGATGGAGCTGTGAAATGCTAATTTTAGCATATGTTGGCTGGTCATGCGTGATAGCATGGAAGTCATCATTGTAAAATATAGCATAAATTATGGACCAGTCCAAGTGGAGGGTTTCAGACACTCATCCATTAGTGTCATTAAAAATACTAGCATTTGGGTCCTTTCTCTTTTGCTCATTCACAACGGTCTTAGACCTGGTGTTTCTGGACATATTGGTGGACTTGGAAGTAAATTTTGATACAAATTTGGCAACCATAATTAAATTTTACCACAGTAAAAGTAATAGAAATTAGCCGCTGATATTAGAAAACTTACCAGTAGACAACTTGGTAATAAGAGAACGAGTGAGCTCAATTGGAAAATTGCAGTAAAAATCTCAAGCACAGTGAAAAATCACATGTGAAAATGGTAAAGAAAAAAATTGAATGATTTAAATAAGCCAGGAATCAACAACATAATATATCTAGGCCATGGATTTCGAGAAAATGGACGATTGATATTGAAGCGAGAAACCAAAATGCGGAGATTAATTCAACCAAAACTTTTGATCTTATGATTTATGCAATCTACAATCCGCATTGCGGGTTGCGGGATGTAGACTAAAATTCATAGCCAGGAAAAAATATTTCTAACTTCCACAATCCACAATCCGCAAAATATCTACGGGTTGCGGGTAGCGGGACAATAGTGTTGCAAACTTCATTTTTATTAAGTTTCCACTTTCCTTAATCCACTTTGCGGGTTGTGGAAATGCGGAAGCAAAAATAGAAAATTGGACGTGAAAATATTTTTCCTCTTTCCACAATCCGCATTGCGGAAGGCGGAAACAAAAATATAAGAATTTATTTACAAAAGATTTTTTGCTATCCGCAATCCGCATTGTAGGTTGCGGGTTGTGGAATGCAGGAAATTGATTTCTAAAAACCCCCAAAAAATGACTTCCGCAATCCGCTATGTAGTTGGGGAAACAAAAAACATATTAAAGAAAGGGGTATTTCCACAATCCGCAAAACCAAAAAAACAATATTTTTTTAAAAACCAAAACACAGTACTTACAGTGAGGATGATGAAAAACCCCCATAAAAAAATCATGGCTTTCAAAGCAAAATTTAATGAATGAATGGGGATCCCATTTTAAGCTGTTAAAATGGGATCTACTGTTGCCAGCAACATACCACAATATTGCGGAAGTTGATTTTTTGAAGATTGAAATTGCATTCCTACAATCTGTAATTGCAGAAGGGATCTTGCAGAAAGGAAATTGCAGAAGGAATCAATTGCAGAAATTGAGGTTGTGGAACCAAGCTTACGAAAAGCTGGTTGCGGAAGTAGAGTTGTGGAATACATCTTGCAGAAGAAGTTTTTAATCAACATTTTAAGCCAATCTAGAGGATTTTAGGTTTTCTAGCTCTTACCTGCCATCAAGGGGTAGTTAGTAACTCGAAAATGGTTCTTAGGGAAGGAACTCATCTCAAAAATCTATGCTAGTTAGCACTTAGTCCCCACCCCACGTTTCTCATTGGGAGTGTGGGGGTCCACATTTTTAGGTTAACTATGCAGAGTTACAATAATGGCCCATGGAAAAGCAGGAACATGCCATGGTGGGGAATTATAGTAGAAATAATTATATCTATGCAACAATTGATAAACATTGTTGGAGTCTTCAAGTAAAATAAACATTGTTGAATTTAAAATCTTAGTTGATCCCAGTGAAATAGATAGTTTCATTTATCCATTTGCATTAGATAAGTGTGGGTTGGAAACTTATAAGCATGATGATTTTAGTCTAATAGAACTGGATTTGGGGTAAGGAAACTAATTGGAACTAGTGTGGAAGAGTGTTTTGTAGACTTGGGGGTGTGTACAAATAAGGTATAAGTGTACATCACTACCCCAGGTACTTATGAATTATTATAGTCATGAATTGGATTAAGGATCATCAATGTTTATTAGGATGTTATGGGAAGAGAGTGATTTGTTTGGATGACAAAGGGAGGATGATTCATATTCAAGGCATTAAGAAAAATGTGTCCCTATGTTTCATATCAACATTGAACATAATGTGTTTCCTAAGACAAGGAATCTAGTTGTACTTAATAGAGGTTGTATGCGGGGATAAGGGACAATGTTTATATTGGTACCCTATTATTCGAGAATTCAAGGATGTATTTCCCAAGGTTACCATGGTTACCTACAAAAAGACAACTTGATTTTACTACTTAGTTAAAACTGGTCTCTAAGCCAATATTTAAGAAACCTTATAGGATGATAGCTCATGACACTTGTGAATTGTAACTATAGTTGAAGGGGATATTGGACATAGGACTCATGAAACCTAGTATTTCACTTTGGGCTGCACCAATAATATTTGTCAAAAACAAGGATAGTTATTTGCAACTTTGCATTGATTACATAGATTTGAACAAATCCACAGTAAACAACATGTAACTTATACATTAAATTGATGATCTATTGGATCAGATGAAAGGGGGTTTACTTTTCTCAAAGACCAGTCTATGATTAGGTTTTCATCAACTTATAATTAAGGAAGGTCATATACCAAAGTCCTCTTTTCGAACACGGTTTGGGCCCTATGAGTTTATAGCAGTTCCCTTTGGTTTGAACAATGCACCAACAATATTCACGAGTCTCATGAATGGAGTATTTCTTAAGTACTTGGACTATTTTATGCAAGTCCTCTTAGATTATATCTTCATCTATTCGAGGAAGGAGAAGGAACATGCAAATCAATTATGGGTAGTGTTGTCATGCTTGAAGCAAAACAAGTTATCCAAATGTTCTTTATTTTATAAATAGATTCACTAGCTTCGAACATTATTTCTGGGAAAGGGATTTTGGTGGATTAGGAAAAGGTGAAATCCATCATGGAGTGGCCAATGCCACAGGAATGCTCATGAGGTATGGGTATTTATGGGCTTATCTAGGTACTAACGAAGGTTTGTTGAAGGATTCCCAAGGATTGCAAAACCCATTAATAATTTTCAATCAAGCGAATCAAGTATGAGTGGACCGAGGAATGTGACATTATATTCACTGATATTAAAATATTATTAACCAATGCATCATCCCTAGAGTGCTCGATATGGAAAAAGAATTTACAATTTGCATGGATTCCTAAAAGTGGGGGTTGGTCACTATGTTGATGTAAGAGGGTGGAGTAATAACTTACGCATCAATTTAATTAAAGATGCATGAATATATTTACACCAAACATGAATGAGAATTGGTCAATCATCATAATGTTATCACTAAATATTTGGAGGCATTATCTTGTAGGACACAACTTCGTGCTCAATTCCGATAACCAAAGATTGAAGCATCTCTTTTTGCATAGAGATCTAAATGCTAAGAAGAGGTGTCGATGGAGTGATTTTATGAGTGAGTACAAATTTGGGATATCTTACATCAAGGGGAACGAGAATTTAGTGCTTGATTCCCTAAGTAGAAGACAAAGGATCTTCTCCTTAATACCCTTTAAAATGTTTATTTAAGGGAGAAAGTGTCAGGACAACTTCTTGGAGATAATTTGTACCTAAAGGTTACATTAATACATAGGTAGTCAAAACCTATGTTTTAGGGGTACCACCTAGAGGTAAATGTACCCCATTTTGACCTTATTTCTTGAGTTATCACTTCTTGTTTGTATGTGCTTATTGTGGAACTTCATCAGTTTGGTGATGCTATAGAAATATGGATTTATTATTTACGGTATATATATATATATATATATATATTTGTGATGTTAATATTATGGATTATGATCATGTTTTGATTACGTATCTAACATGAAAATTTAATAGATATGGGTACGTGGATACCGATTTAAAGTTATGTTTCAAGTAAATGATTATGATTCCAGATGCATGGTACAAATGATTATATTGTTGTTCGTATTAACAAAATCTGTATGTATATGTCGATGATTACAAGAAATTTTGTTATGAGACTAACCAACAAGGTTAGAAGATATAAGGGACAGTTGAGCCCTACAAAATGGAAGTACAATGACGATATGAATTCAAAGAGAGATAGGGTATGAGAATGAATTGTTATTGTTATGTATGATTACTGTTATTATCATGATGTGTGGGATGGTGTGAGGTTTTAGGAAGCTCAATTTCCCAAATTGGTTATTCAATGACAAAACATTAGTACAATAGTTGCAATGCAGTCACTATGTCAATGTAGACATAGGCCCTTGTTCCATTAGGGGGATGGAGGCATTACCCACCATTTATCCTCGAAACCCCAGAGTCATGGGAGGGTTGTGCTGCGACATGCTCCCCAAGTTTTGTGATGATGACTAGAGGGTTCCTGCTAGGGAAGCTTGGTCGATGGAGTCGATACTTCTGCTTATAAGTTCTAACTGGAGTTAGTTCATGTAGTTGATTATACAGGTTATTCCAATAGAGGAAGGATAGGATGTGGAAGTTAGTTGTGAATTAGATAGGAGAAAGTAGGGAAATAGGAATGTCATGGAAGTTTTAGACGGAAACATAATTAATTATGTGTCGAAACCCTTTGCTTGATTCTTGTGTTGTGTTTCAGTATATTATGTTGGTGTCATAGCTTATTATGATATGAGTTCGCGACTAGACATTTCCGATTCATTTTTAAGAATGAGTTGGAAGATAGTAACTTGTGTGATTATATGTGATGTGTGGTCGAGTAGTATTGGTATACCTACACTATTTATGTAAGAATTAGCTACGCTTACATAGATCATCTACATATCTTGTATGAATTGTCTAATGCACTATCAAGATTATATCTTGGATGCATAAGGTTGTGAATGGTCACATTATAAATACTATTACCTATCTTAGTTAGGAAATGATATTGTTACATTAAGATTATAAATTAGTTGTTAATTCATTATGATTAGGGTTAGTTATTAATTATGGTCGATAATGTTAATGGTTGTTAATAATGATAATAATAATTTGTTGTTAACTTAATTGTCGATTGAAGTGCTTGATCACTAAATGATAAATACGTATTAATGATCTTAATTGGTTCAAGATCCTGGTTTATTAATAATACTGGTGTAATAATATTAACCAAATTATTATTAATTGATCTATTAATCTAAACTGTGTATTAATAAGGTTTATTGTTGTTAATAAGGTGATAATTATCTGGTTAACAAATGTTAAACAACTTTTAATAATGTTGATTAGTGTTAATAAGATTACTATTAATTTGATTAATGCATATTAATTAAGTCTAAATTGTAACTAATGTTGATTGTTGAATATGGAATTAGTTAAATAAATTGTAATTTGTACATGGAAGAGAGAGTTAGTTCAATAATAAATAATTATTAATTAAGTATTACTTACAATTATATATATTTTTATGTTCCAACATAATGATTAAAAATAATATTAAAGAATAAAATTACAATGTCTCAAGTATCGTCGAAGTACCATTTTATGTCCGACTTGTTAGTGAAGTAAAGTGTTATCTTAGAATTTAGGTGGACATATATTATTAAAATGATAAACTTGTTATTCTCAAAATTTTTGTTGAATTGATGTTGAAATTAGACAGTAGATCCTTACGTAGTAAATGTAATAAAATTTGCATTGACTTGTACCCATAAGCATTAAATGTATTTTATTAAAGTTACTTGGGACATTGAATGTGAGGATAAGGGAGAAGGTCTCGAGGGGGATATTCGGTGAGGAGGAGGATATAGGGAGGAAATGTGAATGATATGAAGCGGAGGATATTTTTTGGGAAACAAAAATAGAGGAGGATTGTTTTTCATTGTGATGGGAAACACTTGAACTGGTTGGACTGTACTTAGGTTTTGGGATTGGGGGTTCAAGACCATAGTTCTTGGAGCTAGGAAGTAGACAAGACTTTTCTATTTGGCAGGGTGGTAAACCAGTTTGATAGGTTGATATTCCTAAGTATTTACAACTATTCTATAGGACAAGGTTGCTTGGACAAAATACTATCGCACAGGTTTTTTGTGTTATATAAGTAATTTCCAGTTATTACTTGATGCATTTAAACTTGGTAGAATGAAAGATTGTAAGTTAGAAATTTACATATATGTGTGTGAGAATTGCATCTCAAACTAGATCTAGGAGATAGAACAATTTCACCATCAAAGTGTTTGACAAAAGATGCAAGAGAAACAAAGAGACAGAAAATAGATGGAACAACACATGTGAAAAGGTGTTGATTTCTTGTCATATTATTATCATGCATCATTTATAATACAATGGACAAATTTGAGTGTCTTTGGAAGCCAATTGGATTTTTACATGTGTCAATGTGAGAAATAACCTCAATCCCCCATAGGTGGACCAATGGAGACCCAACTCAGCCCAAACAGACTCGAATTGATGTGTGAGTCTTGGTGAGGTGTGCTGGGTCATTAGAGACTCCAAAGCATGCATGGGTGAGAAGATATAGGCAAGTGGGGTGCTCTAGGTGGAAATAAATGCTCCTAAGAGAGCTAAAATAGTCCAGATACACCCCTAGTGCACTTAGGCAAACCAGGGCCCCACAAATCAAGGAGGTAGAGCTCCAATG
Organism: Pseudotsuga menziesii; assembly: GCA_001517045.1. Classification (NCBI taxonomy): domain Eukaryota; kingdom Viridiplantae; phylum Streptophyta; class Pinopsida; order Pinales; family Pinaceae; genus Pseudotsuga; species Pseudotsuga menziesii. The sequence continues at coordinate 178,029 of LPNX010601619.1, read as the reverse complement.
CATTAATGAGGGAGCACATGGGCTAGGTTGACCAAACCAGGTGCTGTTGTATGTGTGAACATGCCAAACTAACCAGATATATTGCTAGATTAACTCTCGTAAGTTTAAACCATAGGACATCAATGAAATTTAGGAAAATAAAGTTTATCCTAAGGTCTAAACTATATAATAATTATGTATTACTGCTCCAACACCCTCCCTTAATCCAGACTTAGTACAATTTAGTGTTTTTAGGCCTTGGTAACTAAGGCACACGTCACCATTTAACAAATTTTATTGATCCATGTAACAGAGGTAAGGAGGAAAACCTCATGGGAAAAAACTCCCCTAAAAAATGGATTATGAAACAGAAACACAATTTGCATATACTTCCAAGCTAAAAAAATTTCTGGAGGAATCTTCTTCTTGAGAAGGAGTGGAATGTGCTCAATCAACTCAAGAACAACTGCATGATGAATCCTTAGACCATGTAGAACAATTGAAATGCACTAATGGGAGAGCAAATGGTACTCTTCATATTTGAACTTCGAGCCACCTGGTGAGTAATTTGAACCAAACAAGATGCCATATGAGGAATTCGAACCATACAGGATGCCATGCCTGAAAGAGACTATAAATTCTTGAGAATAGGTGACCCCAAGCGAGTCATAAGGATCTTGAAGCATCAACTTCGAATGAAGGTTGTAATCAGCTACAAGAATGTGGAACAAAAGTCCCAAATGTGCCATTGTGATGGCAAAAGCTTCTCCATCTTCATATGAACTTGAAGGAACTCTACTAGTGATGGTGGAGGAATACATGGGAAAAACAATGTGAAGCAATGAGATATCTTCACTTGACATCCAAACATATCCATTTTTCGAACCAATACTCTCATGTGAAGAAAACCCATCTTCTAGAGAAGGATCGCTATGGACATCAACTAGAAATACATCTTGCCCATTTGTAATAGAAGACATAGAGGAGAAGGGTGTAGAATGGATAGATAAATATTCAGCAGTAGTGATGGTAGCAACTCGTATGCTCTCTTCATGAAACATAGCTTCTTGACAAGGAGAGGAAGCCACAGAGGAAGAAACTTGAGCTCTATCATTTGTTGAATCTTTGGCTACTTCTTCTTCTTCATTTTGAACAGCTTCTTGAGAAATGCATGAGGCCGAGATCATAGGAATAACACATAAGGAGGTGCCCATTTGCTTGCTCTCCATATAGCTCACATATTCTTGCTGCATTCCAAGAGCTACATCTAGATTTCTCCAAAGCTTGAATAGGTAATCAGCAGAATCAAGGATGTAGCACATTGTAGGAGGTATATCTAGACACATAGTTCCACAGGCTCTATCATTGTCATTAAGCCAAGCATACTTCTCTTGACAAGACTCTGGTTCTCTCACAGCACCAATGGACACATCATAGAGACATTTCTTCTTGAGGTATGCACACATCTTCGACTTCCATTCAGAATAGTTGAATGGGGAAAGGAGATGAACATATTTTGAATCCATGAAGTTGTTGTAAAAACCTGCAATGAAAAACACTCATGTAAACTGGGAATATGCCCTAAACAACAACTCAACCTCACAAGATTTGTTGCAGCTCCATATAGCTTTGATACCATGTGAGAGTTGCATCTCAAACTAGATCTAGGAGCTAGAACAATTTCACCATCGAAGTGTTTGACAAAAGATGCAAGAGAAACAAAGAGACAGAAAATAGTTGGAACAACACATGTGAAAAGGCATTGATTTCTTGTCATATTATTATCATACATCATTTATAATACAATGGAAAAATTCAAGTGGCTTTGGAATCCAATTGGAGTTGTACATGTGTTAATGTGAGAAATAACCTCAATCCCCCCTAAGTGGACCAATGGAGAACCAACTCAGCCCAAACAGACTCGAATTGATGTGTGAGTGTTGGTGAGGTGTGCTGGGTCATTAAAGACTCCAAGGCATGCGTGGGTGAGAAGATAGAGGCAAGTGGGGTGCTCTAGGTGGTAATAAATGCTCCTAAGAGAGCTAAAATAGTCCAAATACACCCCTAGTGCACTTAGTCAAACTAGGGCCCCAAAAATCAAGGTGGTAGCTCTCCAATGCATTAATGAGGGAGCACATGGGCTAGGTTGACCAAACCAGGCATAGTTGTAGGTGTGAATAGGCCAAAATAACCAGATATATTGTTGGATTAACTCTCCTAAGTCTAAACCATAGGACATCAATGAAATTTAGGAAAATCAAGTTTAGCCTAAGGTCTAAACTATATACTAAGGATGTATTACTGCTCCGAAACCCTCCCTTAATCCAGAATTAGTAAAATTTAGTGTTTTGAGGCCTTGGAAACTAAGGCACAATTCACCCTTTAACAAATTTTATTGATCCATGTAACATAGGTAAGGAGGAAAAACTCATGGGAAAAACCTCCCCTCAAAAATGGATTATGAAACAGAAACACAATATGCATATACTTCCAAACTAAAAAATGTCTGGAGGAATCTTATTCTTGCGAAGAAGTGGAATGTGCTCAATCAACTCAGGAACAACTGCATGATGAATCCTTAGACCATGTAGAACAACTAAAATGCACTGATGGGAGAGAAAATGGTACCCTCTGTATTTGAACTTTGAACCACCGGGTGAGTAATTTGAACCAAACAGGATGCCATGTGAGGAATTTGAACCACACAGGATGCAATTCCTGAAAGAGACTGTAAATGCTTGAGAATAGGTGACCCCAAGCAAGTCCTAAGGATCTTGAAGCATCAACTTCGAATGAAGGTTGTAATCAGCTACAAGAATGTGGAACAAAAGTCCCAAATGTTCCATTGTGATGGCAAAAGATTCTTCATCTTCATATGAACTTGAAGGAACTCTACTAGTGATGGTGTAGTAATACATGGGGAAAGCACTGTGAAGCAATGAGAGATCTTCACTTGACATCCAAACATCTCCATTTTTCAAGCCAATACTCTCATGTGAATAAAACCCATATTCTAAAGAAGGCTCGCTATGGACATCAACTAGCAATACATCTTGCCCATTCATAACCGTATACATAGAGGAGAAGGGTGTAGAATGGATAGATAAATATTCAGCAATAGTGATGGCAGCAACTCGTATTCTCTCTTCATGAAACATAGCTTCTTGACAAGGAGAGGAAGCCACAGAGGAAGAAACTTGAGCTGGATCATTTGCTGAATCTTTGGCTACTTCTTGTTCTTCATTTTGAACAGCTTCTTGAGAAATGCATGAGGCTGAGATCATAGTAATAACACATAAGGAGGTGGCCATTTTCTTTCTCTCCATATAGCTCACATCTTCTTGCTACATTCCAAGAGCGTCATCTATATTTCTCCAAAGCTCGAATGGGTAATCAGCAGAATCAAGGATGTAGCACATTGTAGGAGGTATAGCTAGACAGATAGTTCCATAGGCCCTATCATTGTCATTAAGCCAAGCATTCTTCTCTTGACAAGAATCTGGTTCTCTCACAGCACCAATGGACACATCATAGAGACATTGCCTGTTGAGATATGCACACATCTTCGACTTCCATTCAGAATAGTTGAATGGGGAAAGGAGAAGAACAACTTTCGAATCCATGAAGTTGTTGTAAAAACCTACAATGAAAAACACTCACATAAACTGGAAATATGCCCTAAACAACAACTCAACCTCACAGGATTTGTTGTAGCTCGATCTAGCTCTGATACCATGTGAGAATTGCATCTCAAATTATATCTAGGAGCTAGAACAATTTCACCATCAAAGTATTTGACAAAAGATGCAAGAGAAACAAAGAGACATAAAATAGCTGGAAAAAAACATGTGAAAAGGCATTGATTTGTTGTCATATTATTATCATACATCATTTATAATACAATGGACAAATTCGAGTGGCTCTGGAAGCCAATTGGAGTTGTACACGTGTCAATGTGAGAAATAACCTCAATACCCCCTAAGTGGACCAATGGAGACCCAACTCAACCCAAACATACTCGAATTGATGTGTGAGTGTTGGTGAGGTGTGTTGGGTCATTAAAGACTCCAAGGCATGCATGGGTGAGAAGATAGAGGCAAGTGGGGTGCTCTAGGTGGCAATAAATGCTCCTAGGAGAGCTAAAACAGGACAAATACACCCCTAGCGCACTTAGTCAAACTAGGGCCCGACAAGTCAAGGAGGTAGTGCTCCAATGCATTAATGAGGGAGCACATGGGATAGGTTGACCAAACTAGGCGTTGTTGTAGGTGTGAACAAGCCAAAATAACCAGATATATTGCTGGATAACTCTCTTAATTCTAAACCATAGTACATCAATGAAATTTAGGAAAATCAAGTTTAGCCTAAGGTTTAAACTATATACTAAGGATGTATTACTGCTCCAACAATGTGAAATTATTGAGATATGCTGCTGTAAGAAATGAAAATTTGAGAATTGTAAAATTGTAAATTGTAAATTAGGATACCTGAGCATATTATGGAGAACCCAGATTTTAATTTAGTTGAGATGAAACAAATCAATTTAATACAAGCAAACTACTAGTATATTAAAGTATGAATTAAGGACCTAGATAGGTCCACTATATTAGATGGATTATTGTGAATTCAAGTGAGGATGTATGTCCCTAAGGAAGGGGATATTAGAAGAAATATCCTTAGGGAATCCCATAGATCATTTTAATGTGAACATCTGGGGGTGATAAAGATGTATGTAGAAATGAAGAAGATTTTCTTTTAGGTGGCAATGAAGTATTATCTAGTCCAATTTGTTCCTAAGTGCCTTGAATTTTAGCAAGTAAAGGTTGATCACTACCACCCGACTGGTCTCTTGCAACATCATGACAATACTATGTCCAAGTGGGAATTCATTTACATGGATTTTGTTGTAGGATTTCCCCTTACAAATAATTCCATTTGAGTGGCATTCGATAAAGTAACAAAAAGTGCCCATTTGATTCTAGTAAGGGAAACTTACAATGTTGCAGATGTGGTCAAGTATTTATAAGAGAGATTATACACCTTCATGGATTTACTAAAACTATAATATCAAATAGAGAGCCTAAGTCTACTTCCAAGTTTTGACAAGATTGCAATCAGTGTTGTTGACTTAGTTAAACTTAAGCTCAACATATCATCCTGAAATTGATGGGAAAACATAGAGAGTTAAATAGGTAATGCAAGGCATGCTTAGCATGTACGTTATGGATTAATAGACCCATTGGAAAAACTACTTATCTTTGGTGGTTTTTTCTTACAATAAAAATTTAATATATCTATATGAATGCCACCTTATCAATATCTATATGGAATTCCATGTGGGATGTCATTGAGTTGAGATAGATTAGAGGAGCGAGTGATCATATGACTAAAATTGGTTTACAATATGGAATATAAGGTCATTCAAATTAGATATCAATGATAAGAAGCACATGATAGAGATAAGAGTGATGTTGAGGTTCATATAAATGACCAAAGTTATGATGTTGGAAATTAGGTTTTCATTCGTATTAGACCTAATAGGAGTACTATCTAGTTTGGAAAAGGTAAAAAGTTGTCACCTCGATTTACAGGGACATTTAAAATCCTAAAAAGAATTGGACCAATTGCATATCACCTAGTACTTCCATCCCATTTTCATAAAACTCATGATGTTTTCCATGTATATATAGTACACCATTATATTGCTAACAAATCTCATAAACTAAATTGGAAGGAATTGTAGGTTTTGGACAAGGGAACCTCCATGGTCAAACCTTTATGCATATTGGACCATAGAGTCTGATGGCTCAGGAAACACCTAATGGACGAGGTTGTGGTTTGGTAGGAAAAGTATAGCCTAGGATCTACTACCTGGGGAGACGTAGATACCATGTATCATGATTATCCCGAGTCACTTTTTAACTAGAACTCTAGGATGATATTTCTTGAAGGGTGGGTGTATATAACACCCCATATTCTGATTGGATATCTAAATAACATTTAGACATTTATTTTCTTATTAACTATTGGACTCATCTTGACTGTGAAAATTATGTGTGTGGATTTATCAACCTATCTATATGTGGAAATTATGTTTTATGTTTATGTTTCATTTTATAATGATGGAAGTTGTCTAATTTTCTTCCAGTATGCAAAACTAAATAAAATGTTAGGATTTGTGGATACCAATGTACATTATGACTGAAAGAATGAATGGATTTCATGCACATTGTGATAAATAGATTATATTTTTTACACTGAATGGTAGTGGATAAAATGGTAATTTACATAGAAATAATGAAAGTGCAATGTCTTATGTTATGGATGAGACTCACCCATGGGTTAGAGAGTCTTAGTGATTGTAGGGTACTTGTGATACTAAATTTACCCTGATCTCGGAAACATCAATAGAAAATGTGTAAGTTATGAGGAATTGGATTAATTGTTGGTTCGATACTTGTTATGATATGTGGGATATGGAAATTTTATGTAGGAAACCAGTTTTCCCAAGTTAGTCATTCAATGAGTCAACTCTAAGAACCATTATAGAATTATAGTGTGATTATTGATAGGGTGTTTACCCTAGTTCCATTAGGAAGGGTGGAGGTATTTCACACTATTTATCCTTTGAAACTTGCATTTGTGGGAGGTCATGGTAATCCATGCTCCCAAAGTTGTGTGATGATGACCATTAGTTTCCTGCTAGGAAATTTAGGTTGATTTAGTTTATGCTTCTACATACAAGTTATATATGGGGTTAGATCAATATAGTTTACGCTATGAGATATTTGAACAAAGGAATGGATAGGAAGTAGAAGTTGGAAGGGAGGATTAAATTAGTAATATTTTGGTTTGGAATTTGAGATGCCACCTTAGTTTTACTTGGTTCCTTTCACCTATAAATTATTTTTAATTCATTAATATAAATATACGTATATTGTTGATTAGTTTTGATACATTGTGACTAAGTTAATAAGATTTATAAAAATTTTAATTACTTGATTAATGGCGTGCATATGTGGTTAGCTTGTTTTGCATGTGATTATTATAGTCTTGTCATTCAAAAATTATACATTAGAGGTGGTGATGGTTACCTATAGTACATGAACAAGAAATGTGTGCACTGGACATGCACACACCTTGCACACATACACTACTATAGTATTATTTTGTTATCATTTGAATTGCATTACATTAGTTACATTTAAATTTCAATTGTGTTTCATTATCCTTCATTAATTTTCATTAGTATTCATCAACTATTATTTGCATCATGTTGTAGATGAACCATTCAACTCTTACCAAACAAATAATCACGTGAGTGATAGTGGATTGTCTAATAGTAATTACAATATAAGATATTTATGATGTAATGGCATTTGGATATACGAGAACTATGGGTTGAGTTAATGTGAGACCCTGCACTGGAGTGAGTTGTTAGGCCGTTATGTAGGTAGGTGAACCTTTATCATTTTATAATAATTTGATCTTCCTAGGACCCATATCAAGAAGGGAGAAAGAAGGTGTAAAACATAAGGTTAAAATGGATTTTGAATGATGATAAAAGGGTTGGTTAATTGACATTTACAAGGGAGAGAGAGAAAGGGAAAAATAGTATGTGAGTAATCACTAGTTGTTTCTCTATGGATGTATCCCATATTGGGTGAACCACACATATTGGTGTCTCTCTTGTATTTTTTTCTTCTATGTTTTATTTCCACATTCCATTTTATTTGTATTTCTCCATGATAGTATTCCTAAAAACCAGTATATAATTCCAAGGTTTATCTAGTTGATAAACTCACATGAAAGTAGGGTTTCCTAGTTTGAGTGGGAGAAATGGCGGAAGAAGGAATTTTAGGGTAAAGAAGTTTAATGACAAAAACTAATAGCTAGGGAAGATACAAATGGACGACAATCTACATCAGAAGGATATTTTCCTACTATTTGGTGGAAAAGAAAAGAACTCAATGAATATGAAGGATGAAGAATGAGAGGTTCTTGATAGAAAGGCATTGGGAACAATACGACTATGCATGGAAGTGTTTGTGACTTTCAACATTTAAAAAGAAAATGCCATGGATGATCTGATGAGGGCATTAGATAAATTGTATGATAAACCCTCAGCCTCCAACACGGTATTTATTATGAAGCATGATTTAATATGAATATGTCATAAGATGGGTATGTTTTTTATCATTTAAATGAGCTTAAAATGGTTATAAATTAATTAAGTTCTATAGGAGTAAATTTTTATGATTAGGTTAGGGATATTTTGATTTTGTGCTAATTACAAAAATGTTTGAATGGCTTGGTCATGGTTGTGAGTAATTCAATATATGGTTCAAGCACTTTAAATTTTGATGATGTTGTTGGTGTTTTCCTTAGTAAGTAAATGTGATAAAAAATCATAAGTGAGACATCGAGTAACACTTTGGATGTGGAGAAAAAATGAATAAAAAGGTAGAGAGGAAAAGTAATAGAGAATTGTGGGAATTATAATAAGGGTATATACAAATCCAAAGGGAATATAGAGTGTGGGAATTGTAAGAGGAAAGGAAACCTTAAGAAATATTGTTGGTTTCTAAAAGGAAAATAAGGAGATGGGAAATGGGAGAATAATCAAGAAGAAAATGTAGTGGGTGATGTGTCTTAAGACTCTTTAATCCTTTCATTAAATAATCCTTTCAGGACTATGTTCAAGGAGATTTTGAACAAGTTTATTTGGGTGACGATGAACCATGTAACATTGTTGGAAAGGGTAAGATACAATTAATGTTAAAGAATGGAAACCAATGGTGGTAGAAAGATGTAAGGCACATTCCTAATTTAAGAAGAAATATAATTTCAATAGGGAAATTGGGAAGCGAATGTTGTATAGGGACACATTTATAGAAAATTCATGGAAGTTCACAAAAGGATCAATGATAATAGAAAAAGTAGAGAAGGTAGGTACATTGTATTTATGTACCGGTATTGCCAAATATTTTATATATGTAGCTTCTACATGGGTGGATACAAAATTGTGGCAAAATAGTCTTGGGAACATGAGTGAGAAGCATATCTAGATTATCCTCTTAAGGAATTTGTTTCCAAATTTGAAGCAAGTTGATTTGGGTTTCTTTAAGCATTGTGTTTATAGAAAACAAAAGATTCATATTTCTCAGAGGTGGGAAGAAAAAGAAGAGTCTAAAGTTAGAGATTGTGCATACATATGTATGGGGATTTTCTTGAGTATCATCTCTTGGTGTCTCTCATTATTACGTTAATTTTATTGATGATGTGACTAGGAAAACTTGGGTTCCATTGCATTTGAAAAAATGTGATTTTTTTAACTTCTAAGAAATGGAAAGATTTGGTTGAGAATGATATAGGAAATAATTTGAAAGTTTATGAAATCATACGATGGAGGTGAATACTGCAACAAGGAGTTTCATAGCTATAGTTCATACCTTGGGATTCATAGAGATAAGATGATTCCAAGAACAACATAATAAAATATTGTGTGAAAAAATATGAACAAGACAATCATGGAGCATGCAAGGAGTATGAGATTGCATGCATGATTTCCCTTACAATTTTGGGAGATGTTGTGGATACTATTTTTTACTTAATAAATGGAGGGCTTTCCATCTCCTTGGATGTTCGAATTCCAAAGGAGGCATGAACATGAAAAAAGGTAAACTACTGATTTTTGAAGACTTTTGGTTGTGAAGCATTTGTCCATGTTAATAGAGAAAATAGAATAAATATTGAGGCAAAATCCAAGAAGTGTAATTTTATTGGATATAGAGTTAATGATTTTGGTTATCAGTTATGGGATTATGAAAATCACAAAATAATTAGGATTAGAGATGTGGTATTCAATGAGAAGGTCATCTACAAAGATTAGTAGCAGGGAAAGAAATGGGAAAAAGAAGTGTTAGCACTCAGAATCGCACCCAATGTTGTGGGAAGGTGGACCCCAAGGTAACAACAAAACCACTTTAGGAAAGGGAGTTGGCTTCTCCAATTCCAAACAGGGATCTCTCATAGGTGTATAACAATGCCAGACATAATGTCACAAAATGGGTATCAAATATTTGGTGGTTGGAAACAAAATGAAGATATATCAGGCTGTGGAGTAAAAAATCCCAAGGAAACAGAGCAGTTTGCATAGGAAAATGCTTACAGGAGCAAGGTAGTGTCTCGAATCACTATCTTTATGTTTTGGGTCTGGTGGCAATAGAAGAAAGATGACAGTCCACTAGCGTAGAGCACTCCAGATCTCTTTCAGTGCAAAAGATATTAAAGCGGTTGTATAAAATACACAGTTTGAACAACAAACCTACAAACCTCCAGATGGAGTGGAGATGCGGGGAATCGAACCCTGTGCCTCTCGCATGCGAAGCGAGCGCTCTACCATATGAGCTACATCCTCTTGATATGAGAGGAAACTGCAAGTATAAATAGTTGTCTGAAACAGAATAAAATAATATCAGCGAAATTACATCCCTCCAAGTATAATGGAAGAAAATTTTAGTGGATATCAAAGACAATGGATGTAATGTCCCCGGTTTTGACCCCGTTTGCATGATGTATATAATGTAATTAATCATGGTGAGGAGATAAAGGCAAAAGCCCCACCATCGATTTGTGTGTGTATGATTCAGCAATAGGTATAGTTGCCGATGGTATATCGTGTTGTTTGGCACATTATAGTTGGCATCATGTAAACATGCACATCAATTAAAATAAACCACAACCAGCTACAGCAGTGCAACGTTGAATGAAAAGGACATGGTTCCAAAGGATAAGGGGTGGGGGATGTCAAACCTTGGTCTATGGGGGAAAAAACCCATGTGTTTCCACCTTTTTTTGTTTGCCACCTTCCCTTGTCTCATCCAACCTTTTCAATGTCTTGATTTGGTTAGTTGGGGCAGTTATTACATGAGGAAACGTGGGCATGGGGAAGTGTCGGTTTTGGCAGGCTGCTGTCAGTCTGGACGATATGCATGCCCAGTGGAGAACCTTCATTTCTCTCACGCTTGGTCTGTTCATCCTCAGGATGTTTGGTTTGTCTTCCACACACGGAGGGAAAGTCTGTTCATCCTCGCGTGCATCGGATGGTCTGTTCGTTCTCCGGATGGCCTGTTGATCCTCACACAGGATTTGGTCTACTCATGTCCCGCGCAGAGAAGGTTCGGCTTCCTCCCATGCACCGTTGTCCTGTTCATCCACGTGCAGAGGTCGGATCGGCTCACCCTCATGCGTAGAGAGTTGTCCACTCTCACGCCGGGACTCACAAGTAGTCGGCCTGGTCTTCACCTTCACGGTGGTGGTCTGTGCAAGCTTTCCCGAGGCTTCGTTGTCCAGAATAAGTTGTCGTGTTCCTCATGTTGCTGGTAATGTATGCTGATACATTCTTTGGGATTGTTGTTTTTCCCCATGTCATGAGCTGAACTGCTATGTATTTTTTGGGTTGCTGTTGTTTTCCCATGATTTGGGAGGTTGTTGTGAGTCCGAATTCTGCTTCCACTTCAAGCTGTGGATATGTCACTTTCCTCAACGCGTCCATTGAGGAATTGCATGTTGTCTTGTGGGCTCGCGGATGTTGGTGGGTTGTTGACTCCCACACCTATTGGCCCCTCCTCTGTTTTGTGGACTATGTGTTGTTGCCCAGCCATTCCACTGGGGATTGGTGTGTGTTGTTGGCTGAGTTTCCTTTGTGTGGAATTGTGGATTGATGCTATCATTCGTTGTGTGGTTGTGGCTACTGGAGTACCCTAGTTTTGGGTTGCAGCTAAGTTGTTTTGGCTACGTTAGGGCCAAGAACAACTCTGAGTTGCCTTGCAGGCTTGAGCCGTGTCTCACCTTTCGTTTGGGACTGTCACTGGTTGTTTTGCTTTCTTCACAGCAATGTGAAGGGATTGTTTTGCTGTGGGTATGCAATGGTTGGTCTTCGGACTGTGGTTGCTTGGATAATTGTTGAAGGCCTGTCAAACCCAGCTGTGTTGGTGCTGAACTATGTCCCTTGGTTATGTGTAAACCTGCAATTGACCCTTATCTTGGAGGAATCATGCCCAGCTCGGGGGTGGCAGCATTGCTAAGAGATTGATGAGCACGCTGACCTATGGTTGGGTGGAACGTTGTAGTGACATAGCTGGTTGTCGGATTCTTCATCAAAAGATAAGTACTGCTGCTAATTCCTCTCTACAATTTATATACTGTTTCGTGAGAAATGATGAACATGTTTTATGCTGGAAATGTATGTGTGTTGCTTCTGCTGAAGGTTGATTCATTCTGCATCTATGTATGCTTGTAATTTAATTCCAGCATTGATGTTTTCTTATGTTCATGGGGCGGTTTTCCCGGTTGCATTGGTGTTCGTCGCGTCCTCTTCGCCGGTCCGAGGGATGGGGACGTGACAATGGAAGGAGCATATGAGTATGAATTCCTATCCATTATACATTAATTCTATGACATGAAGAGAAACATAATGTAAAAGATTACTTGAAACACATGCACATGAGAAAACAAAATCACAGACTTTAATTTGGAAACACACAGGAATTCCTGCATTCATATAACCAACATTCGGCTTTGTACTTGTATTAATTCAAAAAGGTATTACAAACACAATAGTCTTGCAAATTCAAAACCAACCAACCCTTTCTCCTTCTATGAGGAGAATATTTGAAGTGTTTGGGCCCCTGAGACCAACCTCAAAATAGGGCCAAAATTAGTTACAAAAATCGACAACAAATTGTATCATGGTGTCCTCCCACGGGTGGTATAAAATAGAAAATGGCGCGGGTAACGTTTTCTACTGGACTCCAAAAGATGTTGTGACTCCAAAATACTGGCTCACCTGATTACCTCACAAATGTATCTTCGGTTCTAGTTTCCGTTAGAGCTCATCATCCTTGGAATAACATGTGTTCGGACTTGCTGTAGTTTTCAATCACCTTCCATTGGTTAGCTATCGGTGTCTCCAACTTTACAATTTCTTCTGCCAATACCCTAAGTTCCGGGTTCTCCAAATAAGGAGGCGTTGGTAACTTTGTGCAAAAATCTTTGAAATCAAATCATAACTCAAATTCCCTAGACAATTTTTTGATCACGGTCGTGCCTGAAAGCGATTGCTGAGCCATACCCTCAAATTTATTGTGATCCTACCTGCACTCGACCAATCTGTCATAATACTATTTTTGGGACAACATTGCTCCCTTTTCTTCCGAGAAGAAAGGGAGCTCTCTCTGGACCAGAGGTTTAAACATTGCAACGAAGTCGTCAGCCTGTTTGCGCATGAAATTCCATTTTGCCTCGACCATATTTAAATGGCGGTGTTTGTGAACCACTCTTTTGGACCATGTGGTGACTGGGATCCTATCTCAGATGTTTCCTCATTTTATGTCTTCATCTATTAGATTGTTCAGGAAATTGATTGCACCTTCAGCCGTGTCCAAGGGCCTTTTATGCAGGTCTAACTTAGCTGTCTAGATGTGTTTTTTGGCTTCCTGTATGGTGTTTTCCTTATCTTGGATAAAATCCAAGTATGGTCATACTTTGTTTGCTTCCACTATTATCATGTCCCAAATGAGGTGTTTCACCCCTATAAGAGCTGCTTGGCCTAAAAATTGTTTTACTAATTCACCATTCTTACCTTCTATTAATTCTCCGCAATGCTCTTCCACCTTCTTCTTCAACCCTTCTTTGACATCAGCCATGTCCATCAAGTCCTGATTCTATTTTCTTAGGCCATTGATATCTATAGCTTTTAGACTTACCTAGGACATGGCATGGGAGAGTGAGTCTGCACTAGATGTTGCGGATGATTGGGCCACAGGTGTTGGTTGTTCATGAGTTTTTTTCCTTTAGTTCTTTAAACACCTTTTCCAACTCAGCTAGCCTTGCTTCGAAGGCTCATTTTTCCTCAACCCAGAGCTCTGCATCTTTCTTCCACTGTCCCTCCTTCCCTTCCTGTATGAGTAGTTTTTCCTTACAATCAATCAAATCGGTGTTTAGGGTCTCCTTCTCCTTTTCAATCTCAGTCAAGTCGGTAGTCTGTGTAAGCTGAGTAGAAGGGATTTCTAGTTTTTTCTTCAACAACTGGATCGTACCTTCCTTGTCCTTTAGTAGCCTTTGTGTGGAGGTACCTTTATCTCTTGGGTTATCTGCTACAAATAGATCTATCTAAAGCTTCCTGATTTGGGTCTGGTAAGCCTTATTTTTAACCCTCTCCTTTCAGAGAATCTCTTCAACTCTTTTCTTGCCAGTTGTCAATTTGGATATTTGTAAAGCATATTGTAGCACATCAGTGTAGAGGAAGTCACCTATTCCTTGATGCAAATTAATTATGTTAGTTTTAGGGACTCTTTTTGGGTCTACCTTTAAATCCGATACCTTGTCTCTCGTGATCACGACCAAATTCAACGTGCCCTTGGTAGGGTCTCTGACCATCGCCAAGGAGGTCTTATGGCCTGTTAGTTTGTCCACCTCCTCGCTAAACTTTGATCTTTATTCAAAGGCCTTTTTACCAACAGCACGGCTTTAGACTTGTATATGATTCCTGCTTCTTTAGGAACACTATTGAATGCGTATTCTTGAATCACAAAGGATGGACCTTTAACTTTCATAATTTTATTCTTTCCCTTAGTCTTGGTACTCTGCACGAGTTCATCTGATTCTTCAATTTTCTGCTTCTTGGGAGTCCTGGACGTATCCCCTTCCTATACATCCATGGCCTCTAGGTATTCTCTTTTATTTTCTCTATCAGACAAGCTAGCCAAAGGTGTGATTTGTGTGGCTGCGACTATAATGCAGGAGAGGTCTGGCTGAGGGGAACTCTTCGCCAGGGTAGAGGAGGTCGACCTTTCCAGCATATCTTCATCGAATTTAGTCTCTCCAGGTTGATTCATCCAATTGGCCCTTTTCACCAACCCCGCTACTTCAACGTGATCGAATGGCTTGCTCTTATTTGCTTTCCTTCTATTGGAGATGATGTGATGAGGGTCATAGTCGATCATGGCCTCCATTGCAAACCCTCTCTCTCTGAGAAAAATTTTGACCTTTGGCAAGGCCAATTTGGTTTTAACAGTAAAAGGGCCAACTGCCCATGGAACCTTAATATCTGCATGTTTCTTGAAGCTTATAAAATTTTCATTTTTGGTGGTTAACCTTTTCCTAATTAATTCTAGTGCAAACACCCTCATCATCATAAATGCTGGGAGGAAATATGGTTGATGAGTAAACCCATGGACCCTAATCACTGTATTATATTCTGAGAGAAACTAATCCCTGAATTTTCTTTCAGGGGATGATTGCAGCATTCTTTGCATCTCTGGTAAGACTCTTGAAAACCTCTCTTGGAGGAGGACCTCATATACTAAATCCATGAGGGAATTCATGAACTCGTAATAATCCCTATTCATGTCCTTCGTCATAACCATTTCCGGGAGCTACAGATCGTCATCGTTGAAGCTCAAAAACATATTCAAAAGAAGATACTGGAACCTGAAGGTTCCTAACTGACGAAAATTACTCAACTGGGCATTTATATTTCTAGCTAAGAACTCATCGAATTGTATACATGCGGGTGGTGAAGGATGACTCGATATTCCTGACATCGCTTGGCTTGAACTGAGGGTAAATATCAAACTCAATAAAGGTTCAGTGATGAACTGGTTTGAGGCCATAACTAAGAACTGGATTGCTAGGGTTATGATAGACTAAGTCTCTTCATTAAACATGTCAAAATCAATGGGGAATGGAGGGTTTGACGATTAGTTTCAGGTTTCAAACAGGCTCCGAGGAAAGCATCCTTTTGTTCATCTGAATCCCCTTGAAAGAAACGAAGTATATCTCCTTCATTATATTCACTGGACATTTGGGTAAATCAAAAGGGATTAACAGAGTGTTTTGGATATTGAGGGATTTAATGGGACACAACATCCTAGAACTATACGCGTCCATAATCACACCTTCGAACGGGGAATAATTGCTTGCGCACCAGCTTATAAATTCAGGGAAACTAGGGGTTTGCTCAGCATAAAAATAAAAGAAAAATGAACTGAACACCCCATGAGTGTCGATTCCTTGTGATTGGAGAACCTTTAGCTTAGCCTGAGCAACTTCTATACTATCATTTAGTATGATAGTTTCGAAGACCTCGGCGTATTTATCTGTTAAGGCTTCCTCAGCTCCCTGAAACACAAGGTTTTGAGTTTCTAAATCCTCCAATTCAGCCATGAGAAAACAACTTATTATAGCAAAGACATACCAGGGTGGTTGACATCTTGCTTCAAAGACTTGTCCAAGGTGGCACGATCTACACAGTTTGAAACCCTCACTTCCCGATGCTGCAAAATGATAACCTATTTGGATCCACGTTCCGACTTTTATACTATTTTACTTTCTTATCTAACCTTGCATCTTCCCACTGAATGCAATCCTATCCATAGATTTGGGACCAAAAAATATAGAACTGTGTGATCCCTGCCATCGACTTTTTGTACAATCACGTTTTAATTTCTCAGTCCTAGTGAACCTCAGCTCTGCGGGATATAAACTCCACCATTTATTGTATACCTTCCTACCATCTCGTCATCCGATGTGGAGAGCTTTATTGGATTTTTTCCTTTTCCAGCCAAGATTTCCTTTCGAGAACTTACGGTTGGCAGAACGCTCCTTCACCGTAGATCTGCCTCCGCGTTGATCTTCACCGTCGAACATATCTCCCCTTTAATGCTTTCACAAAATTTGGATCATTATCTTCGCAGTGCACTTTAGATCGGAGGAATCCATCTTCACCATCGATCTAAGACCTTCGCGATCTCAACCATTGCAAATCATTGTGGTTTAACTCATTTTTCCAATTTGGAAGGGAGCTCAGCTTTTTGATATGCGTTTTGAACTCGCAAAATGGAATCCATCGTTGATCTGCATCAATCTCTCATCATTACCATCGAAAACATTTCCATCTTCGTCGCTCTATCTGATAGGTCTTCTTCCTCTACTCCTACACGACCAATCACGAGTGGGCTTGTGTACGACTCTGAGTCCTGGGCTCTCTTCCACTTGACAGATCATGACTAGTGTTGGTCCCTTTGTCTTTATAAACCTTCTAGTTTCCCTTTCAGATATTTCCCTTCTCCTTCAGAGCCCATTACGGCTCTCTCGAGGTTTCTCATCGTGAAAATTTTGTAGGCCTCCCTCCTTCCCTTACGGGTCAGAAACCTTTCTTTCTATTTAGCACAAATCAGGTGATAACAAGAAGAATACACAAAAATTACTTGTTGAAATCTAAGAAAATGACATAACATTTTATCCAACTCTAACATGTATCCTATTTGCTTAATATTGCTAAAAATATGATTTATTTGGTTGGATTGAATTATGGAATTTAAAAGATGTTAAAAAAATGTTGTATTGGATTGGATAGAATTAGTGATGTCATTTTGGAAATATTGTTTTTTATTGTAAAATGTGTGGGTGAGTCAACCAATGGAAAATAATTTAGCCATAATTATTAATATTGAGACCTTTTTTGGGTAAAAATATGAGTTAACCAGTCGCTTTTTAAAATCAAATAGGTTTAACATGAGTTAGATAGTTGAAATTTCTAAACAATGGTGAGTTTAATGTAAGTTAGGACCTTAAGATTATAAATCACATTGAACAACCACCACATGACACATTTTTCCAAGAGTAAAACTTGTAGGTAAAATTATTTTTAAGTTGTACATAGTAAAGATGAAGGTGGATCAGTTATGATAAGAGCCACATTAGGTATAAGTGGAGGAATGAATTCAAGGTATGTAATTGATTGAACATCCATCTCTAATCACTAATATGAAAAGTAATTTAAAAAAAACTATGGACCTTTTTGAAGCAGGTAACCTAAAAAAAATTCATGGATTGAATTAAAAAAGAGAATGTCTTTTGAAAATGTATTTTTTCCTATCTGTGAAATTTGGTAGGATCATGTCATGCCTCACAAAAAAAGTATTCTCTATTCCTTATTACCTTTGGAAGTCATGACAACTCATGATATCCAATTCAAGTGTATTGATTTAGCCAAAATAATTCTTATGATAATGATTTGTTGAAGGTACACCATGATAGTAGTTTTGCAGTAGACTTTATAATATCAAGTTGTCATATCAGTAGGAAATGATAGATTTACAATTGAGTGTTTTTAAAAAAATTATGAAGAGTAATATGCATGTGTTATTTATGGATAAATATTCCATTTACATGTATAATAATCTAACCAATAATACGACCAACATAGATCCATCTTAAAAAGATCTACTAAGTTCTGACATGGATCAAATCTCTCGAGCTACAAACCCATTTTTAGAGTAGAAGTGTTGAGGAAATGTGTAACACAATGTTTATGGATTCAATTTGTACTCTTATATACGTGGTTCTAAATATTTTAAATCTAATTTGAGATGACATGTTATTTTTTTATATTATTTTTTTATTTTTTTATAAAGGACACGTGTCAGCTCTAGGATGAGCATAGAAGGAGTTACAAATATCGCCCTACCAGGTTCTAGAATGCGCCTCTTTGGATCAATAATCTAAGTTGCAATAATATTTTTATTATTATTTAAAATGATCACTAACCAACATAATGAGCAGTATTTTTCACAAATATTTTTAGTATTTTAAATCATTCATGCTTGTGATGCTTATGAGTATTTCATCTTGGTAGGATATTCTGACATGTGGTGATGTAGATAGGAACCCCAAAACATCATATCCCAGCTACTTTCCCCAGGATTTAGTTTTCTCTACATTTAGAAAACCTCTAAATTTGGATTCTCAGGCAAATATTTCTTCTTCGTGTCTGAATTAGCCTCAACTAATTCGATCTGCAACTCCTATTCCGCAATTGAGTTTTCTGCAATTGTCTTTTCACAAGACAATTCTTTCCGCAAGCTTGCTTTCGCAACCTTAGTTTTTCTATAACTCAATCTTTCAACAATTGAGTTTCCGCAACAACCTTCTGGAAGCTCCTTTCTGGAATTGTGGATTGTGGGTTGCGGGAATGCAATTCCCAGTTTTCCTGAAAACTGAATATTGGCAGGGGTTTTGGGACAACTCAGTTGTGCAACATAGTGGATGCTGTGTAAGAGAAAAAGACACCATGCAAGGGGAGAATGGCGCGCAAGACGACGAATAAAATATTTTATATATTTTGACACCTTTTTATACTTTTAACCATATTTTGTGGATATTGGTCATGACTTTGTAGAATCAGTTAAGAGTTAGTTAGGAAGTCAGCCAAATGGACCTTGAATGTAAAGGCGCAAGCCTATAAATAGAAGTATAATTGCAAGTGTCGATGGCAAGACAAGAAGAAATGAGAGAGCACTTGGTGATTTGTGAAATATTTTGAAGAACCTGTTGTTTTGTGTGAAAGTAATATGACGAAGAGGAAGTTGATCTAAATCACTGTGTTTTCTATGTTTTACTGTTTTGTTGTTTTCTGTGACCTAATGATGAATGTCAAGAGGATATGTGATATGGATATATGATGTGATGTTTCCTTGTCTTAAATGATGCCATATTGTTAGATCTGTTTTGCACAGCAGTATGTTAAATCCTGTTATGATTGAATGATGAATGATTCTGTGAATGTTAATGAGTAATCAGATCTGTTCATGTCATGCATTATAGAGTAGATAGAAGGATGGACATCCTCCTCTCCTATTTTGTGGAAACTTGGTTCCAACGGATCTCCATCAAACTCCTCGGGTGAGACCTGATCCACTCCGTGGGTGTTTCTGGACGGGGTAAAACCTATTTGGGTTGGTGCTCAGGGAGATCGCAGTGGTTTGAGGGTCGACATAGTGGAACCCATGTCGAATGGGTTTTGTTGGCTGGGTTTGTGTCAACAAATGGTTTCGTTTGCAACCACAGTATAATCATATGCAAATGGATTTGAAGCAACCATAGTACATTTAGTCACTACACTATGTCTAGCAACAGCGAAATCCCCCACAGCAGCAAGTTAGTCAACCACAGTACTAGCAGCAAGGAGGATTCTGAGGACAAGGAGGAGGATTTCGTCGAGGAGGCAGAAGAGGTCACAGACCTGTCCAATGTTACTATTATGGCATATTAGGTCACTATCAAAGTGATTGTCCAGAGCTACAATGCTCATGGATATATTGTACCATTATTGATCACATTGTTGATAAATGCCCACAGTTAATAGTGAGATGGCAGGTGGGAAACGTCCTGTAGTTGCAGCATCAAAACCAGTTACAAAATCAAAATCAACTACAGAACTGGAATCAACTGCAAAACCGGTTTCCAAACCAAAATCAAGTGTAGAATAAGGGTCAGAACCAAAAATGTGACTCAAAACATAAATCAACTTATGAACCCACCGTTGAACCAAAATCAAGGACCGACAGTCGCAACGATCTCGATGGAACCCAGAACGAAGGATGTCAACTTCGTTATCATCATTTGCTGAGGTGCGACGACTGGAGAAGATAACCCTCATCTAAAAATTTGGTTGGTTGGAAAGAAGAAGGTTCAGTTTGATATCGATGCTGAGAAGGACACATTCATTAAAGCATGCGATCTGATTGAAAGGAACCCTGGTAAGTCACCTATTTATGAAATTCCCACTGCTTTTTATTCTTTGTTGGAGGCAGGACCATTGCAACAACATGGTACCTTGTAGAACTTCTTTGAGAGTTGTTTGTCACTCGGAAAACATCTTCATGCTATTGCTGAGATTGAGAACTTATTGCATCGACCGATAAAGGAATGGAAGGATTCCGCAGTGAATTCATTACATAAGAAAAAGATGGGTAGAGAGATGTGCATGAACATCCAAATTAGGGACTATGAAGTAGATTCAGTCATTCTGGATCTAGGATCAGATGTGAATATACTTAAAAAATAGACACGGCAGAATATGGGGAGGCCGACATTGGGTTGGTCTCTAGTGCAGCTACGATTGGCTAATAAGGACAAGGTTCAACCAACTAGGAGGGTATCGCACTTGGTAGTGGATGTGAAGGGCATGAATACCTGTGTTGATTTTGATGTAATTGAAGTTGTAGAGGGTGGAGGATGCTATCCCATGCTGATGGGGATTGGATGGGCCAATGATAGTATGGAAGTAATCAACTTTAAGAAGTGGATGACAACATTTGGGAATCAAGACATTATATTCATTGCTCCAATGGATCCAAGAGAAGGGAGAAGGTATATTGAGATAGTAAAAGATGAAGTTGTCAGGGGATGGGATCATGCTTACAATATCTCTGAAGATTACATCCATTCAACTACTGATGAATAACTTGGTTAGTACAGTACTAGCTCCACGTCTTTTGATTCTAATGATGCATTAGAGAACTGGAAGAATTGCATGCGTGAAGTATCGGTCATGAATTGTGGTTTGATCACACAGTCCTTGTGTCGGGTTGTGACTGAGACTATTGTATTACCCACTTATGAGGGAATGCTCAAGTTGTCTACATTCCTATCAGAGTTTGAAGAAAAGGTATCTGAACCTCCGTGCTTGCTGGCATTGGAAGAAGCACTGAAGGCTACCCCAACACTATGGTGGGTGACTCATAAAAAATCAATTAGTGGATGGTCATAGTGTCGACGATTGATGACAGTTCGGTTTGGAGACGTAGAAGTATACCATGTTGGATGATATGATAGGCAAAAAAGTCCTCATGATCATCTACTTGAATGTTAGACCTTGTGGGCATCATGACCTAGGAATGAGTGGGTCCATGCCTTTGTCCACACATTGGATGAAATGCCATGATCGTGGTATGTATCAGTCGAACTGCGCAAGGAAATAACCACTTGGGAGGAGTTAACAGTTTGTTTTATGCATAACTTTAGCTTCAAGGAGTCCAATGTCCATAATGCACTACCACTCATCCACGATGTGGTGCTGAAAGTGGTTACAGTCGCGTATCCAGTAGATCCACATGTGCATTTCCACACACAGTCGATGATGGAATGTTATAATGTATCCAGAGGACCTGAGGATGATGATGAGCTACGAAACACCAATATCCCAAAAATAGAGGGGATCCAGGATGTCGCAGCACCGAATGTACCAATGGACCCAATGAATCAGCCATTGAAGATAAGAAAACTCAACATTGGGACAGAGGAGAACCAAAAATTCGCATGTGTTGGGGACTATTGGGATGAGGAAACCATAGCAAAGATCACAGATTTGCTGCATGAATTTCAAGATCTGTTTTTGACCAAATTCTCCGAAATGAAAGGGATACTAGGTGATTTAGCAGAGATGAAGATCCCATTAAATACAAATGTGAAAGCAGTAAGGAAGAGGATGTATCATTTGAATATGCAATAAAAGGAGAGGGTAAAAGTGTTGGATGCTAGAATAATTTAACTAGTCAAAGAATTAGAATGGATCAGTCCTATGGTGGTCCAAGACAAGAAAACAGGTGAAGTTCGGATCTGCGTCGATCTAAGAAAATTGAATGATGCATGTATGCATGATCCATTTTCAACACCACAGATGAAGTGTTAGAAGGAGTAGGCAGTCAGAAGATGTATTCTTTCACAGATGGATTCTATGGCTATCACCAGATCAGGATCACGAAGGAAGATCGACATAAAACCACATTTGTTACTGAATGGGGCTATTTTCAGTATATTGTAATTCCATTTGGGTTGAAGAACACACCTGCGATATTTTCCCGGCTTTTTGTCACTGCATTCAAGGATTTTATTCAAAAGTTCCTACAAGTCTACATGGATGATTGGACAATTTATGGATTGATCAAAGACCATTTGGAAAACTTGCAATTGATGCTGGAAAGATGTCGACAACATCAGATTGTGTTGAACTTAAAGAAGTGTATTTTCTGTGCACCCTTTGGGATGTTGTTGGGTCACATTGTTTGCAAGCAAGGATTGTTGGTTGACCCTACAAAGATTGCACTCATTTTGATCTTACCTCCACCTACAAATGTGAATATGCTTAGAGCAACGTTGGGGTACACAAGATATTATCGCAAATCCATAAGAGGTTATGCTGCGATCACAACCCCTATGGAGAAACTATTATAGAAAGCATTTGTATGGAGTCAAGAATGTGAAGGGATTTTTGACACACTGAAGGCCAAAATGGATTCTGCACCGATCCTCATTTTTCCTGATTGGAACAAGGAATTCCATGTTCATGTGGATGTATCATCTGTTGCGCTAGGAGTGGTACTCGCGCAATAAGTAGAAGGAGATCTTGATCACCTGATTGCTTTTGCTACTCAGAAGTTGTCATTTGCAAAGAAGATTTATACGACCACAGAGAGAGAAGGTCTGGCAAAGTTATATGTGCTACAAAATTTCAGGCATTACCTATTAGGGGTCATTTCAAGAGGTTTACAGACCATTCTTCTTTGAAGTACCTAGTCAATAATCCTGTGTTGGGGGCGGAATATGCTGCTAGATACTTCTCTTTCAGGAATTTGATTTTGAGATAATTGTGAAGTTGGTTTTCTTAAATGCGGGCCCTAATCATTTATCCCAAATTGAGACAGGTGAGGAGCCCACAAATATTGAAGATGGAATGTTGGATGCACAGTTGTTCAGATTCAACATGGAAGATGACTATTATTCTTAAATAATTCATTTCTTGGAAACGAGAGTCGCCTCGGAGGAATTTTTAACAAGTTAGAAGAAGCAGTTGGTTGTAAGGGCCTCATATTTCTAGTGGATTGTTGGATAGCTATATAAACTAGGACTAGATGATATTTTGTGGCGATGTGTCCTACCCCATGAACAAGGGAATATTTTAGAGGAGGCCCATGCAGGATTTTCTAGTGGACACTATGGAGGACGAGCTACTGTGAGAAAGGTGCTTCATGTAGGACTCTGGTGGCTCACCCTACATAATGATGCGACGGATTATGCATGGATTTGCGATTTCTGTCAATGCACTATAAAGCCATGAAGAAGGGATGAGATGCCATTGGTACCTCAGGGAACATTGTAGCCATTTGATAAATGGGAAGTGGATTTTATGGGACCAATAAACCCCCCGGGGAAAAGAAATGGTGCATGGTACATCATTACAGCAATAGACTATTTGATGAGATGGGTGAAGGCCGCACCAGTCATGGATTGCATTGCTATGACAACAGCCAGGTTCCTATTTGATAACATTTTAACGCGGTTTGGATGCCCCCGGATATTGATGAGCGACCAAGGAAGTCACTTCATCGACCGCATGATAAGAGTGTTGACGGAGGAGTTGCAAATACAACACAAGAAAAGTACCCCATATCATCCGCATGTGAATGGAACAGTGGAAGCATTCAACAAGATATTGGAGCATGTGCTTACAAAGGTATGTAATTCTAACCGTGATGACTAGTATTTGAAGATTCCAATAGTCTTATGGGAATATCGCACCACTTGCAATCGATTAATGGGGAAAACACTATTTAAATTGGTATATGGGAAAGAGGTCTCCATGTCGATGGAGTACATTGTTTCGAGTTTGCGCATTGCAGCAGCGACGGGCATGGACAATGAAGCAACACTCGAGGAGTGCGTGGAGTAGTTGATACAACGCGAAGAGCATCGCTTCATTACAGGTTTCCATTAGCACATCGAGAATGATCGACATAAAGCTTGGCATGATCACCACATAACAAATAAACAGTTTCAGCAAGGATATTTGGTGCTGTTGTACAATGGCAAGTTCTTGAGGCATCCAGTTAAGTTCCATATGCACTAGTTAGGTCCATATATTGTTAATTCCATTACTTATGGAGGTGAAGTTCAACTACATCAATTAGATGGAGTGATACTACCAAAAATAGTGAACAATAGTTGACGAAATCCCTATAGGACAAACCTAGAACCACAAAATGCTTGAGGAATTGCGGACTGAAAAAAAATAGTAGGTAGGATGATGGGTGGAAGGCTGGTGCACCAAGAGGAAGTGGTTGTGCCAAAGTAAAAGTCAGTAGAATAGTTAGAAGGTCACGTTGTGATAGTTGCAGGGCTGCGACATAGTCAAATCCGCAATAAGTGAAGGCGGCTAAAGTAGGAAACTGGTGGCTCTCATTGAACCGACGTGCATTTATGGCTGATCTGGTTGTTGGATTGATAGGATTGCTGGTGGATTCGAGTTGTTAAAGATTTATTTGGTCATGATGACCGCATTTGATTTGGTAATGATGAGGAGGGATCAACTTGATGCTATAAGAAGGCGCTCGATGCGGGCTGGAAGAACCATTGTGTTAAGTTGAATTTGTAGAGTTGCATAGTTGATCCAAACACAAAGCAACTCCACCGAGTGAATTGAGTGAGTTTCCAATAGTAGAGAGGGTGTGTGACTATTAGAGCCTCGAAGGATATTGGTGCGGCATGCAGAGCACCCCTGACATGGTCGAGATATCAAGTGAATGTGATTCACTAATCAGACTAGTCACCATTATGGAAGAAGTCACCAACATGCTAGTTAGATGGTCATTGGTGCCGAGGGGGAAGAGAAAAGGGCAGATGCCTAGCTCTCTAGCACCGCAGAAGAGGCAGACTAGAATTTCCATAAAGGTACAAGGAAAGGAACCACATAGACAGGTCGATCGAGCTCTAGTGGTGTAGAATCAACATCTCGAACAAGGGTTTACGACAAGGAAATACCTGGGTACATACCTCCCACTTGACCTTATGCGCAGCCTCGGTGGCTCACCAAGAAACAAAACTATCAACCAAAGATGTTGTCATTTCCAAAGGGGATGGTATGTGGCAAAGATACCGAGCTTGCATTAGTACGAATGAAGTATGATGACCATGACTTGCTCGCGTTGGCAGACGTAGCAAATGAGCCCTATGTGTCATTTCCCATAGTCACATTAGAGGAAATTTCAATTTAAAATGGGCCTTCCAAAAATAATACAAATTCCATGTCATCATGTATTATCCAATCAAAATGCTTAAAATTAAAAAAGGGAGCACCTCTTAAACAATTTTTTAATATAAATTTGGGGATAGGTATCATCATCACATTTTTTAGGTATTTCTTGTTTTTGGGGTAGCGGAGCCCATCAAAAGTATGCCAAGTGGGTACTTGTTGGATGCAGAATTTAATTCCACATCCAATGAGCTATCCCGATTAAAAAATGAGTAAAAACACAGGGAGANTTTCTTTTCTTCCTCCAAAATTAATAAATATTATTTTATTATTTTAACTATTATTTTATTAATTTTCCTTAGGAGGCCCATTTTGAGTTGAAATTTCCTTAATGAAGGTGGTCCAATAGCATGTATCCCGCAGGATTGGGCGAAGGCGCTGGATAAAGATGGATTGTTGGGTTTAATCAACATGCCACACTTTGGGCGACTAAATGAGGAAAATTCCTGCGTCAAGCAGCTTTTGGCCTGTTTCCATGGTGGAACACTGTGGCTAGATACCCCAGTCATAATCATAGTTGATATCATCTTAGAAATCATGGGGATGCCAAAGGATGGGCCAGGACCCTCTCAATACTTCAGAGGTCAGGATAATGATCAGCGGTTCACATCACAGTTGAAGAAGAAATACGACTTGCAGCGTGATGGTAGGGCTTACAACATTGATAGAATTAACGACCATGAGTTATGTATTAGTGCACAGATTCTAGCAAGCAAGATTGTCAGGAAGAATCTCCCCATTCAGTGCAGTTCAGGGGTGGTTGCATGCGCAGAGCAATGCACAGAAGGCATACAAATGAACTGATCACTCTTCTTGATGAACCAGTTGACGGAGGATGCAGTGGAGATCCAGGAAGGATAACGCTCCTTTACATATACTTGGCTATTGATTTTAAAACCACTCATGGCTTGGATGGATCTGGTCGATTACAAAGGTATGGATGTTGAAGTGGTTAAGGTGTGCAAGGGTGCACATTATCAAAATCTATGGTGGGTTGAGGAATCTACACGGCAAGAGGATTGCGTGATCCAATTTTGGGTCTACTGGGAAGCACTACAGGAAGTAGCTGGTAAAAATCCTCAGCTATCATAGGACGCCCCCATAAAGTATCAAAGGATCGCTCGGTTCGCAATAGGCCCACACACCATACACGTACAAGCACGACGTGATCCAAGAAAGCAATGGTTTATAATGCCTTATAAGTTGTCCGATGAAGATTTAAACATGATGGTTGATGACTGGCCTATAGCATGGTGGGAACTGGCCAGCACCGAAGAAGTATCGACATGGCCACTAGAAGATGCACCTGAAGATCCTGTACATAAAGATGACCAGTAGATCCACCATGAATCTGATGGCAAATCATCAAAAGAGACACCCACTGATTTGAAAGCTAAGTGCATAGTCCATGAAATCATAACAAAGAGGTGCATGGAACAGGGTATGAATAGTAGCATCGTATCATCAATGGAAGTGCAATTGAACCGGCTTGTCAAGGATGTTAATGATGCAACTGATGTGGTCGCAAAGGAAATGAAGAAATTGACATAGGAAGGATTCACAGAGGTAAGAGATAAATTGGATTCTGTATATGATGTTGTTTTGAAAAGAGCACCAGAGAGTGCGACTATTTAGGAGTATGCGTCAATCAGAACCGAGCCATAGGCCAGGAATGTTCAAATTCCCCTGATTGTGATTAACGCTGAAAGAGAGGACTTGAATACCTCCCTACAACAACTACAGAATGTAGCATTGGATATCAGCAGGATGTCCACTCAGATGTTGGAACACATGCAACGGGTTTCCAACCAGGAGTTGGCAGACAGACAAAAGGATATTAGCAACCAGTACTTGCAGTCGAAGGAGAAAGAGGAGGTGGTTCAAAAAGAGGTAGAAGAATTGCGCCCCGTAAAAGAGAAGTTGATGGAAGACAAAGTACAGGAGATAGAAGCACTGACGAGAGTGCAAGAAGAGTTGAGGACGAATACTGCTAAGGAGATCATGGAACTGAAGAAAGAAACATATCAACTTGTTGTTGAGAAGGCCCACCTTTTCGACAGTTGAGTACAAGTAGAAGAGGCAATTGCAAATGCTTGTAAGCACGTCAGTGAAAACACCATGGAACTGGATGCGGTCGTGAAAGCAAAGCGACTTGGGGAAATTATTGGGTAGTTGCAGTAGGACAATAGTATTTTGAATGCTCTAGTGTATCCAGACACACCACTAAAACAAATTATTGAATGAAAGGGTGACATTGAGGAGATAGCTGCACAATTTGAAGAGATGGAGTAGGATGCAAAGAAGATCAATGAGGTGACGACTCAATTTTGGGGCACTGTCGTCCAAGAAGAACAGTTAGAGAAACTAATAAAGCAGTTGCAGGGAGTAGAGGTCCAGCTGGAGACAATGAAGATGACATTAAGAACAATTCCACCAATCATTCATATTACGCAGTCCATAGAGTTAAAGGAGTTGCAGTAACGAGTCAGAAAGGATCAGGAGCGACACCGAAAGCGCAATGAACAACTAGATGAGTTCCAAGATATTGGAGCCAAATTGTTAGTGAAATTAGTTGTTTCACTACAGGCTGTGCAAGAAGGAAAGAAGGAGGTAACCATGAAGTTGGTAGAGCACCCATTAAAGTAGGATTTGCTAGGAAGTCAGGACATTGCTGAGAAAATTCAAGCGCAAGTAAAGGAAATAACTCAACAGTATGACGAATTCAAGTTTAAATTCAATGAGTACACCATGTCCAGCTAACGTGGCTCAAGGGCAAGCCACAAAATTGTGTTAAGGGCCTGTTGGCAGGGGTTTTGGGATAACTCAGCTGCACAGCATCATGGATGCTGCACAAGAGAAAAAGACACCACACAAGGGGAGAATGGCACGCAAGACAAAGAATAGAATATTTTATATATGTTGTGTCACCCTTTTGTACTTTTAACCACATTTTGTGGATATTGGTCATGACTTTGTAGAATCAGTTAAGATTTAGTTAGGAAGTTGGATAAGTGGACCTTGAATGTAAAGGCGCTCTCCTATAAATAGAAGTAGAATTGCAAGTGTCAAGGGAGTGATAAGAAGAAATGAGAGAGCACTTGGTGATTTATGAATTGTTTTGAAGAACCTGTTGTTTTGTGTGAAGTGGTATAATGAAGAGCAAGTTGATATGAATCACTATGTTTTCTATGTTTTACTGTTTTCTACGACCCAATGATGAATGTCAAGCGAAACTGTGATATGGATCTATGATGCGATGTTTCCTTGTCTTAAATGATTCCATATTGTTAGATCTATTTTGCACAGCAGTATGTTAAATCATGTTATGATTGAATTATGCAATCTATTGAAGAATAATGATGAATATCACTTCAATATTTTTGGATCTAAATATTGGGCTCTAATTGCACTAGAAAAGACGAAGACTTTAGAACCCCAAAGTCAAGGGTTCATATTTGTTGAGTATTCAAAATATTCCAAAGGTGATAAGTTGATCAACATGAGCACTCAAAAATCCTTCTTTTGGTACTAGAATCTGCCCCATCAAATTTTTTGTATTCCAACAATGTGCATGTGAAGAAGGACCCTAATTTTCATTGCTGAAAAGTTCACGAGCAGTTTACCAGAAGTCTTGAGTTTTGATGTCAACCTCGTCAGATTGGTAATTATGTCTAGCCTTGTTCTCTTTGTTTGAAGCTCTGAAATGCTAATGAGTAATCAGATTTGTTCATGTTGTGCATAACAGAGTAAATAGGCATATGCACATACTCCTCTCCTATTCTGTGGAAACTTGGTTCCAATAGCTCACCCTCGAACGCCTCGGGTGAGGCCTCATCCACTCCATGGGTGTTGCTGGATGAGGTAAAACCTGTCTGGGCCGGTGCTTAGGAAGATTGTGGTGGTTTGAGGGTCGACATAGTGAAACCCCTATCGACTGAGTTTTGTTGGCTGGGCTTTTGTAAACACTGAATTTCGCAATCATGCAACTGCAACGGTCCTTTCCGCAATCCGATTGTGGATTACGGATCCACCTTCCCACTTTTCCCAAAATTGGGCTTCCACAATTTTCCTTCCGTAAGTCTCTTTCCATGGTCGGGTTGTGGATTGTGGATTGTAGACGTGCCTTCAACTTTTCTTGAAATGGGATTCCGCAATTTCCTTCCACAAATCTATTTTTGCAACTTCTTAGAGTTGTCAAACTCTTGTGGATTTGATCTCATCCGTTGATACTCTATTAAGTGCAGAACTTCATTTTTCTTTCCAGATCGCTTATCTCTCATGCAGGTTTACTTCGTGATTCTTTTCCCACCGTCGATCCATATTTTCTCCTTCAATATGGATTGTCCAATCTTAATTATGATCTCTGCAACTCTATGTCGATTGATCAGAGCATCGATCAATCGATCTCTGTCCAACTTCACCAATATTTTCTTGGTTCAATTTTGAACTTCACCTCTGCAAAATGTTTACAAAGGAACATCAATCCTGTCACTAATCGATGACATATTATTTATTCATGCATTTCACTCAAAGAGATCCATCAACCAATCTTTGTAACCTTCCACTCTCAAAATCGCTAAATTCATAATACGACACACACAAATCTATCAACCATTAACAGAGGTTAATTAAGAATTCAACTCATACAATCATACACTTAGATAGAGTTGTAATTACATAGAGATATGCCGAAATAGGCTTTCTTTCATTCAATACAAGGAATCTATATATTTACATCGATCTAGAATCTATTTTATGATCCTCTTAGTCTGGTACAACCACAACCAGCTATCTTGGCCTGATTTACATTGGTTTGGCCACTCGTTATCCATATTTACATTGATTGGATACACCTTAGGCATATTTACATTGTTTGGATACACTTTGCTACTTCTGGCCTCCTCTATCTATTTTACTATTGCCTCGAAGGCTTACAGAATATATATACAACAGGATTCATGAACCAATTCGGGTTTAGATACTCAATACACTCAACAATATGCTAACTAACTCTAATTAAGGAAAATTCTTAAGCATATCCTATGACTCACTTCAATTAGATGAGGTATTTGTTACATCACTCACACTTTGACTCTATGAATCATTCATTCACCTAGTGACTCACCTAAATGACGCATCACCAATTTAGAATAACATTTAAACATAGGTTTATTTACAATATAATAGTTCAATAACTATTAATTCAGAAAATGAAGACCCCTTCTAGGTATGATCGAAACATCGGACTTGTATTTGGATGGAGAGCAGGATGCACCTACATCAAACTCCCCACGAATAAAGAAATATGACCTCCTAGTCATAATATTCAGTATTCAATATACCAAGATCGCAAACCTTTTTTTGTAGTTGGTCATTCATCTCATCATGTTGTTTTTTCTTTGTCAACTTTAGTTCTCCTCATTTCCATATTTTCTGTTGCAATGCTCCACTAGCTTTGCTTTTGCAATCTTCTTCTGTCATTTGTCTTCTGCTGTCGTTTTGTTTCTTTTCTCTGCTAATCAAAATTTTCAGTCTTTCTTCATTCATTCTCTAAGACACCTTCACCATCAGCATCCTTAGTTCTTCAATCTCCATGTCCAATATATCCTTTGGCTAGTATGCTTGCATCCTCTTGTTTTGAAACTGATGTTGTTCCTTTGAATCAGTTGATTTGGCCATTCCTTTGTAGTACCTTGTACTTTATTGCTGCAACAAAATCATATCATTACAAGGAAATTCAATGTTTCAACCTTCTATCTACTCCTTTCCAATGATGGAATCAAACATTGAACAATCATCTTTATCAATCCTTGGTTTGATCAACCAATCTTCCAACATTTCTAACTCTTCATCATACTTTCTGAGGTTAGAAAGTTTCTCTTTGTCTTCATTAACCAACTCTGCAACAACAAGTTCTTCTAGGTACTGATCACCCTTTTGAGATAATATGGTTTCTTCTTTTGTCATGATGGATTTATTTCTCTGTCTACCTTCACTTTCTTCAAAACCTACAAACACACACCAAAAATTAGTTTCAAAAACATGAGACTCTAAAGTCCTTGTTGATATTTTCTCTGGCACCCTCCTGTTGTGTTGGTCTAAGCACAACATCAAACTTTCACCATCATAAATTTCTTCAATAGTCTGAGCTACAAGCTGCATACAATATTCATAGGATACCATCTCATCTCTTACTACAACATAATTATATTTCGTTGTCATGCTTTTGGAAAGAACATATTTTTTTCTTCAGACTTCATGATAGTCCAATGTGACTGTTCAACTTTTTCCTTCATCACAATGAAATTCTGATTCTTCCCTATAGAAATGTCTTTGCACATTTGTTTTTCTTCCTTCATGTTCAGATCATCTCCAATTTATTGTGTTCCTCCATCAAGCAACTCATCAATGAGTTCCTTTTGTTGCAATACTTCAGACCTTTCCTCATTTGAGAGAATTTATTCATCATATTTGACTTCATCAAATTTGAAGACAGTTTCAAAAGACTTCCTATCATAGTGCAACAAAACATGTAATCACAAATAAATCATCAGTCTCAAAAAAATAAGACCTCTTGATCTCATTTGTCCTCACCGTCATCTCCTCCATAAGTTGATATGTACTCTTTAAAGAATCCACGAGACTTTCAATTAGTCTCTCCTTTTTTGCATCCTCACTCACATGTTCTCCCAACAATGGGACATGTTCTGGTTCACATACCAAAACATCCATATCAAACCCAATTATACTGAGTTCTTCCTTCAATCGAGCAGACGTATTTTTCTTTAGCTTCACCTATAGTGAATTCCATCTTACCTTCTTCTTTTTCATGATCCAACCATACCTATGGTTCTCTTTCTGTAGTAGCATATCCAAATGAATAAGTTGCAATCCTATGCCAACTAATTCTCTATCATACTCCTCTTGACTCATCTTGTTTATGTATTCTACATTGACATCTTTTCTTCTGTTGTGGTTTTTCTTTGAACCTTTTCAATGACTTCTAGTAGTCATCATATCCATCTTTTTTTCTTATGTGAACTTCATCTTGTTCACTTGTGGACTGCTCCCAAGCCTCCTCTCAACAATTCTTCATACCTGCTACTATACCTCAACAATCTGTCTCTCCTTGAGCTTGTCCTTTTGGTATCCTTGGTTATTTTCTTCTAGAACCTCTTGAGCAACCGTCTTTTCTCCTTTTGGCTTCAGCAGATCCACTTCTCCTCTGAGAACATTTAACTTGCTCCCTTCTTTTCCAACCTCTGTTGGATCCTTAGGTTCTTCCACTGCTTTATAATTCCTCTAAGAGTTTAAAAAATATTCATCAAGAATAAAATTATCCTTGATACTTTGTTGGATACTATTTTGACATCTATTTTCGATGCCTTAACCCCTCTAGTAATCTTTTTAATCCCTTATGTTCATCTGTAAACCCTCATAATTCACCCATAAAACCTTGAAGTCCATCAAACTAGGGAATAATTGTTTCTATTCTTAAATGAATCGAATTTTGTAGTTTTTAAATCATATAAATCTAAATTTTAATGAAATTACAGAATTTGGTAACTTCTCGTAAATGCTCCTAGATTTGGATATTTGCAGGATGACTGGGCGTGATTTGAAAGACTCAGGAGAATCCTTGATGTCTAAGGATGGGTTTATTTCCAACAACTTCACAAGATAGTTCTCATAGGTGTCAAGTCAATGCGAGTCAAAGACAACCACCTCTACTTCCAAGAAGCATAAAAACGGGGTTGTTTTAATATTGCTGAGATTTTCTCCTAGTTTCATGGATCTGAGGACGAGCTCGGGGTTATGGAAAGATGCCATTACAATTTTTAGCAAGAATGTAGCATTTTCAGTTTTAAAACAAGTAGTATAAATATCTGTATTTTTCCATGTAATGCCATCCGATAAACTGTGTGAAACTCTACACTTTTGACAATAAGAATTCAGACTTCAAACAACTGTGAGTGTATCTGTTTTGGAATGTTGTAAAATTGATTTAGTTGTTGGTAATTTGATAACTTTTTGTGTGTGAGCAAAGCAGTGGAGGGACCACTCTACTAATCCTGCACACTCATTCATTTCATTACTATGTTCTTGTACCTTTTTCCTATAGATACGTTTTTCCTGCATATGTGTTTTGGTATATTTTAAATATTCATGTAGATGCATTTTTTTATTGTTGTAGATTCCAATCAAAATTTAAAACAATGTTTTTCAATCCAATTACATTCAGTTTAAATGCAAGTGAGTTTTTTTTATGTGAAGGTTTTATTTGACAATAGCATATGTTGTCTAGGTTATTGTCACGAATTGTTTTAGTTCTATTATAGAAATATTCTGCTGTTGAACAAATCATATACATTGTGGATTGACAGTTCTTGTAAAAGAACTCAATGTTTTATGCTTTCAGCAATGGAATAACACTTTTATAGTTTTTATGATTTTTATATTTTATATTTTAGAATAATTCATGTTTTAGATGTTGTTGAGTTCAAAAATGCCAATGCATAAATTTTCTGTAAGGGATTTTGGTAGTTCTGAAATTACAACATTTAAACAGTTTTGGGTTCATTTCTGAAGCATGGTAGATTTCAAACTAGTCTAGTTCTAAGTCCATAAATTTTGGATGTGCTTCTAAGTCTTAGGATACCGGGTTTCCATTTAAAACTTAAGCTCTAATTTACGATAGTAGATTGGGCCAACATTTGGCACCATTGCCAGGGAAGCATATTTAGAAATAGACTTAGGAAATTTAGTCTCCTTACAAATAAAACACAAAAACACAGAGCAAAATTTAGTCTTTTTTATGTCAAGACAGAGAGATGAAAAAGGAAGATTTGTAAAAAAAACCCCCAAAACTAGAGATAATGGGGACTTCTTCATCTGAGAAGAAATGATTCATTGCAAAAATTGTTGATACTTTCAAAATGGTTGAGGAATAAACCTCTAAGAAAGGAAGACTAACCGTAGAACAACGTAGAGAGTATGAAAGAAGGATGAAGATGGAAAACAAGCGAAGAGAAATGGCTAAGGAAGATTTATTTAGAGGACCAACTCCAGAACAACAAAGAGATTTGAAAGAAGGTTGGAAGATGAAAACAAAAGACAAAAAGATAGAATAAATGAGAGAGGAGAATATAGAATAAATGAAAGAGTAGAAGACAGAGGAAATAAAGAAGAACATGAAACTACCTTTAGATTTCCAATCTTATATACTAGTATCATCATAGGAGAAGCGGTAAAAATGAAAAACATTCCACCATCTATTTTACCTAACTGATATGGTATGAATTCTCAAGATCCTGATTCATTTTTATTTGAATTTGATATTTTATGTCATACCTATGGATATACTGATGATACACATAAGCTTCGCCTCTTTCCTTCTACTCTTAAAACTCCTGCACTAAAATGGTTAATGGGATTTGGAGAACATACTATAACTAGTTGGGATGACATGAGAAATATTTTTCTTAAAAAATATCAAGCATATTGTAGATCTAAAGATTCGAAAGATGATATTTTTAAGATGTCTCAACAAGAAGATGAAATTTTAGAAGAATGTCTTGAAATATTCCTGTATAATCTACAAAAATCCAAATATACTTCTTTGACTTCAAACATCATCAGAACAATATTCTTAAAAGGTATCCAAGATGAGTATCTTGATGTTCTTAATGCAACGGGGAAGGGAGATGTTTCCTATTTACCTTTTGGTGAAATTATAGAGTTATGTCAAAAGTATTCAAGAGGAAGAGCTATAAAAGGCACGAAAAAAGATATCACTTCAAAGATAACTAAATAAACAATAGGGATT
Source organism: Pseudotsuga menziesii (assembly GCA_001517045.1). Lineage (NCBI taxonomy): Eukaryota > Viridiplantae > Streptophyta > Pinopsida > Pinales > Pinaceae > Pseudotsuga > Pseudotsuga menziesii. Next base: position 142,288 of record LPNX010601619.1, on the reverse strand, counting down.
ATATAAAGAGATGAGTTTGGAAGCTTGTTAGAGGATTTTAAAGCTGATATTCTGAGTACTTTAGGGACACAAGAAGAAGTCTTAAAAACTAAGAAAATAAAAGAACAACAAGATCAATAAGATCAAGCTCTATCATTTTTATGTCCTAAATATAGGAAGAAACATCCATTGAAAGAATTTCCTTTAAATAATGTTCATATTTGTGTGTTATGTGTAGAAAATCATAAGACTAATGAATGTTCCAGGTTGAAATAATTACAAGCAGCTCAAGTGGAAGAAATACAAAGCATGGAGTCTCTTTACCTTATGTCAGATAAAATACCATGGCAACCACGTTTTCCAAGTATGTCTCAAGACCCTATGCAACATTTTTTTCCAAATGATCAATACCCTGTTCAAAATTCATGGAATGCACCTATGCCTTGGAAGACTTGGTCTCCTCATCCAAACCAAAACTAGCCTGTTCAAAATTGGAGAGGATATTCTCATGGAACCCAAACATATCAGCAGGCCTACCCATAGCCTTACCAACAATCTTTTGCTTACCCACAATACCAGCAGATTCAACCTTCATTTCCTCCACAACCAAATCCTACTCCTCAACTGACCCAACCTCAACAAATTCATATCCCATCTAACCAAACTCCACCTCGACCAACACAGTTACTAGCCCAGCCAATACCAAAATCCTAATAATAGAGTGGATAAACCCATGTATAATATTGATAAAGGAACAATAGTTTCATACTCAATCCTTCCTATTCAAAATATCCAGTTAAGATCTGGAAAAATATTGGAAAAAGAATTCCCTATTATCATAGAAGAACAAGCAGAAAAAGAGAAAAGTCCAAAAAAATTAATACATAAAATTCCCAGCTAGAGAAACAAACTCAGAAGGATAAAATGATAATACCTCAAACACCTCATTTTCTAGAAAGGTTAGTTAAGGAAAAATTTCAATTTCTCTTCCTGAATTTGATGTCTTAGATGGATGTGAGATGGATTAACAAATGTCTGTGTAAAAATTCCCTTATTGCAAGCTATTAAGGATATCCCAATCTATACAAAAGAAATTAAGGAGCTATGTTTAAACAAGACCGGAAGACGAAAGAAAGATCCACCAACAATTCATGTAATTGGAAATTTAGCAGGATTAATGTCAAATACTGTTTTTGTTGAGAAATATGTTGATCTAGGAATTCAGATGGTAACAATAACTATCAACAACTTTTCAATTTCAAAAACATTAATTGACTTAGGTGAAACTATTAATGTAATGACATTGGAAACAATGAAATATATGGATTTGAAGAATCTTAAACCAACCACTACAATCCTAGAGATAGCTGATAGATCTAAAATAGCACCATAATGAATACTTGAATATATCATAGTTTCTCTGGATTCCTGGGAGTATCCTATAGATTTCTTGGTTCTTCAACCAAAATCTAATTTAGGAGGACATCCATTGATTCTTGGAAGACCCTGGTTAGCTACAACTGATGTTTTTATTGGTTGTAGGTCCAAAAATATGATAATTTCACATGGAACAGAAAGGAAACACATTACGCTTTATCCTTCTACTCAAAGACCTTCTATGACAAATAAGTTATCTTGGATTAATGAAACAAAAGAGCAACAAGAAGAAGTAATTCAACCTATCTTAAGTATTAATCAATCTTTCGATTTTATAGAGGAGAATAATGAAGATTTGCTAGATTACTTTATTTCTGAGTTCGATATCTTTGAACAATTAAGGAACATGCAATATATTGCTGCAGATCAGGTTCTAGGACAAAAATTTCAGGAAAATTGCATGATTGATTCTTCGGAAACATCGTTTGATGATATTTTTCCATTCATTCCATAACAAATGCTCAAATAAAAACCATTGAAATCATTCTTGGAAAATACTTAAATATTGGTGCACATCTTCCATTATCACAAGAAGAACAGTTGATTGCATTACTAAATAAGTATCACAAGGAATTTTCTTGGGAGTACACTAACATGCCAGGGATTCATCAGGAAACATGTACTCACCATATTTACATAGATGATAACATAAGACCTCTAAGGAAACCTCAATGAAGAATGGATCGTATCCTGAAAAAAATAGTCAAAGAAGAACTACAAAAGTTATTAAAGGTAGGATTTATCTACCCTATTTCTGACAGTCAATGGGTTTCTCCATTAATTGTTGTTCCTAAGAAAAATGGTAAGTGGAGAATTTGTGTGGATTATAGGGAGTTAAACAAAGAAACACTTAAAGATTATTTTCCATTACCATTCATTGATCAAGTATTGGATGCACTAGCTAGAAAAAGATATTTTTCCATCTTAGATGGATTCAATGGATATAATCAAATCAGAATTGCATTAGAATACCAGGACAAAACTACTTTCACATGCCCCTGGGGTACATATGCCTATAAAGTTTTACCTTTTGGTCTATGTAACGCTCCAACTACTTTTCAGATAGCAGTATTGGCTATTTTTTCTGATTTAATTCATGAATGTGAAGAAGTATATATGGATGATTTTTCTATGTATGGCAACACTTTTGAAGATGTCTTGGACAATTTAGAGAAAATCCTAAAGAGATGCATAGAATCAAATCTTTCCCTTAGTAATGAAAAATATTTCATGATGTTAAATGAAGGGATGGTGTTAGGTCATCATATTTCATCATCTAGAATAAATGTGGATCCTGCAAAAATACAACTCTTTGTGAATTTATTAGAACCTAAAAATAAAAAATATGTGAGAAGTTTTATTGGGTATGTAGACTATTACATAACGTTTATTGAACATTGTAGTAAAATAAATTTTCCACTATTCAAATTACTTTCCAAAGATATACATTTTCATTGGGATACTAATTGTCAAGTTTCCTTTCAGATACTTAAAGACAAGTTATTATCAACACCTATCTTAAGGGGGCCTGATTGGACATTGTCATTTCACATCTCTACATATGCATCGAACACTGCAATTGGGGTAGCTTTGGGTCAAAAAGAAAAAACTTATGACTTATGCTATTTACTTTATTAGCAAAAATCTAACCCCTGCAGAATTGAATTATACAATTACTGAAAAGGAGATGTTGGAAGTAGTACATGTTGTGAACAAATTTCGTCATTACATTATTGGTTATGAAATCTTTGTCCATACAGATCACTCTGCCTTAAGGTAGTTAATGAAAAATCCCATCACTAATGGCAGGATAACAAGGTGGCTCTTATTGATGCAGGAATTCAACATTAATGTGCTAGATAGACCTGTAAGGGAAAATCAAGTGCCAGACTTTCTATCTCGATTAAACAATTATGGTGAGGTTATTCCTGTTTCAGATAATTTTGCTGATAAACTCTTATTTTCTATTTCTGTTATAACTCCATGGTATACTGATATAGGTAACCACTTATCATCAAGAAAAATACCTCCCTCTATGACATCAAAAGAGAAGAAAATAATCATTAAACAAAGTGCTAGACAAATATGGGTGAATGTAGATCTTTTCTATACAGGATATGATCTTATCATTAGAAGATGTGTTAGTAAAGATGAGGTTTTAGAAATTTTAAAAGCTTGTCATGATGAACCATGTGGTGGCCATTTTGTAGATAAACGAACATTATACAAAATAATCAACTTGGGTATTATTGGCCATCTATCTTCAAGTATTGCAAGAAATATGTTGAAAGTTGTGATATTTATCAAAGGATGGGAAGGCCAGTACCATCTAACGAGATGCCACTCCAGCCACAAGTTCTCATCGAGCCATTTGAAAAATGGGCTCTTGATTTCATCAGACCAATCAATCCACCATCAAAAGGAAAAAGGTATATATTGGTATGTACTGACTATGTTACAAAATGGGTGGAGGCTAAAGAATTACCAAGAGCCACAGAAAAAATAGTAGTCAATTTTCTCTTTGAATAAATATTTGTTAGATTTAGAGGTCCTAGAGAGATTGTTATAGATAAAGGAGCACAATTTACTTCTAAGGTAGTTCAAGAGATAGAAGACAAGTACAAAATCAAGCACAGGAAATCTACCCCTTATGTTATCAACCCAAATGGCACTTCTCCGTCCGAGTGCTGACATTTCCTATGTTGGCGCACAAAGGGACATTTATGGATTGAAGGTTGCCTAAAACACTATAGATGGGCATGTTATGAAATACATTCATTATCCATCCATCTTGCCATTTTTACCTTTGAATATGTCAATTGTTGTACGCGCCTTTGCCTATATGCAACCTGCATACATACGTGAATTTTCCTACAGCATGTCACATACTGTACGCAATTATTTGTCATTACAACCCGTGTACAGATCTATACGTGGGTTTCCCTTAGAGAAACTTGCATGTCATACGTGGGTTGCCAATATCAATACCTGTGTACGCTTTCCTTTGACATTAAAAATAATAAATCGCGATTATTTGAGATTTGTTAAGCCCTTAACTATAACCATATTAACTGTCTCAACCCCTCAACCCTTGAAACTACCTTATTTCACTAAGTATAAATAAAGGCCTTGGGGAGGGTATTAATCAATTATACAGGGAGAGCAAAGTTATGCTGGTGGTGTCTGTTCAGAAGTCTTTGGAGCAGTAGAACTCAGAATCCTTTGGTTGCAGAGGAGTCCTTGTTTCAGGCGTTGGGTTATAACCTTAACTCATTCACTATTGTTAATAAAGAGAATCCTTATTCCAAATGTGTCTTGAATGTCTTTCATGTATTATGGTTTGATGAATATTTATGATTAAGCACTCTATATACTATTTATCTAACCTGTCCTATATACATGTATAAGCTTGCACTTGGAGGATTTGTTCTTTACAGGTGAAGGAGAAACATCCCTGAAATATTTGGAGGAGAAGCAGAGTGGAAGAAGACAAAGCTAGGATCAACCGTCGTGAATCGGGTGAGTCTATCCTATCTTCTTGTTTCCTTTCTGTACTTTAAAGTTGATTGCCTGCAAGTTTTAAGAGTATGTTGGTAACCCCAGACCTTTGGTTATAAGGTGTTTATTCCTGTACAATAGAAGTGGTGACTCCGCTAGGGAGCCCAGACTACTATAGGTTATTTTTGTCACCCTTGACCAGTATTTGCCTTGAGATTGTGTGTGGTATTTTATCCTGGTTCATGCTTACCATAGTGTTTGAAGGCCTTGTGGATTTTCCTTCTTTTTGAGAAAATTTTGTACCTGTATGCAGGTTGCTCTCATACACAGTTGTGTACAGAGGCCTTCATACGCGGGTTGCTCTCTAGGACAGTCGCGTACAGTACGCGAGTTGCCCTTATACACAGTCGCACACAAGCCTAGAAATAGGGATTTTTGGGCTAGGATTTGCTTGTCCCTATCCTTTTGTGATTCATGTTTGTTAGTTGGCCCTCTTTATAAACAATGTGTTGTTATTCTGATGACCTTGGTGGCCACACCTTGTGGTTTCTTGTAAAGCCCTTGGGTTTCTTTTGTTTGGATTGTCTTCTGTTTGCATTTTGGAGTAGGTTGGCCTGTTTGGGTTATAGGTTGAAGTGTTTTTGTCTGAATCAGTGATCAGGGTTTTGGGAAATGTGTTTTCCAGTCTATCTTTAGATAGTGTTTGGTTTGTCACTTACCTTCGTGAGTTTTCATTGATTTCTTGTCATTGTACCCACCCAAGCTAGGGTTCCCGGTCTTCCCTTGTTGGTTGATTCTTGGTTTTATTAACTTGTATACTTCAGTTTTCTTATTTTATACAGTTGATTTGATCCAAGTATACTCAATTTTTAGTGCATTTTAGGTGCATAGTAGTGTTTGAGCATTTTAAAAAGTGAAAAGAAAAACATTTTCAAGCTTTTTTCATTTGTTTTTGCATAAGTAGTTTTCATTTCAATTTTAAAACACAACCTCAAAACTAAAAAAATAATAGTCTTAGTTTCTCTTTATCGTTGCATTTGTTCATCAATTTATATTTACAAAAAAGAAAAAGAAGTTTGCTTTAGTAGTGGTAATTTGCTTTGAAAAAAAAATACACCTTTACTTTTTTATTTCTTATCGAGTAAAAAAAAAACGCCATAGTTCATCACTCCATTTCCTTCTGAGTAAGAAATAGCCCTTTAAAATGAACGCAATAATTAAAATTTACTAGTAATTTTTATTTTTAGGGGCTATTCACCTACTAGCTGAGGCTAGACTTGTGGGATAGGAAGTGTAAAATTCCCATAAGTTTTAAAATTCATATGTAGTGGACCATTTGATAGGTAAATCCTTGTCTTTATCAATTGTATCTGGGAAGCTCCTCTCAAAAGGGAGTCAAGCACGAGGCCGCGTGGAGGCATTGGACTGAGGAGATAACCCTTCGATTGCTTGTTAAAACGTAAATCAGGACTTTTACGCATCTGGGGATTCTATCCTAGACAGAGTTTCAGGCTCAGCTACCCTACCCATGCATACGAGTCAGGCTTGCGACTGTCCCCCCAGACTGTTGGTATAGCTAAGGTAGCCTTTAGTCTCTTGACATTTAGGGTTCATACCTAGGTAAACCGGAAGGCTATTTCTGGTTCACCTTGGACGGGCTTGGAAGGTAACCCTTGTTGTAAGTGTGGTAGGGAGGTGGGTGATTCCTCCGCTTATGCCTAAGAACCACTTCAAGGATGAAAAATAATCATTCTTCAGCTTTCTTCTAGAAAGCATATCTTTCACCCCTGTTGATTGTTTAAGGCTTTAGGAAATTATATAGTGTTTTCTCTGTGGTTTTGTCTATGTTTAGTTTCCTTTAGGGTTTGATTTGTTAAATTTTCAATCTTGGAGGACCAACCTATAAGAAGGTCAAGAAGGTTGCAAAACCTTCCTCCTCTCGTCACATTGGAACCTCCACCTCCACCCCAAAGGCGGAGATTGGACACGGATGGTTCATTTGAACCGGTAGGAGTAAGTGAAGTTCCAGGTGAACCATCACTTATAGCTAACCTTCTTAATCTTGATACAGTTGAGATAGAAGACTTGCAGACTGATGAGTTTGCAAGGAATTTTAACACACCCTTGACTGATTTAAATGATCATGTGATCGTTTAGGTTAGACCTTTTGATTCACCTGTTTTAGGTGTCCCTGTAGGTAGGATTATGTCTTCTACGGGAGAAAGTTCTTTTGTTTTCACCTCAGCCATTCCGGCTGAAGGGGTACTACCTCCCCCGGTAAGTGCCCCTAGATCTAGCATACCTTCTACGCCTTTGACTCCAGTGAGCCGGGTGGTCCAACCGCCGGTTCACTCAAACTTAGTAGGTACTTCTGGTGATATGGTTACTAGGATTCCTAGTATACCTATTGTTCCTTCCTCCTTCACATACACTACCCAGAGTGGTCCAGTAGGATCCTCAGCTTTTGTCTAAGGATTTCCTTGGAATGGGGGGCACATTCCCCCATCCACTCTGTATGTAGGCCCATCACCTTCTTATGTAGGAGTGTAGTTTGGAAACAATACCTCTTAGGGGAAAAAATTTCAAACCCTGATCTCGGCCCCGTTTACGAGCTCTCCCTTTTCGTTGTTTAGCGGAGGGATACCTGCTCCTGTCTTTTAGACCCCAGTTTCGATTGGGACGGCCTGAACTTCTTATACTGCACCTCCCACTCATAACCTTGTGGCTTACAGATGGAATCCATTTCAGACTAATCCAACCACTTCGCAACCGGTGGCAGGGGGCAACCCCACCTTTATTTATGGGTATTCGAGGGCAGGCCCCTCTAATCCCTAGACTGGCACTTTTAGTGCCTCGGTTCGACCCAAGCTTTCGTTCTTGGAAACGTTAAACTTGCCATATTTGTCTAAGTTGATGAATGACCCAGTGAGGCATGACCCCTCGTGGCCACCCGTTCTCACCAAATTTCCATTAGACATCCCTAAGTTCGAGTGAAAAGTTGGTGAAGATCCTGGGGCTCATCCTAGGGCTCATGCCACCACATTTCATTTATGGTGTTCTTCAAATTCACTAAATGAAGATTCAGTTAGGTTGAGGCTGTTCCAGATAACCTTAACAAGTACCGGGGCAAAATGGTACATTGAGTTACCTTCTGCTGCTTTCAGTAGTTTCTGGGACTTGGCTAGTGCATTCCTTAGCCACTTTCATCTTCCGGTCCATTATGATTTTGGAACGGACTTGTTATCTACCTTTAGGCAGAACAAGGCTACCCACATATCGGATCATATCCAAGAGTGGAGGAGGCGAAAGAGCCTTATAAAAGCCACCATCCCTCCTGAGTTCTTACTAGAGTGGTTCCTTAAATCCTTGTTGCCCTACATATCTAAGGACGTATCCACCTCAGGAGTGACGAATGAAGAAGAATCCATTCTCAAGGCCCAGTAATTGGATTTGATTTATTCACAATCTGGGATCTTGTATGAGATTATCCCTGAGGCACCGAGGCCTACCCACGATGTGGAGAAGCCTAAGCCTGGACCCCATGTTGATGGTGTGGTTGGGTCCGTAAACTCTCCCATCATAGAGTCTTTGGCTAAACAACTTCATCAGTTGTCCGTCAAGCAGTCTACGGCAGAGGAAGAAAGGGCTGCCCCCTCCCCCCAGAGTGCAAAATTTTTTGCATAGACCTCTCAAAAGGGAAATCAGCAGCTCGGTGGGAAGAAAAAGAGAGGAAAGAAAGGAGAGGGAAACCAAAACAAGCAGAAACCCATGAACAGTGCTGATGGGGGCAAGAAAGAAAAGAAGAAGGTTAATTTCCCATGTAAGTTGTTCCATGAGGATCATGTTACTCACCTTTATCCCCTTATGGAACAAGCCTAGAAGCTGCTTAAAGCTCAACAACCGGTTGTCCTGAAGGATCCTTTTCCCCAAGGGCAGAACTCTACTTCAGCTTCTAATGTAGCAGAGGGCACTCAAAATTTCCCTGACCCAAACTATATCAACATGGTTCGATCTTTGAATTTGTTACAGACTAGGAATAAAAACTATGAGAAAGAGACTTCTGAGAAGGGTAAGGCTATAAGTGAAACTTCTAACCCTCTCACGATAGAGAAGCCTACTGGAACTATGCCGAAGATACCGAAAGGTGTCTTCAAGAAGACCTTGCATAACCCTAACACTAGGGCTGCTTCAAACTACTCCATGGCTAAAGATCTAGCCCAAACCCCATGTGCAATGTCAGGTTTAGAGGTGTTACAGAGTTGTCCCACCCAGCGGGATGCCCTCTCAGCAGCTTTAGGAAACATGGACTCATCGAGTCTCATGGCAAAATTTCATTTGTCTGATGTTAAAATTTGCCTACCTTACCATGTAGCCTTATCAATAGATGTTATCCATGGTGGAAATACCATTGGAAGGGCAGTTGTTGATGAGGGTGCTTATACATGCATTATGTCCTTGTCCTATTGGAAAGCTCTCAGATCCTTAGGGCTGGTCCCATCAAACACTCTACTTACTACTTTCGATGGAAGGTCCTTCCGTCCGCATGGTATCCTACCGGATTTTGAAATTAAGCTGGTAGGGAAAGTAGTGTCTATTGAGGTGGAAGTGATTGATGCACCTTTAGACTATAATTTGCTCGTGGGAAGAAACTGGACTTATGCCATGTCTTCTATTGCGTCGGCCGTCTTTCGTGTAGTGGTTTTTCCACATGAAATAAAGTTGGTTACTGTTGACCAACTTGATTTTACTCGGAAAGGCCGTTTAGATTCTAATGAGTCCGCTGTGCCATTGGTTGATTAGGTCAAACCTGCTGCACAGAGCTTAGGGGCTGGAATGTACACATCACTAATGGACACATTTGATCTTCTAGCCCCAGTTAACTATATTAGTTCTACTAGTGTGGGGAATTCCATTGCCATGGTTGTTGATAGGACTGATCCTTGGGTTCTCCCTTCCCCCCATGTACTGGAAGTGACCTTATCAGCAGTGGAAGTAGCTTACCAAGCTATCACTCAAACCAATGTTGATCCCATTTCGGATCCTCTCACAGTCTTGGAGGACTTGGAAGAAGTCTATTTTCCCGCATGGGTGGAAAACTCCTCGCACTCTATGGACTGTTTAGATATGGTTTTACCTTCTGATGAAGCCATTTTGGAAGCCATGAGTGGATGTGGTAAGATCTGTGAGGATATTCACCATCGATCCTATTTTCTTCCAGAACTAAACAAAATAGAAAATCAAGAGTTTCATATGAGATTGTCAGAAGATGTTGATACACCCATCAATCCCTTACCCAGGGTAGGAATTTTTGCCAAGGGGAATATGGAAAATATTTCCGCTACTATACCTATCAACATATCTGTAAATCCTGATGTCATGGAAAACATATATATAGGTGCAAATTGCTCTTCGGAAGAGATTGTTATCTATACTGCCTTGTTTAAGGAATTCCGCGATGTCTTTTCCTAGTCATATGAGGAGATGCCAGGCATTGATCCATTGATTGTTGAACACGAAATCCAAACATACCATGATTCCAAACCCGTTCGACAAAAGTTAAGACCTGTTAACCTACGTAAAGAGGTGACTGTGAAGGCTGAAGTTGAAAAACTGTTGAAGGATGGTTTTATTTATCCCATAGGTCTGATAGAATGGGTATCCAACCCTGTTCCTGTTGATAAAAATCAAGGGACCATACACATCTGTATTGACTTCATAGATTTGAATAAATCTTGTCCTAAGGACAACTATCCCATGCCATTTATAGACTAGATTATAGATGCTTGTGCGGGAAGTGAAGAGTTCTCATTTATGGATGGTTTCTCTGGATATAATCAAATTCAAATAAAACCGGAATACCAACATAAAACTGCTTTCATTTGTCCTTGGGGTACCTTCATGTACAAAAAAATGCCCTTTGGATTGAGAAATGCTGGGGCAACCTTTCAATGGGCTATGAACTTTGCCTTCCATGATATCAAAGTCATTGTCGAACCTTACCTTGATGATCTGCCTGCACATTCTCGTAAGAGGATTCAACATCCAGATCACTTACGGTTGATATTTGAGAGATGCAGATACTATAAGATCCGCTTGAATCCCCACAAGTGTGTATTCTGTGTCGAGTCAGGAATATTTATTGGGTTCATTGTCTCTAATAGAGGCATCCAGGTGGATCCATTAAAAGTAGAGGCCATTGTAAATCTACCTCCTCCTCATTCTATCAGGCAACTTCAAAGCCAACAAGGGAAGTCTAATTTTCTTCGATGTTTTATTGTTAACTATGCCAAGATTACTAAGGGTTTCATGCGCCTACTTAAACAGGACACCCCATTTGTATGGGATGAAACTGCACAACTTGCTTTCGAGGCATTGAAAAAAGCTTTGTTGTCGGCACCCTTACTGCATCCGCCAGATTATTCTAGGGATTTTATATTGTATCTGGCTGAGTCCGAGTCGACCATTGGGGTAGTGCTGGTCCAGGAGGACGATAAGCTCATAGAACATGTCATTTACTATCTTAGCCGTGCTTTGGCCGGACCTGAACTCAAGTACTCCCACGTTGAGAAATTAGCCTTAGCAGCTGTCTATGTTGTTCAGAGGTTACGTCACTACATTTTACTGAGGACCACAATAGTAGTGGCGGATGTGAATCCTTTTAAATATGTTGATTCCTGATGGAATTTTAGGGGAAAATTCAACAAATGGATAGTCATTCTCCAAGAGTTTGACTTGGATTTTGAGTCCGCTAAGTCTAAAAAGTCCTTAGTTTTTACTGAGCTTATAGCAGAATTTCCTACAGAAGAAGGTGTAGCCGTTGAAGATGACTCATTCCCAGATGAGCATATCTTCTTGATATCCACCTCTAACCCTTGGTATGGGGATATTCTTATATATCTCCAGAATTTGAAGTATCCTGCCGCTTCCTCACGGGAGGAACGACATAAATTACGTCTTCATGCTAAGAACTACCTCATCATAGGAGATACATTATATCGAAGAGGGGTAGATTCCATTTTGTGACGATGTCTTACCCATGAGGAAGCGGAGATTGTCCTGAATGATTCCCATAGTGGAGCGTGTGGGAGTCATTTATCTAGGTTAGCAACAACCCAGAAGATATTACGTGTCGATTATTTCTAGCCCACGATCTTCAAAGATTGTGTGGAAGTAGTGAAGCGTTGTCATCCTTGCCAGCTTTACACCAGGAAAATGCAGTCACATCTTGCTCCGTTGTTTCCCGTTGTCTCAATAGGCCCCTTCATGAAATGGGGGATTGATTACGTGACATGGAACCCAGCCTCAGCTGGGGGGCATAAATATATTATTGTCACTGTTGACTATTTTACGAAATGGGCAAAGGCAATTCCTACTTTTAAAGCCGATGGGGAAACAACAACTTTCTTCGTATTCAATCAGATTATAGCATAGTTTGGTATACCCAAAGTGATTGTCACTGACCATGGCAGTCATTTTAAAAATAGCATGATGATGGAACTGACCACTATACTTGGATTCAGACAAGAACATTCATCTTCGTATTATCCGCAAGCAAACGGTCAGGTTGAGGCTATAAACAAGACTTTGAAGACCATCCTCAAACGTACAATTGATGCAACCCGTTCTAACTGGCACATCATGCTATATCCTGCTCTTTGGGCATACCAAACTACTGTAAAAATTGCTACGGGTTTCTCCCCCTTCCAACTCATCCATGGAGTAGAAGCAGTTACCCTAATTGAGTGTGAAATCCCATCTTTAAAAATAGCTATTCATGTGTTACCCGATATGATAGAGCTTGAAGAACGTCTGGTACATTTAGAACACCTTGATGAAAAACGTAGAGATGCACTGACTGCTAATCAAGCTCACAAGAATAGAGTCAAAAATCAATATGATAAGTTGGTCAAACCTCGGATTTTTTCTGAGGGGGAATTTGTTTTGCTTTGGGACCAAGACAAAGAACCCCTGGGGGTAGGAAAATTCAAGGCCATGTGGTTAGGGCCTTATTTCATGTCGAAGGTATTAAAGAAGGGTGCATATGAGTTAATTGATTTTGATGGGAACAAGCTTCCTGAGCCTAGAAATGGGCTCTACCTGAAAAAGTATTATGCTTAGGCTTAGCACTTTTTCTTGTATTTCTATTGTATGTATTTTTATGTACATTAGTTTGTTGGTTTTGTTTTTTATACCATCTATTGGTTGTTGCAGATGTCTTTTGAGAGGTATATAGGTTTCGCTGATGGCATCAGCCACCACACTTGTAATCTAGCTTCAGCAGCATGGGTTATTTACTCTCCCTCGAGACAGCTAGTTGCCGCAGGAGGTGCTTTCTTAGGTCATGCTTCTAATAATGTTGCTGAATATAGGGCTGTAATTGAGCTTCTATGGGATGCTTTGTCACGTGGTATCACCCAGCTCGAAGTCCGCCTGGACTCCCAACTGGTGGTTTCCCATCTCAATCGAGCTTATCAGGTGCGAAACCCTATTCTATTATGTCAGTTCATGCAAATTAGGTTATTGGAAAGAAATTTTGAATTTATTATATTCAATCACATTCCAAGAAATCAGAATTCATTGACTGATGCATAGGCTAATTACATTTTAGATTGGCATCTAACACACATTTCATAAAAATATACAACATTCACATAAAAAACACTTGTAAATAAAATGACAACAATATATATATATATATGTGTGTGTGTGTGTGTGTGTGTGTGTGTGTGTAAGTATCTGTCCATAGATAGATCAAGTCTGATCCTCAGATCCAGTCATAACTATATAATATAAAAAAAATATACAAAATGTGGATCGCAGTCCATCAAATGTCCTATATCTAAACAGGACCACCCTGGTCACTTGGACCACCTTGGTCCCCATGGTCTCTCTGTACTCTGGCTTCCTCAGCCTCTTCAGCTTCGGTAGCCTCCACAACATCTATGTATGCAAGAACTACTCTGGCCACCCGCCTCAAAAGGCGTAACCAGACAGGTGGAACTCCAACCACAAACTCCTGCATGACGATGGGGATATGCTTTATCCGCAAAGTGGAAACTCTTTGGGTAAGCCTGGCCAGCTTCCCCTCTATAACCCTAATAAGCCCTGGGTCTTCGCCTACGATAGGACAAACAAACATACGTGGATGCCCCTCAGGGCGGATCGGTCCAATATCTGCATTTTGACATGTTTATAGGATTAAGACTTGTACACATATGTATATATCTATCATTTTAAAATTCATAAAAATTTTAAAAATTTTGAAAATTAAAAAATTACCTAGCTCTCCCCATGCTCCTCCTGGACGGAGGACAAGGTCTGGATCACCTCGAAAATCCATCCCGGCATACGGAAATTGCTCTAGTGCTGGTAGTTGCCGCTCCCACCAGATGTAGAATTCATCATCGTACACACTCTGCACTGAGTCTCCTCCTCCTTGATGGAGGAATATATCTCCCCATCTACTCAGCCTTGACTGACGTGGAGATCGGACTGGTAGGGGTATGGTGGGGCTCAACCCTAGTACTCTCTCTCGAAGAAGGCAACCAATATGCTAGAATACCCAAAGTTCTTTCGCCTTCCTCTCTTGCAATCAGAGAGTTATCTTCTCATAATTGGGACAACTCCTGAACACCAATCATATAGGGAACCCTGCGTACAATCCACCACCAACCTCATTTGGTTCTATGTAGCTAGAAGTAATGAGGAGGATCCTGCAATCCTCACGATGGTGCTCGTCAGTACCTGTAGTGTGAAATCATGGATATGTGCAATAGGGACAAAACTCCCTCTCTTCTGGGTACCTGGTGTACAGTACACATCAATGTAGTTCTGGACACTTAAAGGATCACCGCCCCTGCCGGTGCCCTCTAAGTTGACCGGTGCTCCTCGTCATGACAGGCCAGAAATAAAATATATGTCCTCGAAAGTAATTTCCAAAGTCTCACCCTATAGGTCAAACATCCCTAAATCATGATCCTAGTACTTTATCATGAACTCCAATAAATGGACATTGGCCTGCATGGGTGATGTACAAAATAATTTTAATATCCCACTCATTCGTAAAGCATGTACGGTGGGCGCACTTTGGAGCGCTTCTTGCTCCATATTCTCATGTTCCTGTTCCCTCCATTCCAACACCATCTTGACACCTAGCAAAACAAGTATTATGAATCATCAATTTCATATAAAATTTCAAATTTTTTACCTTAATTAGCTTTTTATCCTTCACGCAGTACACGTGACTGTCTAGTTATACATGTCACGTACTGTACGCGACTGTCTTTAAAGGAAACCTACGTACAGAATGCGTGTACACGAGTGTTCACACAGTGAACCCGCGTACGCGCCGTGACATGCTTTAGGATGCTTCAAACAATGAAATTGGGACTCAAAATTGAAAATTGCTAGGATCAAATTGAAGAGTTCGGGGTGTAGGCTTACCTGCAACCTGCGGAATTGGATTTCATCTACTAGATTGTCCACACCGATTGAATGAAGGTAGAGGTAAAAACTTGCTTCTTATGGCTAAAATTCAAATGGTGTGGTTTGTTTTAATTTTGAACTATTTATAGAAATTTTATTTCTAAAAGTGGGTTTTTTCCTATAGTTTGAAATGTATTCAACTAATACCATATCTTTTTTTTGCTTTGTAACAGGTTTTTCATCATTATAAAGCATTTTTTTCTCCTATAGGGTGGTTTTGACATTTCCAATGCATTTTTTGCATCTATACTTAATCCACGTTAACCTTAGCAATCAGCATTTTTCCACGAACTATGGTATTTTAAACCATTAGTTCCCTGTTTTTACCATTGTTCTTCCGTGGATAGGACCTTCTTTTCATGAGTATCCTCCTTTAAAACCTATGTTGTCTTTTGATACTTATGCCACAGTTGTTTCAGGTACAGGGGTATCCTTTTGGCTATTTTTCACGCCAAATATAGCTTCTTTTTTAATCTCTTTTTACAAGCTATCCCTTTATAGGACTCCCCGCCCTTATAAATTTTCTTTAGGCCTGGGTCTGACTCCTTCAAAATAGACTTGACTACCGAGTTAACTTGTCCATTCAAGCTCGTTAAGAATATGTGAATGGGCATCCGCATCGGTGGTAGGTTATCTCTTTCTCGGACCATGCGGAATAATACGAGAAAGGATCCCTCTCTTTTCTATTCGAATTGAGAAGAGTATTCTCAGGCATAGATTTATCACTTTTCCGGACCTGAGGGACTAAATTTACGGAAAAGGAACTCCTGGTATGAGCTTAGTTTTCTCTTTTTCGTGCTCTGGACCTAAACATGAAAAAGATTCCAAGTGTACTTTGTGTCTTTTTCATGCTCGTTAAACACTTAAGAACAAAGCAACGAGTTTATTGTTGTAAGCCCCATTTCTCGTAATCAAATGGATCTTTTCGAGTGATCTTGCTTTCCTTCACACTCGTAAAACTCAAGCTATTCATGCTGTTCTAGAAGGAGCATTGGGTAGGTGGTAATTTAACCTTTTTCGGAACTCCCTGAATAAGTACAAAAAAGGTTCACCTTTTCTTCTATGGAAGTTAAGAGAGTTCTTCTGTGGTATGTTTTATACTTTTCCGGCCTCAGGAGACTAAATTGGACGAAAAAGGACCCCCCTGGAGTCTTCTTTGGAGTTTTCAAACTCTCTAAATGTGAAAACACCAACTGAGCATGTACTAGTTCGGGCTCATTAAATCCACGAATCAGTGACACTATCAAGCATTATTTTCTCTTCTCTTCAAGCTTGTTAAAAAATGAAGAGAGATCCGAGTTGAATTTCATGGACTCGTTAAAATTTAACAGGGAAGGTAAGGAAGAAGTTTTCTCTTGTTTTCAGTTAGCGGCAGCATGTCATCCTTGAACATAGCACTCTATGTTTTTTTCGATACCCATGTCTTAGTGTTCACTTTCAGTTCAGCTATTACTTCGAGTTTACTACTCCTCCTCTTGTCCATTATACCTGGGGAATCTGATCATGTCTCCTACATGACAGATAAGTCTAGTTGTTCTATCTATAAGTTAAAAGTTGCCTTGGGTCATCTCTGTGTCGTGCTCACTGTTCAAGGACTCAACCCAATGTTTGATCTTTATCCTGATCCTATCATTGTTATACCTATTATCTATTGTGTCTCCCTTCCTTTTCCCAGTTCCTAGTCACTCTTGTGATCCGTTGGAGGATCTATCACCTTCCTTATCACAGCATGGTTCCATTTCAGTATTTCCTGATGACGAAGACCTAGAGTTTTGACGATAGTATCTCAGGATTCACTTTCATCATTGGTGAATTCCTTTTCTTCAGTTGTCGATTATCACCTATTGATTGATAAACTATTGAATCCTTTCCATGTTCGACATCAGCTTACATTTATTCACCTGGCTTGGATTGTAATGGTTCTTTGGGATTGTTTATGAAGACCTTAGTTCCTCACATATGGACTAAGTTGTGCAAGATTGTGTTCCATTTATGTACATAGCTTCCAGATCTTTGAAGACTCATCATTATTGTATATTGTGGTTTCGATCCACCTTTGTAATATACGTGGTCTTGTACCCGTATCATATGATGTACTCAAATATTGTAAAGGAGCTAGTGTTCTAGTATATTGAACATAGCATCCTCAGATATAACTTTGTATATGACATTATTATGTATTTGTTTCAGGTACTACCTTTGCTCCATTGGATTTTTGAGTTCTCCAAAGATAAATATTATAATGTATTTTGGCCATCGCTTCCCTCTGACCTCACACATTAGGGGGCATCTGTTATCAAACCAAATGGCACTTCTCCATCCGAGTGCCGACATTTCTTATGTTGGTGCACAAAAGGACATTTATGGATTGAAGGTTTCCTAAAACACTATAGATGGGCATGTTATGAAATACATTCATTATCCATCCAGCTTGCCATTTTTACCTTTGAATATGTCAATTGTTGTAAGAACATTTTCCTATATGCAACCCATGTACATATGCGACTTTTCCTACAGCATGTCGTGTACTGTACGCGAGTATTTGTCATTGCAACCCACATACAGATCTGTACATGAGTTTCCCTTAGAGAAACTCGCGTGTCATACGCGGGTTGCCAGTATCAATACCCGTGTACACTTTCCTTTGACACAAAAAATAATAAATTGCAATTATCTGAGATTTGTTAAGCCCTTAACTATAACCATCTTAACTGTCTCAACCTCCTCAACCCTCGAAACTGCCTTATTTCACTAAGTATAATTAAAGGCCTTGGGGAGGGTATTAATCAATCATACAGGGAGAGAAAAGTTATGCTAGTGGTGTCTGTTCAGAAGTATTTGGAGTAGTAGAACTCAGAATCCTTTGGTTGCAGAGGAGTCCTTGTTTCAGGCATTGGGTTGTAACCTTAACTCATTCACTATTGTTAATAAAGAGAATCCTTATTCCAAATGTGTCTTGAATTTCTTTCATGTATTATGGTTTGATGAATATTTATGATTAAGCACTCTATATACTGTTTATCTAACATGTCCTATATACATGTATAAGCTTGCACATGAGTATTTGTTCTTTACAGGTGAAGGAGAAACATCCCTGAAAGCTTTGGAGGAGAAGCAAAGCGGAAGAAGACAAAGCTAGGATCAATCGTCGTGAATCGGGTGAGTCTATCCTATCTTGTTTTTTCCTTTCTATACTTTAAAGTTGATTGCCTGCAAGTTTTAAGAGTATGTTGGTAACCCCGGACCTTTGGTTTTAAGGTGTTTATTCCTGTACAACACCTTACCACCCACAGGCCAATATCCAGGTAGAGTCCACCAGTAAAAATTTGGAAACAATCATGACCAAGACAGTTCAAATGCACATAAAAGATTGGTCAGACAAGCTTCATGAAGCTCTATGGGCATACATAATTACATGGAAAATAGTACTGGTTTTACCCCCTATTAGCTAGTCTATGGTAAGCAAGTCTTATTTCCAATTGAATTTAAAATTCATACTTTTAAATTGGCAGTTGATCTAGGGGTAGATATTTCTAAAGCACAAAAAGAAAGGATAATGCAGTTAATTCAATTAGATGAGATGAGACATGCTGCAATAGAACAAACAATTTTGTTACAACAACAAAGAGCACAATGGCATGATGAGTTCATAAAAAATAAACAGTTTAAGGTAGGAGACTGGGCCTTACTATTTGATTCCAAGTTCAAAAATTTTAAAGCTAAGTTCACAACTCATTGGCTTGGTCCATATGAGATTACAGAAGTATATGACAATGGCTCAGTCAAATTACAAACCATAGATGATGAAGCAAGTACATTAATAGTTAATGGACATAGGCTGAAAATCTATAATAAGCTAGTCAACAAAGAGGATTTCCTACAGTAGCTTTGTCAATAGAGAGAGATGGAGGTGCTGGAAAAACACATTGGTGTTTCTCCTTAACTTTCTCCTTAATAATTTTTGATGTTAAAAAAGAAAAAATATATAAAAAAAAAGAAAAAAGAAAAAACAAGAGAAAAAATAAAGAAAGAAAAAAAACAACAAAGTTTAGTTGTGAAAACCAAGAAACTGGCACAACATAAACTTGAATTTTCATTGGAAAACCAAGTTTACTTGGCCATTGCAAAATTCTCAAAAATATTTTTCCTAGTTTGCTTTACATTTCAGTTTTCCATTCTAAATGACTTGAGGACAAGTCAATAAACAAGGCTGAGTGGGAGAAGCATATCAAGTGTTATTTTTTTTGGGAAACCCTCCAAGCCTCCTGTAGATGTCACAATTTGATTTTGCATCTTAGAATAGTTTCATTTCAATAAAAAACATAAGTTTTTAGAATTATAGAGGGACCTAAAAAGAATAGCATATCAAAAGCAGAGGGAACTAAACAATATATTCAACATAAGAACCTAAGAAGAGATTGAGAAGAAATTGGAGTAAGAATTTCAGTTTGCAGAGGGACCTAGTTTTTAAGCCTAACAGTGGGACCCGAGACAAAAGCATGACAAGCCATCATACCTTGCAACATAAAGATACACCAAGATACAAGAACCAGGAAATATTTGCATTAGAGGAACATGTGAAGATATTCAGAGAATCAAATAAGTCTCAACAATCCAAACCGGTCACATCAAAGCAGCATGAAGAGCACAAGGGATCAACAAGAAAGTCTATAAGAATTTTTATTTTAATGTTTTAAAAAGTTCCATTATTGTTCATTTTTTAGTAAGCGACAAAATTCCTTTTTCCCTTATAACTATGAACATCTACCCATTCACTCTCAGCCTCACAACTTTGATCATCTGTCCATTCATTCCATTACCCCAGGCATAAAAAATGGTAGTTTAAAAAAAACATTGCAGGTCTTATGCCTAAATTGCACTCTACTGGAAAGCTTCAAATTTCATTTTATTTGAACTGAATCACAAGAAAAAAAACTTCTTTGAACCATAGAATTCCTAAATTTTTCATTTGTATACCTTTAAAGAAGGTCAACACATGATACTTTTTCTTAAAAAATGAATGACTCGTAAACCAAAGAAGAAGGGAATTAATGGGCAAGTTCAAATCATAATTGCAAAAGAAGAGGGAAATGACAAGTTTTAAACATGATTACAAAGGAACCTTTTCCTCATCCCCACACAATTTTCCAAAATTTTGAAGTTCAAGGTAGTTGACAACATTTTTCTTGTATCAATTGCCTTGCTCATTCCCAGGTTCATTCCCATGATTGCAGAGGTATTCTGCTGGCGTTTTCATTTCATTAATTGTTCTGCTCATTCCCAATTTCATTCCCACGATTGTAGAGGTAGTATGTTGGTGTTTTCATTTCATCATTTTTTCTTCTCATTCTCGGTTTTCATTCCCACAATTGCAGAGATAGTCTGCTGGCATTTTCATTTCATCAATTATTCTGCTCATTCCCAGTTTCATTCCTACAATTTTAGAGAGGAGGTTTGAGAAAACGCAGGAGGTGTTTTGTTCCACTCTCACGATTGCAAATATAGTTTATGAATATGCGGGAGGTATTTTGTTCAATTCTCATGATTGCAAAGGACATTTGTGAAAATGCAAGAGACATTCTGCTCAAGTTCCACTCTCACGATTGAAGAATCCCCTTCCAATTACAGAGATAAAAATGTTGGAGGCAGAATTATGCAGGCATATTCGAGGGCTGGAATCGTTCTCTATGTATACAACAAACATATCAGAATGATATTTACATGCACACAGGATTCATTGTGAAAAAGGAGACGCTTGAGGAGAGGTAAGACCATTTTGAAACAAGAAATTTTTGTTTTTCCAAAGCAAAACAGAGCTTCTAAGTGACATTGCAAGCTAGGATAGGAATCTCTAAGTTAAGTTATGTTTGAAATCTTTGCTGAAAGTAAAAGAAAAAAATGGTTTCTAGGATAGAACCAGGGAAATTTTACTCCTCTGTTATTCATGAAAAATGTTTGGAAATTTTTGAAATAAAACAATGGATTCCTTTCTTTGAGAAATTTGATGGATATAATGAAAAGGTTAGTTTGGAATTTTCTCGTTCATTTGATGGAGAGAGGGCCACAATAGGAAATTTTACTTTCAGGTTGTCTAAAGATATCTTGGCACAAACTATTGGATTACCTCGATAGGGGAATAGGTTCATCAAAAAAAAATAGTTTGAAGAGAAGGCATGGGTACCTTTCCTATGTAGGTCAAGGGCAGGCTCAATAAAATGGAAGAAGGGAGTACCAAGGAGTTGCAGGTTAATTCATCCTTGGGATTAAGTGGCATATATTATCCATAAATTCCTTACTTGTGAAAGAAGATTTAGTGTCATATTAAACTGATGCAACATTTGAGGGGTGACTGTGAGATCAACATACCCTATTTTTTGCTACAGAGCCTTTCCAAAATGGCTAAAGCTATTCAAACATGCACTGAAGACACTACCACAAGCCTTTTCCATTGTGGACTCATCAAAATTACCCTTACACATGAATTACAAAAACAAAGTTTGGCATGGCAGCATTTTGTAGTTCATAATGAATTTGAAGACCCAGAGGAGAAGTTGGATGAAGGATTAAAAGAATATGAAATGTTAATGATAACATACATTGAAGATGATATAAAGGACTTTGAGGAAACAAGCTCAAAACAGCCTAAGAGAAGAATAAGAACTAGAAGCATGGTAAAAGAAGAATCACAATTCCAAGAAAAGGATAAGATCTTCACCACCTATGAAAGAAGATCAAAGAAACATCAGCATGGAAAGATGAAGCAAGAAACATAAAATAATGATGAGGAACAATAGAGGCACTATGTATACATACAATCCCTAGAAATTCAAGAGGAAAACCCAATAGGAGAAATTGGGAAAAATGATGAAGAGGTAAATATCATCTTTGATAAGAAATATTGGAGTTAGATATTCAGATAGTGGAGAAGACTCCATGTGACAAACAAGAACAAGATAATGAATATATAGCCATTATTTCTCCTATCTTTGAACAACAAGCCACATAAAAGGAAAAAGAAGAGTGCTTAGAGCATAACAAGGAAAAATTTAACACCAAATAGGATGAAATTGGGGTAGATACTATTTCCACACAGCCTACAACAAGTAGGAAGAAGAAGAATCCTTCTAAGAACAGTAAAATGTTTGAAACGTTAAGACTAGAAATGAAGGGATTGGAATTGGAAAATGAGAAATTGAGGAAAAAGAATAGAAATCTTAGAGTACAGAATATTCAAATCTCTAAACAATCATATAAATGGTATCAGCAAAAGCGGGAACTCAAAGCTAAGTATCAGAGATCGAAGGTCCTTCATGCAACTCATGTTAGTGTTGATGCATCATCTCAAACAAGAGAAATGTCAAAGGATTAGTAGTAGCAGATCAACAACAGTTTTGTGCATGGGAATATGTAGATTCAGTTTTGGAGACACTCTTTATGCATGAGGACATGCAATACCTTCCTCTTGGGGAAGATGTTCGATACTATTTTGATGCCTTAACCCCTCTAGTCATATTTTTAGTCCCTTATGTTCATCCGTAAACCCTCATATTTCACCCATAAAACCTTGAAGTCCATAAAACTAAGGTATAATTGTTGCTATCTTAAATGAATCAAATTTTGTAGTTTTTAAAGAATCTAAATCTAAATTTTAATGATCAAATTACAGAATTTGCTAGCTTCCCACAAATGCTCCTAGATTTGGACATTTTTAGGATGGTTGGGCATGATTTGAAAGACTCAAGAGAATCCTTGATGTCCAAGGATGGATTTATTTCCAACAACTTCATGAGATAGTTCTCACAGGTGTCGAGTCAATGCGGATCAAAGAAAACCACTTGTACTACTAGGAAGCATAAAAACAGGGTTGTTTTAATATTGCAGATATTTTCTCCTAGTTTCGTGGATCTGAGGACGAGATCATGGTTATGGAAAGATGCCATTATGACTTTTAGCAAGATTGTAGCATTTTCAGTTTAAAACAAGTGGTATAAATATTTGTATTTTTCCATGTAATGACATCCGACAAACTGTGTGAAACTCTATGTTTTTGGCAATAAGAATTCAGACTTCAAACAACTACGGGTATATTTTTTTTGGCATGTTGTAAAATCGATTTAGTTTTTGGTAATTTGTTAGCTGGAATATTTCACCTCCTGTAGACAGTAAGGTGTTCCACTGGTCTGAATGGTTCAGATCCAGAACAAATAGAGGAGAGAGGTTGAAGACTCTCCCTAGACATCGTAGATACCTGGAATGCAATGCTTCGATCGTTACCCTGTGTACCTGCAATAAGCTTCAACACGCAAACAGATCAAGGCAGCCAGAATATAATCTACTAATCTATGTTAGTGACTAAGGAATCTAACTACATACATGTGAAATCAAACAAAAACAATATATGTGGGACAGAAATCAACTTGCATTAATATAGAAATATGAAGAAGTTTACAACCAATCCTTAGTGTTGACATGCATCTCCATGAAACCAAACATTCTCATCCCCATAAGATTCGAATCTAGCTCTCTCTATGCTCTCCAATGGTATGGACCAAGTGATCAATCCAATAGCGTAACAATACCTTAATAGTTCTCTCCCTCAACCATGGCCATAAGCTTGTATTTATAAGGCTAAATGGATAGGGATGGTTGAGATATAAGTGGCTGAGGTGGCCTCTAAGATCCTAGGATGAGGGATCTCAAGCTCAACTAACCCATAATAGTAGGGATAAGGGAGGACACGAGGCTTATCATCTAGAAGCCTCGAGAAACTTATCTTTTTCCCTTTTTACCTAGGGTACCACGTTTCTCCTTCAATGACAGAGCGGTTTTGGTAAGAAACGCTTATGGAATAAGGGCCATAAGTGGTGGCACCGCTTGTGGACAACAAGGGATAGGTGGTGCGAACAAGGTACTACTTCTGGACAACAAAGGAAGCGTGGTGTTGGGAATTTTCATGGAAGATTGATAATAACCATGATTTTCCACTCCAAGAGCTGGGATTCAGGTCAAGTAGGTATGTCAAAGTTCTTATCACATGATGGTGACAGGATTTTGGTATAATAGGATTCCCCCCAAAGCATGAGTCTTAGAGGGATACGATAAATGAGAGATTTGAGAGAGCAATTCGTCGCCATGAGATGAAAATGTTGGATCGATTGGAGCATGTCATCAAGTAGGCATCTGTAGTACATCAGTATGTTGACTCATAGACACAAGTAACCAAACTCATGGCTGCAGACCA
Source organism: Pseudotsuga menziesii (assembly GCA_001517045.1). NCBI lineage: Eukaryota > Viridiplantae > Streptophyta > Pinopsida > Pinales > Pinaceae > Pseudotsuga > Pseudotsuga menziesii. The sequence goes on along the minus strand of LPNX010601619.1, from coordinate 117,648 downwards.
ATACAAGGAAGATCCATGAGAGGAATAAACAAGCATGGCTACTAGAATACAACATAGATCCATGTGATAGAGGACTCAAACTTGGACATAGCTACCAGACATACAATGTAGATCTATGCCATACAAATGAAAATTTGAGCATAGCCACGACCATACAAATGTGGATCCATGCTAGATATACAAAACTCCATCGCAACTTGGGGGAAAAGCAATTAGCGCTTTAAACAAATACCCAGGATCTTTGTCTCATCTTCCACAAAGTATGATTCTATCCATGTGATTACAATGATCTAAAGTCGAACATGGTAGAAACCACTTGATTACCGGCCAATGATGTGAACCGTTAACAAGTGCGAGGGAGATCACCATTGATGTCAATGATTCCCAAGGTACCCTAGTACAATTTACTGAGTGTGAATAGATGTCCTAATGTCAAACACCCAGTCGATTCTATCGATCAAAGGTCAATGATGCGAACCTATGTCGAGAGTGAGAGAATCTATCATTAAGGCATACAGATCTCTAAGTACCAAATATTGTTTCTAAGACTATTTCCCGGATAATGAGCTGATGTCGACAGGAATAGTCTCGTTGAAGGAGGGCCATGATGAGTCCCACGTCGACGACACGAAACTCAGAACATAGTTCTGGAATGATGCGAATGTAGTAACCATATGACTGACTCAAAGATACTAACACAAAGACTGTGTAGACTACAGAGGTAAAACTTCTTCAAATCCCCTTTGAACATCGGGCGGCATGGCAAAAATACTTGGCAGCATGACTGAACGGGACAAACACACAATGCGACAGTGGACAATGCATTCTTTTGAAAGACTCAAAGGATTGACATGACTCATGAAAGTGGATCGTCATAGAGATCAGTTGAATACCCAATTGAGTGACATGATTGTGCAGACAAGTGCCATGTTCAAAGGTAACGACAAACAACTGCCATTATTTGCAAAATGATTCCCTTCCCATTTCCACCATCATGATCAATGAGTGCCTCTTTTCGGTTTTACAAGTTCAAAGAGGGTAACAAACACTCGATATAGCTTGTCGAAAGACAAGTCCAAACTCATATGTTTTACGAACCTGAGAGAGGAGGGGTTCATTCCAAAAGTGGGTATCTCAATGTTTAATTTAACGAGTCCACTGAAAGAAAACTCCATATCATTCGTGTTTAGAGAGTCTGAACAAATACAAAAGAAGACTCCAAAGGGGTCCTTTTTCATATGATTTAGTCCCTAAGGCCCGAAAAAGTGTAAAATCATACCTTAGAGAACTCTTCCAGTCATGATTGTCTGGAGTGTTCCTTTTTTGTAAATAGTCCTATTTGAACCAAAAAAGAGATAACCTACCGTCGGACGGACGACTCTTCAAATACTTTAATGAGCGTGAAGAAGACAAGATCGCTCGACAATATTTTTGTATTTAGGGAGCCTAAAAAGAGTTTAAAGAGGACTCCATTAGACCTTTTCATTTGAATCCAGAGCATGAAAAAGTAATAAACTAAGCTCAAATCAAATTTCATGTTTTAACCAAAGCACGAAAAATGAAAAGTAAGCTCAACACCATCTTACTGTTTTTAACGAGCTCGAAGATCAGTTGAAAGAATGCTCAGGGATTGGTTTCATTTTTACGCAAGCTTGAGACCAATGGGTAAACTATGCTTGAAAAATCCCATTAACATGATATACATAGGTTGGAATCTTCCCCCCAGCATGATTGCTAGTGAAGCATACCCCTAGCATGGTTGCTAGCGGCTTGACATGCCCCCCAAGCTTCATTCCATTTAACGATTCTTCTTCCATACCCAACCCAAAAACCAAGTTACTAATGTGAAGATGTTCACCATGGGGGTAGGAAGAATGAGAATCAAGCAGATGAAAAGAAGGTTCAAGTTCTAACACTAAAGTGAAGACTTGAATCAAGGGAAGGGGATCTGTTTCATTTTTTCACAAGCTTGAAACAGAAGGTAACTTTGCTTGGAACATGGTTTCATTTTTATGCAAGCTTGAAACCAAAAGGTAAACTATGCTTAAGGAAACCTACTTCATTTTTTAACGAGCTTGAAATAGAAAATGAACTATGCTCAGGAATGATTTCATTTTTATGCAAGCTTGAAACCAAAAGGTAAACTATGCTTGAGGAGATCCATTTCATTTTTTAACGAGCTTGACATAGAATGGGAACTTTTCTCACCACATGGTTTCATTTTTATGCAAGCTTGAAACCAAAAGGGTAAACTATGCTTAAGGAGCGGTTTTATTTTTTAACGAGCTTGAAACCAATGGTAAACTATGCTTTGAAACCTGCTCCTACCAAACATGATATCCAGAGGTTGGTAGGTTGCCCCCATTTCATAAAAGCTAGCAGCTTAGCTCCATTATGATGTCCATAGACTAGAGCCATGCCCCCCATTTTACCTATGATGGGAAGGAGCTAACTAGGAGAGGGGGAAGGAACCACAAGAACATGCAGCACATTCAGGAAAGTATGATTACTAGGAGTAATGCGATGTTCAGGTGTAACAAAGGAAAGCTGATCAATGGTCACAATCTTCTTATCATTGGGAAAATGCATAACTCTAAAGAGTGTGGACACAACAGCCTTCATGGCATAAACATAATCACGTCCAAGGAGCAGATTTAAATATAAAGGACCTTGGACCACCATAACATCAATACAGGCAGTTTTCCTACCTAATTTAATAGGCAAATAAGGAAGGGTCCCTAAAGGTGAGGTAGGCCTGCGATTAAAAGCTAGTATCTGATCGGTGGCTGGCACAAGCTGAGGTGAACCTAAATCTTTCCAAGTAGTCGAGGATAGAATACTAACAGGAGCCCCTTCGTCAATAATAATGCGAAGTATCCGCCTAGTAGTAACATTCAAAACTATCTGGAAAGGAACACTCGAATGAAGATGAGACTCTGTTAGGTTAATCCAGTCAAAGGAAATAACCTCATTACATGGAGAGGATTCTGTCGAAACAGACAAAATTTCCTCTTGTCGAGAACAATCAGAACGAAGCATGAAAACTTCGGCAGGATTAAGTTCATTCTCTACTGGAAGAGAAGAACAAGATGAAGATTTGGTCAAAGATACTACTTCAGTCTTAACACTCTCTGATGAAAGAGCGGGATCGGGTGGAAATGAAACTGACTCGACCACTTTAACTTCACTCTCCAAAGGAAGAGTGGGATCAACCACAGATAAATACGAATCGACCACTTGGTCAACCAGTGGGGGATCGAGGGATAACTTACTATCACTTGTTGGAATCACCTATTGATGATCAGTAATATTTTCCAACCAATGCAAAGCTTCATCCATGCTTGGACAAAGAAAAGTACGATGCATAGCCTTCCATATCAAACAAGGATACAAGACTTTACCCTTAAGACCTTTTACCAATGGGTCACTGGTTGTTGGAGTATCATCAACATGGTGATCAGAGGTTGATGACACAGACGAGTTGGACCTTTTAGACCACTCTTCTTGTACACGGGAGAGACCGGGACACTCCTTAAGAAGGTGGTCCCCCTTGCAAAGCTTACAAGGGAACTTGGGATTTTTGGGCGTTCTCTTAGAACAGGCACCATTAAGAGTAGATGGTTGCTACTTTTTCTCTTTCTTATCCTTCTTCTTTTTAGCCTTCCCTTTCTTCTTCTTCTTATCCACATGACTACTAACCATAGAGCTTTGGTCAAGCAAAGAAGATGAAAGGGATGAATAAGGAGAGGGATTAGGTTGAGGTCGATCCTCTCCCAGAGGATAGGTGGCATTTGAGACATTAGGTGTAACAGGAATTACTGGATTAAAAATCCAGACCGGTAATCCTATAGTTAATCCAGGAAGATTTAGAGTGGCAATAAAGGGAGGACCAATACCTTCACTTGGAGGGAATACAAAAGGTACACCTTGGAAAGGGACCTCTTGAGTGGTAGTCCTAGATGAGGATGCCATCTCTAAACTCTCTAATAACCCCCTAACTACCACGCACAAGCAAGTACTACTCAAACTAAAAGCAACAAGCAAACATGTGCAAGGAGTGGATAAGGGTCAGGAATCTCACAGGATTATCAAGACTTTACAAGATTTGCCCGTAAAGCCAAGACGGTCAAAAGGTTAACTCAGTTGGTTTGAGGATTCCTAAAAGGGTCTCTCGATATATGCTAGGTACGTGGGAGCTTGAATCGGTAGTAGTGCTATCTAATGCATAACCATTCACAAGGGGCCTTCCTATATACAATCGAGTACGTGAAGTACCTTTCTATATACCTCAAGGGTACGTGAAAGGCCGTTCGATATACCAATGGTACGTGGAAGAACCGCGCGAGTCCTGGGATGTAATGCGGACAAGTAATGATAGCTCCTATGCTTAATGACGCCCAAACACGTCTCTAACTTATCACTCAAATTGGTAAAATTTTTAACCTAGTACTACCATTAATTTTATCTTGTGCGTTTAGGTGGAACCATGGAGTGAAAACTTGAATTTAAAGAAGATGCACACTGATCTATATAATAGTGAAAGTTTTCCTCTTTAATGAAATTCTACCTAAGAGAGGGAGAGAGATTTACTTTTCTTCCCAAAAATGCACACCCAAATGCAAATTCAATTCCACCTTTCCAAACGAAAAGTGAAATATCAATGCACCCCAAACAATCTTCAAAGCAAATAAAAAAGAGATCTAGAGAACATATAACATAAATAAACCAAAAATGTTTCCTATCTTTTCATGCTTGAAAATACGCATAAAAACTCAGTGGAAAGATGATTTCACTAACGTTTCCGAACAAATCTAACTCTAATGCACGCAAAGCTGAAAACAGATATTTCTTCTTAATGAAAGTAAGATCTAGAGTTTCAAACAATCATGTACAAAACAAGAAGAAAATCGTTCAACAAACTTGCAAATAAAGCAAGAGAGAGAGAAAACTAAAACTTCTCTTTGAAACAGACAAGGAAACGAAGAACCAATCTTTCCTACCATGCACTGAAAAAATCAACATGCAAAAGGAAACAAGAATCACCCCAAGCAAAGAAAGACTCAAAGCAACATGGACCACTCATGCATTCCAATTCCAAAACAAACCAAAGCCTACACATGAAAATGAAATGTATATTTCCCAATTCCAATGAATAATATCTACATAAAAGAGCAAGAGGTTTCAAGCAAAGAAAATAATGCAAAATCCAATGCAAGAAACATAAACTCTCTTTGAATGCAAAGGGAATATAACAATCAAAGCGATTGCATAATGCACAATTCATGGCCCCTCCCAGCCGTGAGGGAGCATATTTTTTTTAAATACACTTCATTTTCATCAAAAAGTAAGCCAAAAACACACAAAAAATCAAAATGCAAAGTCTGGAACAAGACCTACCTGGCACCACGCAGATGAAGCTGCTAATAGGCGGTTTTGAGGCAGAACCGCTCCTTGCTCACTGGATTCAGGCGGTGGCACTGCGTATTTCTAACTTGACTCGGGTGGTGGCACCACTTCTTGCCAACAGAACATGTGCGGTTCCCTACGTAAATCCAAAAAATCAAGGAGAACAATAGATCAAGTCAGAAAAAGACCAGATCAAGGTAAAAACTGATAGATTGAGAATAAAAAAGAGCATAAAAGGTCAAAAATAATTCAGATCTAAACAGATCTGGAAGTTTCAAACCAAAATCCAATGAGTCAGATAGCAGATCTGACTGAAGAGAGTTGGAGAAGGAGCCTAGATTCGGACAAGAGTTGAAGAACTAAGGAAGATCAGATCAACTGATACATATATTCATTCCCCAGCAGAGTCACCAGATTTGTTAGCTGGAATATTTCACCTCCTGTGGACAGTAAGGTGTTCCACTGGTCTGAATGGTTCAGATCCAGAACAAATAGAGGACAGAGGTTGAAGACTCTCCCTAGACATTGTAGATACCTGGAATGCAATGCTTCGATCGTTACCCTGTGTACCTGCAATAAGCTTCAACAAGCAAACAGATCAAGGCATCCAGAATATAATCTACTGATCTATGTTAGTGACTAAGGAATCTAACAACATACATGTGAAATCAAACAACAACAATATATGTGGGACATAAATCAACTTGCATTAATATAGAAATATGAAGAGGTTTACAATCAAGCCTTAGTTTTGACATGCATCTCCATGAAACCAAAATTTCTCATCCCCATAAGCTCCGACTCTAGCTCTCTCTATGCTCTCCAATGGTATGGACCAAGTGATCAATCCAATAGCATAACAATACCTTAAGAGTTCTCTCCCTCAACCATGGCCATAAGCTTGTATTTATAAGGCTAAATGGATAGGGATGGTTGAGAGATAATTGGGTGAGGTGGCCTCTAAGATCCTAGGATGAGGGATCTCGAGCTCAACTAACCCACAACAGTAAGGATAAGGGAGGACACAAGGCTTATCATCTAGAAGCCTTGAGAAACTTCTATTTTTCCCTTTTAACCCAGGGTACCACGTTTCTCCTTCAATGACAGAGCGGTTATGGTAAGAAATGCTTATGGACTAAGGGCCATAAGTGGTGGCACCTCTTGTGGACAACAAGGGATAGGCGGTGTGAACAAGGTACCGATTCTGGACAACAGAGGAAGCGCGGTGCTGGGAATTTTCATGGAAGATTGATAATAGCCATGAGTTTCCACTCCAAGAGCTAGGATTCAGGGCAAGTAGGTATGTCAAAGTCCTTATCAGATGATGGTGACAGGATTTTGGTATAACATAATTTGATAACCTGTTGTGTGTGAGTGAAGCAGTGAAGGGCCCACTCTGCTAAGCCTGCACATTCATTCCTTTCATTAATGTGTTCTGGTACATTTTTCCAGTAGATGCGCTTTTCCTGTAGATGTGTTTTGGTATATTTTAAATATTCCTGTAGATGCGTTTTTTTATTGCTGTAGATTCTAATCAAAATTTAAAACAATATTTTGCAATCCAATTACATTCAGTTTAAATGCAAGTGAGTTTTTTTTATGTGATGCAAGAATGGTTTATTTGACAGTAGCATACATTGTCTAGGTTACTGTAGAATTGTTTTAGTTCTATTATAGAAATAATCTGCCATTGAAGAAATCAAATACATTGTGGATTGACGTTTCTTCTAAAAGAACTCAATGTTTTATGCTTTCAGCAATGGAATAACACTATTATAGTTTTTATGATTTTTATATTTTATATTTTAGAATAATTCATGTTTTATATGTTGTTGAGTTCAAAAATGCCAATGCATACATTTGCTATAAGGGATTTTGGTAGTTCTGAACTTACAACATTTAAACAGTTTTGGGTTTATTTCTAAAGGATAGTAGATTTCAAACTAGTCTAGTTCTAAGTCCATAAATTTTGGATGTGCTTCTAAGTCTTAGGATACCGAGTTGACATTTAAAACTTAAGCTCTAATTTATGACAGTAGATTGGGCCAACATACATCTCATCTAGCTATCATCACTACTGTCAAATATTTCCTGTTTTTTTTTAACAAATTCTTATAAGCAGAGTTAAATAAAACATCAATGAGTCCATACCTTTAATACTTTTTCCACTTGTATAGTTGGCTGAAAACATATCCCTTGTACGAAATTCTTGATTTAAATCAATTCTAAATAGTCTCACCTGACCAACCCTCTCAACACAATTGTTAGACTTCAACTTTAACATAAATTGAAAATCAAAATTTGATTTACCTCTGGGCTCTCATCTGAGCTCTAACAAACTTCCCGTGGAATCTTCTATAATCTTCTACCTTCACGCATAATTATTTTCATTCTCTAATACCATATGATGTGGAGCAATCAACCTGCAAGATATGCTTGTTCTAATACCACATGATGCAGAGTGGGAACCCCAAAACACCATATCCCAACTGCATTCTCGAGGATTTAGTTTTCTCTACATTTAGCAAACCTCTAAATTTGGCTTCTTGGCCAAGTATTTCTTCTGTGTGTTTGAATCATCCTCAACTAATTTGATCCACAAATCTTATCCACAAACTCATTCTGCAATTGAGTTTTCCGCAAAACAGATTTCCACAAGCTTTCTTTTGCAACCCTTGTCTTTCCACAGCTCAATCTTTCCACAATTGAGTTTCTGCAACAACATTTCCACAAGATCCTTTCCGCAATTGTGGATTGCAGTTTGTGGGCATGCAATTCCCAATTTCCCCGAAAACTGACTTTCACAATCATGCGTCCTTAACGGATCCACCTTCCCACTTTTCCCAAAATTGGGCTTCAGCAATTTTCCTTCTGCAGTCAGGTTGCAGATTGTGGACGTGCCTTCAAATTTTGTCGAAATGGGATTCTGCAATTTCCTTCCACAAATATATTTTTGTAACTTCTAAGAGCCGTCAATCTCTTGCGGCTTTGATATCTTCCTTCGATATGCTATCAAATGCAGAAATTCATTTTTCTGTGCGGATCGCTTATCGCTCATGTAGGTTTATTTTGTGAATCTTTTCCCACCGTCGATCCATATTTTCTCCTTCAATATGGATCACCCAATCTTAATTATGATCTCTGCAACTCTATGTCAATTGATCAAAGCATCAATCAATCGATATCTGTCCAACTTCACTGAGCTTGTCCTAGTTCAATTCTAAACTTCACCTCTACAAAAAGTTTACAAAGGAACATTGATCCTATTAGTGATCGATGACATAGTATTTATTCATGCATTTCACTCACAGATATCCATCAACCAATATCTATAACCTTCCACTCTCAAAATCCCTAAATTCAAAATTCGACACACATAGATCTATCAACCATTAACAAAGGTTAATCAAGCATTCAACTCATAAAATCATACACTCAGATAGAGTTGCAATTACACAGAGATATGCCGAAATAGGATTTCCTTCATTCAATACAAGGAATCTGTATATTTACACTGATCTAGAATCTATGTTTTGATCCTCTTAGTTTGGTACAACCACAACCAGCTATCTTGGCCTGATTTACATTGGTTTGGCCACTCCTTAGCTAGATATACATTGGTTGGATACACCTTATCCATATTTACATTGTTTGGCTACACTTTGTTACTTCTGGCCTCTTTTGGCTAGCTTTAAATTTCCTCGAATGCTTATAGAATATATACAATAGGATTCATGAACCAATTCAGGTTCAGATCCTCAATACACTCAACAATCTGCTAATTAATTCCAATTAAGGAAAACTCTTAAGCCTATCCTATGACTCACTTCCATTAGATGAGGGATTTTCTACATGACTCACACTTTGACTCTATGACTCATTCATTCACCTAGTGGCTCACCTAAATGACTCATCACCTATTTAGAATCACATTTAAACATAGTTTTATTTACAATATAATAGTTCAAGAACTATTCATTCAGAGAATGAAGACCCCTTGTAGGTCTGATCCAAACATCGGACTTGGACATGGATGGAGAGAAGGACACTCCTGCATCACATAGGAAATAATAAAATTGGCTTGATTGATTGGTTAATAATCCCAATATGTTTCCCATGAATTATCGTTCATTCCATCCTTACAAAAAATCTTCTTATAGTGAATATTAATAAAATATATACATTCTTATGCATTCCGTATTGTATCCATTTTGGGAGAGCCGACACTCATTTTCCTCACTCAATTTAATTCGCTTTCCATTTGGTCACTGTAGCAGTCTGCAACATTTTATTTTTTAATTTTTTTTCAAAAAACAATTCACATGTTTTTTTTCATCGTAAGTTGTCTAATTTCTATTGTACTAGCAAAATCATATCTAGAATGATATGTATTGGAAATTGATGGAGAATCGACTACTATAGAATTAATTTGTTGGTGAATTTCAAACCCTATGTTAGTCTCATCCTTAGTAAAAAGATGATGTCTAAGAGGATGAGGATTATCCTAAGAGAAGGCTAGAAACAATGAGGAAAAATGAAATCTAGTGACTGCACCTTCTCCATCAAACACTAATATAATTATTGTTTAACATTTTTTCTACACTAATTTGTTTTATTATTTATTACTAGTTAACTAACTATGCTACTACAAAAATGAGACTCATAAAAAGAGGAGGAAAAAATAACAAAAGACTCCTCCAAAGAGGAGTGAGAGAAGTTAGAAGAACATGAACAAGAACAATAACAATTTACCACCTCTGAACAATACAAACATGTTTCTCCCAATTCTTTCTCTTCTGAATATTTGTCTCAAGCTAGAGCAGAAATAAATAAACCCATCAGTCTCAGTGAAAAATATGGATGTGCTTCATTTAAAGAAGAAGAGGATGCGAATTTTATGTGCAATAGTAAAAAATTAACTATAATAATTTTTTTGCTAAGTAAACAAACACTCTCTAAGTTTAACAATTCAATTTGTCCTTGTAATGAAGGATGGACATGCATTTCTATGAAGCTAACCAAATTTTCCTCACTTCAATAAAATGCACACACATGCTTCATTTCTTGGAAAATTTGAGTGATTCGAATTGTAGAGTGTGTAATTACTTATTATACACATTTACACATTTTCATATGTTTATTTTGAGCCTTAAATATTTCTACTTTAGTTTTCCTACAACATTCCAAACTTCGCTTTGGCTTTGATTATGTGAAATTTGTCATGACCATGACCTTGACAATTTGAACTTGACCATGACTATGACCTTAACCCTATTACTGAACCTAAACATAACCATGACCATGACCTAATTTTAAATGGTATCTATTTAGTGTTTTTATTTTATAAGTTTTATGTATGGAATTAAAAATATGGAATTGTAGTTAGCTATTTAATAAGTAACCACACACTATAATTTGAATTATTAAATCTGGATTTGTAATGAAGCTTGGACGTGTATTTTAGTGAAGCTAGCCAAAATTTCCCTACTACACTAAAATGCACACTCATGATTTATTTCTTTGTCAATTTGAATGAATCATATAGGAGAGTGTCCTTTTTTACATTCCGTGCATTTTTAAAATTTTAAAATTTCACATTTTTTCCTTGAAAGCTTCCCCTCTAGATTTTCTTTAACATGCATAATTTTCCATTGGTGTGCATTTTGTCAAAGAGTTTATAAGTGGGAAGAATATGTGTGTATCCAATTTGGTAGAGCTTATTCATGAATAAATAGGACTATAAATGTTTAATTGTGCCTAAGTCCAAATATCATTACCAAGGTGTACTTGGCTTATCCCTAGTGTGCATTTTCACTACAACAAATTTGACTTTTAGGGGGGGTTGTCTTCCTCCTCCAAAAGTCACTTTTGGTGGCGGTTTTAGCTTTAGAGGTGGTATTTACAAAAACGCCCCTACTAGCACCGACGCTAATATTTTGGACTTTTAGGGGCAGTTTTGGAAGAGATCAAAACCACCCCTAAAAGTGAATTTTGGGGGTGGTTCTAACCCCCCCCAAAAGTGACTTTTAAGGGTGGTTCTAAACCCCCCTCATAGACACCTATGGGGGAGGTTCCAACTCTCCCCCCACCCCCCCAAATTTTGTATTACAATCCTTTGGGGTTGGTTACAAACCCCCCTCGTAGGTACCTATGGGGGGAGGTTTCAAATCCCCCTCATAGATACCTATGGGGGCGGTTAGAAACACCCCCATAGGTTCCTACAAGGGAATTTCATACCACTTTCATACCCCCCTAAAATTCCATGTTACTAACCTTTGGGGGTGGTCTTAGCAACCCCCCCCAATAGCACCGATGGTAAAGGTTTCGACTTTTATGGGCGGTTCTGGAAGAGATCAAGACCAACGCTAAAAGTGATTTTTGGGAGCGGTTCAAACCCCCCCCCTAAAAGTATTTATTACAAAACTTTGGGGGTGGTTATAAACCCCCCTCGTAGGTACCTATGGAGTCGGTTCAAACCCCCCCCTAAAACTCTTTACAAACCTTTGGGGGTGGTTATAAACCCACCTCATAGGTACCTATGGAGGATGTTAGAAACCCCCTCTAAAACTCTTTACAAACCTTTAATCAAGGTTATGAACCCCCCTCATATAAAATTACAGGGGGGGTTTGAACCCCCCTTGTTGTAACATACAAGGGAATTTTTGAACCCCCTCATTGTAACATACAAGGGAAGTTTTTAACCCCCCTCGTAGTGACATATGAAGTCAGTTTAGATCCCCCCTTGTACAAACAACAAAAATGGTTTGAAACCCCCCCCCATAGCCATAATAAATTATAATAAAATATATTTTTATTAAAAATATCAATATTGCAATATCATTAGGGCACAGAGGAGTCAAGCCTCCAACTTCCTTCTTGTAAAGCATGCCTTCTTCCATTGAGATAGACCCCTTTAATATTTGGGGAAAGGGGCAATATTAACACCAAGATCACATCATTTAACATCCATTCTACATATAAAATTACTACAAGACACATAACATGTACAAATAAACAAAGATATGTTTAAATCACTGGGGCCCTTTTCCATTAATTAGCAAATTATATATAATTTTAATTATGACTAAAAACAATATTGGAACATAAATTATCTCGATGGGATAACTCAAATGGTTGGGTGTTTTAAGCTTCATGTAGGAGGTCTTAGGGTCGATCCTATTTGTTGGATGTCTCTATTTCTTGCCTCACTTTATTTCACCAACTTAGGTATCATAATCAACAGCAATGGGTTTACATTGGGTACCATCTGTAAAAAGAAAGGAATTGCTTGAGGGTTTTCCCATGATTTTTTCCGTGAAAAAAAAAGACTTCAACATAAGAAAAGTTGATTTATAACCATCAATGGGTTTGAGTTTGAACCATACATTAAATAATATCTAATATAAACACAATTAATGAAACTTGTGATGGTCATATTTAAGATCATTAAACACATTTTTTGTAAAATCCCATAGACCTTGACTCTTAATAAAAGTCTCTATACCCTGCACCTGCATGCCATAGTTTTGCCCATTGAGCACAATTGGCTCCTACTTAGAACCCATGTTATTTATGTAAACCTTGACTCAAAACCCTGTAAGTCCAAAAACGTTTATTCCTTCGTAAATTAAACTTATTAAAAATGAAAATAGCATCCACTTTCTTCCTGTGGTGTTACAACCTCAAAACTTCCTTGCAACAACTAGAACCAAACTAGGATCTGTCACGTCCCTTCCTTCCTCTCTCAACGGAGAGGATGCAATGACTACTGCTGCTACCCAACCGAGCATATAGCCCTATGAACATAATAAAAAATACATTGAAAGTAAAATATATATGAATATGTATACCAAATTAAAATAAAACACAAGCAAATCTCATTCAATACATTCAATATGTTCATAATAATTCATAAATCAAATATATTGCAGAGTTAACACAAGAGAGCACTTATCTTAAAATTGAGTTTCCTCGAGCAACTAGCTATGTCGTTGCAACATTCCACCCAACCATAGGCCAGTTGTGCTCATCAATCTCTCAGCACAACTTCCACCCCCAAGTTGGGCATGATTTCCACAAGGAAAAAGGGAACTACATGCTCACACATAGCCAAATACACGCCACGTTTCATCCAATCCAATATACATTTGGGTTTATTAGGATGCTAAGGAAGTTGAAAGAAAGAGTTGCTAAGATAGTGAGCTCAACCACAGAGCTATGGACCCCTCCAAAAGATCTATCTAGCTTGTCCTCCACAATACCTACACACCCAACACAAGGAAGTATTCCCTTCACTGCTACACAGTCCCTCGGGCCATACCTTCCCTTCTAGTTCTCTCTCAGGTGTGCATAGAATATTATCCAACCCCTCTTGATATTTTGTGAGGTTCCTCTCTTCACTAGGTTTATCAAGCCAATTCTAGGCCTCTTCCACTCCTAACAGTTCAGACCAAAACAAGGGTGCACATAAAAGAAAACACAAATGTTGGACATGAAGAAAAACGTCCTCGAAACAAAAAAATGAAATTGGTATATGGGGAAATCAACCCTGGGAGAAAAATTTTGATTTTGGAAAATGTTTATGGGCCTTTCGGGGAAAAAAATGACCTCCATAAACCCCAAAATATTGAATCTCTCTTCCCATCCACTGTGCAACACAAAAACGGGTTTCTAGCCATGGAAAAATGAAGCAATTGCAAAAAAATGTTGGCAGGATTTTTAGATACATTAGTTGTGCAACATCGTGGAAGTTGTGCAAGCTCAAAAGACACTGCACAAGAGGAAGATTAGCACACAAAGCAGAAATTAGAATATCTTTTATATATTGTGTCACCTTTTTGTACTTTGGACCATATTTTGCGAATATTGGTCATGATTTTGTAGAATCAGTTAAGAATTAGTTAGGATTTATTCCAAGTGGACCCTGAATGTAAAGGCGCAAGCCTATAAATAGAAGTGCAATTGTAAGTGTCGAGGGGACTAGACTAGAGGACTTGAATAGGAATAGAAGAGAACTGAGATATATTTGTTGATCTGTAGTCTGTTTTTCAATCTATGGATTATTGCACAGAAGTAATATGACAAGATGGGGGTTGATCTGAAATATTGTTTTATTTTATCTTTGTCTGTCGTACTGCTTCTACAATCATATCATGAATTTTAAGTGAACATGTGACATGGATCTATGATGCGATGTTTCCCTGCTTTTAATAATGTTAGTTTACTAGATATGTTTGCGCCTCAGTTAAGTTACTGCATTTGTAATGAAATAATGTGATCATATTGAGAACAATGATAAATGTTGTTAATGCCTAAGTACTCATATATGTTACTACTGCACTGAGTTGTTAAAATTGATGCCACATTGTCTCCTCCTATTCTGTGGAAACTGGGTTTCGATAGCTCTCCCTCAAACACCTTGGGTGAGACCTCATCCACTCTGCGGGTGTTTCTGGATGGGGTAAAACCTATATGGTTCAATGCTAAGGGAGATCGCGGTAGTCAGAGAGTCGACAGAGCGAGACGCCTATCAACTGGGCTTTATTGGCTAGATTTTTCTTCAAAAAAAACATGAGGGAAAAAGGCCTAGCTAGCTCTAGCTGCGGGAAGGAGAGAAACACATGGGTGAGGAATGGAATGGGCATACATTTATGGGTTTTTTCTTTCCCCATAAGCAAAAATACGTTTTTCCAAAAATTATGGCTTTCCCCATTATTAAATTGACTGCCATACCTCTCCATTCACAATGCATTAACTACCTCAACCAATTTATGGAAGAATTAAATGATTGGGTGCATAAGACAAAATGAGTAGTTGAGGTTTTATGGGTTCTCCCATTGACATTTGTATTAACACTATTAGCTCAAGGGTTTGAATAATTTCCCTTCCTATTCCTTGTGAAATCATGGCCCCATCTCATGTTGCATTGCATAGCTAGTTGTGGGTATTTTTATTAAATTCATATTTACATGATGTCTCATTTTATATTGTGCTTGGCTAGCATGATAACCATATGTGTCACTATTAATTTATGATACATAAAACGCTAAATCGATGGCTGGGCCTTGGCCTTGATCTCCTCACCATGATTTAATAACGGTATTTACATCATCTACAATTTTAATGCAATAGGGGTCAAAATCGGGATATTACATTCCCCTCCCCCTTACATTAGCACTGTCCTCATTTCTCTTCAAAATTGAACAAAAATGGATGTGCCACTCACATGGCATCCTCTAGCTCCCATGTAGCCTCATCAGGACCGTAGTGCTTCCATTGCACCATTACCTGTCCAACGGCTCAGTTTCAGAGAACTACTACCTTCTTGTCTAGGATGTGCAATGGATCAGTTTGGATCTCTCCCTCAGGTTCCACCTAGATCACATCCCAATTAATCACATGGTTAGGATCATGTATATATTTCTTAAGCAAAGAGACATGAAAAACATTATGAGCTCTAGTGCCAGCATGAAATGGAAGTCTATGCAACTGGTCCTATTCTTTCAAGCACTTCAAATGGCCCACAATATCTAGGTGATAGCTTGGCACAACTCCAAAGATTCAAGGAACTCTTCCTTTTCCTCACTCTAAGATAAATATGATCCCCAACACTGAAATCCCTATGCACTCTATGCTTATCTGGATAGATCTTCTATCTATCTTGGGCTGCTTTCGAGTTATGCCTAATATTGGCAACCTCTTGTTCCATTTACTTAAGAAATTATGGACCAAGCACAATTCTATTCACTAGATTATCCCAACTCACTGGTGTCCTACATCTTCTTCCATATAAAGCCTCATATGGACTCATTCCCAATTATGCTTGTTTCCCGTTATTATATGCAAACTCTACCAAGTGTAAATAATCCTCCCACTTGGATGGTTTTTCCATTACATACATGCAAAGCATGTCTTCAAGCACCTGATTTACTCTCTCTATTTTTCCATCAGTTTGAGGATGGTAGGTGGTGCTAAAGTTCAGCTTTGTACCCAAATCTGCAAAAAGACGCTTCCAAAAAATTGAAGTAAACTTGGTATCCCTGCCAAAAATTATTGCCTTAGGCAATCCATGCAATCTGAAAATTTCCTTCATGAAAATATTTGCAATGGAACCGACTTTATATGTGGACTTGACCGGTATAAAATGTGATGCCTTTGTCAACGTTTCCACCACAACCATGATGGAATCATGTTGTCTCATAGTCATTGAAAACCCTATATTAAAATCTATGGAAATGAATTCCCATTTCCATTCTGGGATTGGAAAAGGTGTCAATAAACCTACTGGGTGTTGATGTTCAACTTTTACCTACTGAAATTTCATGCACTTAGAAGTATACTCACCAATGTCCTTTTTCATTCC
Organism: Pseudotsuga menziesii; assembly: GCA_001517045.1. Classification (NCBI taxonomy): domain Eukaryota; kingdom Viridiplantae; phylum Streptophyta; class Pinopsida; order Pinales; family Pinaceae; genus Pseudotsuga; species Pseudotsuga menziesii. The sequence goes on along the minus strand of LPNX010601619.1, from coordinate 100,880 downwards.
CAGCCAAAAATACTGCTTTCTGGTTGTAGCAATTGTTTTCTGATATCCTGGGTGACTAGAATATGGAGCTTGATGGATTTCATCCATAACAATCCTCCTAAAGTATACCATATTTGAAATATAAATTCTATTCTTAAAAGTAATAAGTTCATCTCCTTCCAATTGATATCCTTCGTACTTCCTTTCAAGGTTTTGCTACTGCAACTTGTCCTTTATCTGCACGTACACTTCATCCTCGACAATATGGTTAATATTTTGTTGCCTCAAATCTAGTTGGAAATTACTAAGAGATGCCACATGCATTGCATGTACTTTCCTGTTGAGTGCATCAACCACCTTGTTTTCTTTTCCTTTTATGTGTTTGATTTCAAAATCAAATTCACACAAAAATTCCAACCATCTAGCTTTCCTAGCATTTAAAGTTGGTTGATGAAACAAGTATTTCAGACCACAATGGTCTGTCCTTAGCTCAAATTTCCTTCCCATTAGGTAATTCATCCACATGTTTAGAGCATGTACTATGGATGCAAGTTCTAAATCATGAGTAGCATAATTATTCTCATGCTCCTTCAACTTTCTTGACTCATAGTATACCACGTGGTTGTCTTGCATAAGAACTCCTCCAAGTCCTTGATTGCATGCATCGCTACACACCAAAAATTCTTTTTCTGGGTCTGCAATTTTCAAAATTGGTGCACTTGTCAAAATATTATTCAACCATTGGAATATTTCTTCACATCTTGGTGTCCATTCAAACTTTATCCCCTTCTTTTGCAAGGAACTGATTGAATGTGAAACCTTGGATAGTCCTTCAATCAACCTCCTGTAGTACCCCTAAAGTCTCATAAAGGATATCACATCTATCATATTTCTTGGAGTAGGTCAATTCATAATGGCCTCAATCTTCGCAGGGTCCACAAATATTCCTTCATATGAGATAATGTGACCCAAATAATGAATTTTATCTTTATAAAAGTCACATTTTCTCAACTTTGCATACAAGTTATGCTCCCATAGCAATTTCAATTCCTTTCTCAAATGTTCTTCATGCTCTTCTTCATTCTTAGAATAAATAAGAATGTCATCTAGGAAGATAAGAACAAAATTGTCCAAATACTTGCTAAAAAAACTATTCATGAGGCACATGAATGTAGATGGTGCATTGGTGAGACCAAATGGTACCACCACAAACTCATAGTGCCCATACCTTATTCTAAAGGATGTATTATGAATATATTCCTCTTTGATTCTTACCTGATGGTAACCATACCTCAATTCAATTTTTGAAAATACATTTTCTCCTCTCATTTGATAGAAAATGTCATAAATTCGAGGTAATGGGTATTTATCTTCACGGTAACTTTGTTCAAATTCATGTAGTCAATACATAACCTGAGTGTCCCATCTTTATTTTTCACAAATAGAACTAGTGCTCCCCACGGGGACACACTTGGCCTGATATATTTCTTTTCCAACAACTCGTGTAATTTCATTTTCAGCTCTAGAAATTCTTGTGTGCTCATCCCGTAGGGTTTCTTGGACACTGGAGCGACTCTAGGCACAAGGTCAATTGTAAAATCAATGTCTCTGTTTGGAGAAAGTCTTGGAATCTAATTAGGAAAAACATCCCTAAAATATTACAATACATGATAGTCCTCCAACTTAGGTGTTTAATTCTCTGTTGCTTCCAAAACATGGGCTGGATACAATTGACAACCTTTCCTACAAGACTTGTTCAACTGCATTGCTGAAACCTACCTAACAGAATTCACCTTTGGAATGCCTCTTTGGGTTTCCTTCTTCATCCATGCATTCAAATGTCTTGTTGTAGCAGTAAATTTTAACCTTGTGTGCTTCTAGCCAATCCATTCCAATGAGAACATCATAGGAACCAAGTGGAAGAATATTCAGGTTTGCATAAGTGAATAGCCCATCCATATCTAATGGGCATTTCTCTACAATTTCAATAACTTTTCTCTACGTTCCAGTGGCTCGTTGAACTAACCATGATTTTCTATGCTTTAATTTCTTAAAAGCACAAATCTCAACAATTTTAGGAGTGATATAACTTTGAGTATATCTTGGGTCAATCAAAATAGAAACAGATTGATTAGCAATCTTACCTTCAACTTCAACCAAAGGTGATTGACGATCTTCCTAGAGGTCCTCTAGTGCTCCATAGATTCTAGGGATGGTCCTCTCCACGTGACCCATAGTTTCATCTCCTTGGATGTTGTGAACTTGACTTACATTCCCATTCTGATGCAGACAATTTCTAAGTATATGGTCTCCTCCACATCCCCAACAATGAAGTGGTCTCTTGGATCCTTTGGATCTCTTGGCTTGTCTCCCATCATTCTGGTTGGCTTAGTCACAACTTGTGATGGTTTCCTTTGCTGATTTCGGAGGTGATAGGGTTTGAAACCTTTCTTTCGTTGGTCAAACTTCTCATTCCTCTTGTCCTTCCATGCCTTATGGAAATTAGGTTTTCTTTTGTTTTGATCATAGAAATACTTGGCCTTCCTTATTTCCTCTTCTACAGTTTGAGTTTCATCAAATTCAATCCTATCTTTATATGCCTGAGGTAGCACACTTAGAAAGTGCTGAATTTTCACCTTATCATCTCAAATATACTTGACATACCTTGGCAATTCCAAGAATTTGTTTGCATATTCTTCCATGGTCAATTGTCCCAATTTCAGCTCATGGAACTCTTTAATCTTATCATCATAGTACTAATCAGAGAGGTACTTCTGCTTGAAATGTTTCTTGAATTGCTTCCACACAATCTTTCTTTCATTGATCTTCTTCACTTGTCTGAGGTGCTCCCACCATATAGATGCTCTTCCATTTAAGTTGAATATGGATACCCTTTCCTTCATATTTCCATAGTAGTCTTGGACTTGCAAATACTTTCTCATCCCAAGAAGCCAAGCTTCAGCTTCTTGACTCGATTTTACCTCAACATAAAATATACGAGGATTTTCCTTCTTAAATTCCCCATATGAATTGTTCTTGTAATGTCTCTTCCTCTTACTCCTGTGAGATGAAGAGCTTGAAACCTCAATGGATTCTTCAGATTCAGATGCTCCACTAGAAGATATTTTTGGATTATATGTTCTATCTCTAGAAAATATTCTTGAGATATTGGACCTCTTGTGGGAATTTCTTCTTGAACTACTCCTACTCCCTTATGGATTTCTTGTTCGATGCCCAGAGTTTATCTTCCTTTGGATTTTTGTCAAACTAAGCAGCATGGATGCATTCAATTGATTTTTTTCTTCCTGAGCTTTAATCATCTTTTCATTATCTTCCCTGCAACTTTGCAACTCCACCCTTAGGATCCTCATGGTGGCTGCAATATCTAGGGGAGTCTCTTGATTTCTTCTCCCATTGGATTCTATTTCAGCATTCTCAACCTATATGTTTTCTCCCATGGAATTTGTCTCACGCTCATAGGGATCCTGTGCATCATTCATGATGTTGATCTTCTTGTCCCAACCAAGACCAAATTTTCCAAACTACACTATGTGGAATGTTTCCTTTGATGTGACTATGATTCTGCAAAATGTGTTCATAAACACAATTGTTAGCTGCGTGACATTCTCAGAAATTTATAAATTACTTTCCTGCATTTGGGAAAATCCTATATTGACAACTTGTCAAAACATAGACTTTTTTCACAATCAACGGCTATCTCAGGGGGGTGATGGGGGTCAACGAGGGAATTTTTCAACTTTCTAGCACCAGTAAATCCCACTGAAAAACTATTGAATTCTTTGTTTCGGAGGACTTATCATTTTTACTCAGATCGGCAAACTCATTTATTTTCTCCTACATGTCGGTGCAACTCACCTTTTTCTTCGATTGAGGAATCCCCTTCCGATTACAGAGATAAAACTGTTGGAGGCATAATTATGCAGGCATATCCGAGGGCTGGAATTGTTCTCTGTGTATACAAAAACATATTAGAATGATATTTACATGCACACAGGATTCATTGTGAAAAAGGAGTCGCTTGAGGAGAGGTAAGACCATTTTGACACAAGAAATTTCTATTTTTCCAAAGGAAAACAAAGCTTTTAAGTGACATTGCAAGCTAGGATAAGAATCTCTGAGTTAAGTTCTGTTTGAAATATTTGCTAAAAGTAAAAGAAAAAAATGGTTTCTAGGATAGATCCAGGGAAATTCGACTCCTTTGTTATTCATGAAAAATGTTTGGAAATTTTTGAAAGAAAACAATGGATTCCTTTCTTTGAGAAATTTGATGGATATAATGAAAAGGATAGTTTGGATTTTTCTCATTCATTTGATGGAGAGAGGGCCACAATAGGAAATTTTACTTTCAGGTTGTATGAATATATCTTGGAACAAACTATTGGATTACCTCAATAGGGGAATAGGTTCATCAAAACAAAATAGTTTGAAGAGAAGGCATGGGTACCTTTCCTATGTAGGTCAAGGGTAGGCTTAGTAAAATGGAAGAAAGGAGTACCAAGGAGTTCGTTAATTCATCCTTGGGATGAAGTGGCATATATTATACATAAATTCCTTACTTCTAAAGGAAGATTTATTGGAATATATCTCTATCATATTAAACTGATGCAACATTTGAGGGTGACTATGAGATCAAAATACCCTATTTTTTGCTATAGAGACTTTCCAAAATGGCTAAAGCTGTTCAAAAACTCACTGAAGACACTACCATAAGCCTTTTCCATTGTGGACTCATCAAAATTACCCTTACACATGAATTAGAAAAACAAAGTTTGACATGGAAACAATTTGTAGTTCATAATGAATTTGAAGAACCAAAGGAGCAGTTGGATGAAGGATTGAAAGAAGATGAAATGTTAATGATAACATACATTGAATATGATATACAAGACTCTGAGGAAACAAGCTCAAAACAACCTAAGAGAAGAATAAGAATCAGAAGCATGGTAAAAGAAGAATTGCAATTCCAATAAAAGGATAAGATATTCACCACCTATGAAAGAAGATCAAGGAAACATCAACATGGACAAAAGAAGCAAGAAACATAAAATAATGATGAGGAACAACAGAGGCACTATGTATACATACAATCCCTGGAAAGTTAAGAGGAAAACCCAACAGGAGAAATTGGGAAAAATGATGAAGAGGTAAATATCATCTTTAATCAACACATAGCATAAGAAATATTGGAGTTAGATATTCAAACATTGGAGAAGACTCCATGTGACAAACAAGAACAAGATAATAAAGATATAGCCATTATTTCTCCTATATTTGACCAACAAGCCACAAAAAAGGAAAAAGAAGAGTGATTAGAGCATAAGAAGGAAAAATTTAAGAACAAAGAGGATGAAATTGGGGTAGATACTATTTCCACACAGCCTACAACAAGTAGGAAGAAGAAGAATCCTTCTACGAATAGTAAAAATATTGAAAAGTTAAGACTAGAAACGAAGGAATTGGAATTGGAAAATGAGAGATTGAGGAAAAAGAATAGAAAGCTTAGAGTTCAGAATATTCAAATCTCTAAAAAAGCATATAAATGGTATCAACAAAAGAGGGCACTCAAAGCCAAGTATCAGAGATTGAAGGTCCTTATGCAGCTCAGGTTAGTGTTGATGCATCATCTCAAACAGGAGAAATGTCAGAGGATTAGTAGTTGCAGAGCAACAATAGTTTTGTGCATGGGAATATGCAGATTCAGTTTTGGAGACACTCTTTATGCATGAGGACATGCAATACCTTCCTCTTGGGGAAGATGTTGGATACTATTTTGACACCTATTTTTGATGCCTTAATCCCTCTAGGCATATTTTTAATCCCTTATGTACATCTGTAAACCCTCAGATTTCACCCTTAAAACCTTGAAGTCCATCAAACTAAGGTATAATTGTTGTTATTCTTATGAATCAAATTTTGTATTTTTTAAAGCATCTAAATCTAAATTTTAATGAAATTACATAATTTGCTAACTTCCCGTAAATGCTCCTAGATTTGGATATATGCAGGATGGATGGGCATGATTTGAAAGACTCAAGATAATCCTTGATGTCAAAGGATGGATTTATTTCCAACAAATTCATGAGATAGTTCTCACAGGTGTCAAGTCAATGCATGTCAAAGACAACCACCTGTACTGCCAGGAAGCATAAAAATAGGGTTGTTTTAATATTGCATATATTTTCTCTTAGTTTCGTGGATTTGAGGACAAGATTGGGTTTATGGAAAGATGCCATTACGTTTTTTAGCAAGATTGTACTGTTTTCAGTTTTAAAACAAGTAGTATAAATATTTGGATTTTTCCATGTAATGCCATCCGACAAACTGTGTGAAACTCTGCGTTTTTGGCAATAAGAATTCAGATTTGAAACAACTATGAGTGTATTTGTTTTGGCATGTTGTAAAATTGATTTAGTTGTTGGTAATTTGATAACCTGTTGTGTGTGAGAGAAGCAGTGAAGGGCCCACTCTGCTAATCCTATACACTCATTCCTTTCATTACTGTGTTCTTGTACTTTTTTCCTGTAGATGCATTTTGGTATATTTTAAATATTCCTGTAGATGCATTTTTTTATTTTTGTAGATTCCAATTAAAATTTAAAACAATATTTTGCAATCCAATTACATCAGTTTAAATGCAAGTGAGTTTTTTTTATGTGATGCAGGCAGGTTTTATTTGAAAGTAGCATACGTTGTCTAGGTTACTATAGAATTGTTTTAGTTCTATTATAGAAATATTCTACTGTTGAAGAAATCAAATACATTGTGGATTGACAGTTCTTGTAAAACAACTCAATGTTTTATGCTTTCAGCAATGGAATAACACTATTATAGTTTTTATGATTTTTATATTTTATATTTTAGAATAATTCATGTTTTAAATGTTGTTGAGTTCAAAAATTCCAATGCATACATTTTCTGTAAGGGATTTTGGTAGTTATGAACTTACAAGATTTAAACAGTTTTGGGATTATTTCTGAAGCATAGTAGATTTCAAACTATTCTAGTTCTAAGTCCATAAATTTTGGATGTGCTTCTAAGTCTTAGGATACTAGGTTGACATTTAAAACTTAAGCTCTGATTTACGACAGTAGATTGGGACAACATACATCTCCTCTAGCTATCCTCACTGTTGTCAAAGCTTTCCTGTTTGTTTCAACAAATTCTTATAACCAAAGTTAAATAAAACATCAATCAGTCCATACCTTTAATACTTTTTCCACTTGTATAGTTTGCTGAAAACATCTCCCTTGTATGCAATTATTGATTTAAATCAATTCTGAATACTCTCACCTGACCAACCCTCTCAACACAATTGTTAGTATTCAACTTTAACATAAATTGAAAATCAAAATTTGATTTACCTCTTGGCTTTGATCTAAGCTCTAACAATCTTCCTGCATAATATTCTATACTCTGCTACCTTCACACATAATGTTTTTCCAGGTATGATACCACATGATGCAGAGCACTCAACCTGCAAGATCTTCTTGTTCTGATACCACATGACGCAGAGTGGGAACCCAAAAACACCATATCCCAACTTCTTTCCCAAGGATTTAGTTTTCTCTACATTTAGCAAACCTCTAAATTTGGCTTCTTGACCAAATATTTCTTCTGCGTGTCTGAATCATCCTCAACTAATTCAATCCACAAATCTTATTCCGCAAACTCGATTCTGCAATTGATTTTTCCACAATTTTCTTTTTGCAAGACAGATTTCTACAAGCTTTCTTCCACAACACTTGCCTTTCTGTAGCTCAATATTTCCACAATTGAGTTTCCACAACAACCTTTCCACAAGATCCTTTTCAGTTTGCGGGCATGCAATTCCCAGTTTTCTGAAAAAATGACTTTTGCAATCATGTGGCCTTAACAGATCCACCTTCCTACTTTTCCCAAAATTGGGCTTCCGCAATTTTCCTTCCGCAGTTAGGTTGTGGATTGCGGACTGCGGACTGCGGACGTGCCTTCAAATTTTATCAAAATGGGCTTCCACATTTTCCTTCCACAAATATATTTTCACAACTTCTGAGAGCCATCAATCTCTTGCGGCTTTGATCTCGTCCTTCGATATGCTATCAAGTCCGGAACTTCATTTTTCTTTGCGGATCGCTTATCTCTCATGCAGGTTTATTTCATAAATATTTTCCCACTGTCGATCCATATTTTCTCCTTTAATATGGATCGTCTAATCTTAATTATGATCTATGAAACTCTATGTCGATTGATCAGAGCATTGATCAATCGATATCTGTCCAACTTCACCAAGCTTGTCCTAGTTCAATTATGAACTTCACCTCTGCAGAAAGTTTACAAAGGAACATTGATCCTATCAGTGATCGATGACATAGTATTTATTCATGCATTTCACTCACAGAGATCCATCAACCAATCTCTGTAACCTTCCACTCTCAAAATCCCTAAATTCAGAATACAACACACAAATATCTATCAACCATTAACAAAGGTTAATCAAGCATTCAACTCATAAAATCATAGACTCAGACAGAGTTGCCATTAAACAAAGATATACCGAAATATGATTTCCTTCATTAAATACAAGGAATCTATATATTTACATTGATCTAGAATCTATTTTTTGATCCTCTCAGTATGGTACAACCACAACCAGCTATCTTGGCCTGATTTACATTGGTTTGGCCACTCCTTAGCCAGATTTACCTTGGTTGGCTACACCTTACCTAGATTTACATTGTTTGGCTACACTTTGCTACTTCTGGCCTCCTTTGTCTATCTTACTATTTCCTCGAATTCTTACAGAATATATACAACAGGATTCATGAACCAATTCAGGTTCATATCCTCAATACACTCAACAATCTGCTAATTAATTCTAATTAAGGAAAAATATTAAGCATATTGTATGACTCACTTCCATTAGATGAGGGATTTGCTACATGACTCACACTTTGACTCTATGACTCATTCATTCACCTAATGACTCACCTAAATTATTCATCACCTATTTAGAATCACATTTAAACATAGGTTTATTTACAATATAATAGTTTAAGAATTATTAATTCAGAGAATGAAGACCCCTTCTAGGTCTGATCCAAACACCGGACTTGGATTTGGATGGAGAGAAGGATGCTCCTGCATCAATTAGGAAATAATAAAATTGTCTTGATCGATTGGTCAATAATCCCAATATGTTTCCCATGAATTATCGTTCATTCCATCCTTACAAAAAATATTTTTATAGTAAATATTAACAAAATATATCCATTCTTATGCATTCCATATTGTATCCATTTTGGGAGAGCCGACACTCATTTTCCTCACTCAATTTAATTCACTTTTCATTTAGTCATTGTATTAGTCTGCAACATTTGATTTTTTAATTTGTTTTCAAAAAAAAATTCCATTTTTTTTTCATTGTAAGTTGTCTAATTTCTATTGTACTAGCAAACTCATATCCAGAATGATATGTATTGGAAATTGACGGAGAATCGACTACTGTAGAATTAATTTGTTGGTGAAACTCAAACCCTATACTAGTCTCATCCTTAGGGAAAAAAAGACGTCTAAGAGGATGAGGATTATCCTAAGAGAAGGCTAGAAACAATGAGGAAAAATGAATTCTAGTGACTGTGGCTTCTCCATCAAACACTAATAAAATTATAGTTTAACATTTTTTATGAACTAATTTGTTTTATGATTTATTACTAGTTAACTAACTATGTTACTACCAAAATTAGACTCATACAAAGAGGATGAAAAAATAACAAAAGACTCCTCTAAAGAGGAGTGGGAGAAGGTAGAAGAACATGAACAAGAACAAGAACAAGAACAATTTAACACCTCTGAAGAATACAAACATGTTTCTCCCAACTGTTTCTCTTCTGAATATTTGTCCCAAGAGGGAGCAGAAATAAATAAACCAATCAATCTCAATGAAAATTATGGATACGCTTCATTTAAATAAGAAAAGGAAAAGGAAGAGGAAGAGGAAGAGGAAGAATTCAATCCAATTTGGAGAATTTTTGCACAACACAAATTTTACGTGCAATATTCAAAAATTAATTATAATAATGTTTTTGCTAAGTAAACAAACACTCTCTACGTTGAATAATTCAATGTGTCCTTGTAATGAAGGATGGACGTGCATTTCTGTGAAGCTAACAAAATTTTCCTCACTTCAATAAAATGCACACACATGCTTCATTTCTTGGACAATTTGAGTGATTCAAATTGTAGAGTGTGTATTTACTTATTATACACATTTACACATTTTCATATGTTTATTTTGAGCCTTAAATATTTCTACTTTAGTTTTCCTACAACATTCCAAATTTTGCTTTGGCTTGGATTATGTGAAATTTGTCATGACCATGACCTTGACAATTTGAACTTGACCATGACCATGACCTAATTTTAAATGGTATCTAATTACTGTTTTTATTTATAAGTTTAATGTATGGAATTGTAGTTAGCTATTTAATAAGTAAACACACACTATAATTTGAATTATTCAATTTGGATTTGTAATGAAGCTTGGACGTGTATTTTAGTGAAGCTAGCCAAAATTTCCCTACTACACTAAAATGCACACTCATGATTTATTTCTTTGTCAATTTGAATGAATCATATAGGAGAGTGTCTTTTTTTACATTCCATGCATTTTTTAAATGTTAATATCTCACATTTTTTCCTTGAAAGCTTCCCATCTAGATTTTCTTTAACATGCATAATTTTCCATTGGTGTGCATTTTGCCAAAGAGCTTATAAGTGGGAAGAATATGTGTGTATCCAATTTGGTAGAGCTTATTCATGAATAAACAGGACTAGAAATGTTTAATTGTTCCTAAGTCCAAATATCATTACCAAGGTGTACAGTGGTTTAGCCCTAGTGTGCATTTTCACTACAACAAATTTGACTTTTAGAGGGGGTTGTCTTCCACCTCCAAAAGTCACTTTTGGTGGTGGTTTTAGCTTTGGAGGTGGTCTTTACAAAACCACCCCTAATAGCACCGACGCAAAAAGTTTTGACTTTTAGGGGTAGTTCTAGAAGAGATCAAAACCACCCCTAAAAGTGACTTTTGGGGGTGGTTCTAAACCCCCCTAAAAAAGTGGCTTTTAAGTGTGGTTCTAAACCCACATCATAGACACCTATGGGGGTGGTTCCAACCCCCCCACCCCCAAAATTCCTTATTAAAAACCTTTGGGGGTGGTTTCAAACCCCCCTCTTAGGTACCTATGGGGGTGGTTTCAAACCCCCCCCCCATAGGTTCCTACAAGGGAGGTTATAAACCCCCCTAAAACTCCATGTTACTAACCTTTTGGAGTTGTATTAACAACCCCACCCCCCCAATAGCACCGATGCTAAAGGTTTGAACTTTTATGGGAGGTTCTGGAAGAGATCAAAACCAATGCTAAAGGTGACTTTTGGGAGCAGTTCAACCCCCCCACCCCCTAAAAGTATTTATTACAAAACTTTGGGGGTGGTTATAAACCCCCCTCCTAGGTACCTACAGAGGCTATTTGCACCCCCCCTAAAAATCTTTAGAAAACTTTGGAAGCGGTTATGAACCCTCGTCATATAAACTTACAGGGAGCTGGGTTTGAACCCCCTTTGTTGTAACATACAAGGGAATGTTCAAACCCCCTCATTGTAACATACAAGGGGTGTTTTGAACCCCCCTCATAGTGACATATGAATTCATTTTAGAGCCCCCCTTGTAGCAACAAAAAAAATGGTTTGAAACCCCCCCTATAGCCATAATAAATTATAAAAAAATATATTTTATTAAAAACATCAATATTGAAATATCATTAGGGCACGGAGGAATCAATCCTCCAACTTCCTTCTTGTAAAGCATGCCTTCTTCCATTGAGATAGATCCATTTAATATTTGGGGAAAAGGGCAATATTAACACCAAGATCACATCATTTAACATCCATTCTAGATATAAAATTACTACAAGACACATAACATGTAGAAATAAACAAAGATATGTTTAAATTAGTGGGGCCCTTTTCCATTAATTAGAAAATTATATATAATTTTAATTATGAATAAAAACAAGCCTTTGGAACATATATTATCTCGGTGGGATAGCTCAAATGGTTGGGTGTTTTAAGCTTCATGTAAGAGGTCTTAGGATCGATCCCCTTGGTTGGATGTCTCTATTGCTTGCCTCACTTTATTTCACCAACTTAGGTATCATAATCAGCAGCAATGGGTTTACATTGGGTACCATCTATAAAAAGAAAGGAAGTGCTTGAGGGTTTTCCCATGAGTTTTTCCTTGAAAAAAAATACTTCAACATAAGGAAAGTTGATTTATAACCATCAATGGGTTTGAATTTGAACCATACATGAAATAATATCTAATATAAACACAATTAATGAAACTTCTGATGGTCATATTTAACATCATTAACCACGATTTTTGTAAAATCCCATAGTCCTTGACTCTTAATAAAAGTCTCTATATCCTGCACCCACATGCCTTCGTTTTTCCCATTGAGCACGACTAGCTCATGCTTAGAACCCATGTTACTTATGTAAACCTTGACTCAAAACCTTGTAAGTCCAAAAACATGTATTCCTTCATAAATTAAACTTATTAAAAATGAAAATAGCATCCACTTTCTTCCTGTGATGTTGCAACCTCAAAAATTCCTTACAACAACTAGAACCAAACTAGGATCCGTCACGTCCCCTCCTGCCTCTCGCAGCGGAGAGGACGCGATGACTGCTGCTGCTACCCAACCGAGCATCTAGCCCCATGAACATAATAAAAAATGCATTGAAAGTAAAATACATATCCAGATGTATAACAAATTAAAATACAACATAAGAAAATCTCATTCAATACATTCAATATGTTCATAATAATTCATAAAGCAAATATATTGCAAAGTTAACACAAGAGAGCACTTATCTTGAAATTGAGATTCCTCGAGCAACTAGCTATGTCGCCGCAACATTCCACCCAACCATAGGCTAGTTATGCTCATCAATCCCTAAGCACAACTGCCACCCCCGAGTTAGGCATGATTTCCACAAGGAAAAAGGGAACTACAGGCTCACACATAGCCAAATACATGCCAACTTTTAGCCAATCCAATATAGATTTGGGTTTATTAGGCTGCCAAGGACATGGAAAGGAAGAGTTTCTAAGATAGTGAGCTCAACCACAGAGCTATGGACACCTCCACAATATCTATCTAGCTTGGCGACAATACCTACACACCCAACACAAGGAAGTATTCCCTTCACTGCTACACAGTCCCTTGAGACATACCTTCCCTTCCAGTGTTCTCTCAGGTGTGCATAGAAGGTTATCCAGACCCTCTTGATATTTTGTGAGGTTCCCCTCTTCACTAGGTTTATCAAGCCAATTATGGGCCTCTTCCACTCCTAACAGTTCAGACCAAAACAAGGGTGCACATAAAAGCAAACACAAATGTTGGACATGAAGAAAAACATCCTGGGAACCAAAAACGAAATTGGTAAATGGGGAAATCAACCCTGGGAGAGAAAATTCGATTTCAGAAAATGTTTCTGGGCCTTTTAGGGACAAAAATGACCTCCATAAACCCCAAAATCATGAATCTCTCTTCCCATCCACTGTGCAATACAAAAATGGGTTTCCAGCCATGGAAAAATGAAGGAATTGCAGAAAAATGTTGGCAAGGGTTTTGGACACATTAGTTGTGCAACATCGCAGATGATGTGCAAGCTCAAAAGACACCGAACAAGAGGAAGATTAGCACACAAAATGGAAATTAGAATATCATTTATATTTTGTGTCACCTTTTTGTACTTTGGACCATATTTTGCGAATATTAGTCATGATTTTTTAGAATCAGTTAAGAGTTAGTTAGGAGTTTGTCCAAGTGGACCTTGAATGTAAAGGTGCAAGCCTATAAATAGAAGTGGAATTGTAAGTGTCGAGGGGACTAGACTAGAGGACTTGAATAGGCATAGAAGAGAACTAAGATATATTTTTTGATCTGTAGATATTCTTTTGAATCTGTGGATTATTCTGCGGAAGTAATATGAAAAGCTGATGGGGGTTGATATGAAATATTGTTTTCTTTTATCTTTGTCTGTCTTATTGCTTCTACAATCATATGGTGAATGTTAAGTGAATCTGTGACATGGATCTATGATGCGATGTTTCCCTTATTTTAATGATGTTATTTTATTGGATATGTTTGCGCCTCAGTTAGGTTATTGCATTTGTAATGAAATGATGCGATCATATTGAGAACATTGATAAATGTTGTGTTAATGCCTAAGTACTCATATCTGTTACTACTACGTTGAGTTGTTAAATTGATGCCACATTGTCCCCTCCTATTCTACGGAAACTTGATTCCGACAACTCTCCCTCGAACGACTCAGGTGAGACCTCATCCGCTCTGCAGGTGTTGTTGGATGGGGTAAAACCTATATGGGCTAGTGCTCTGGGAGATCATGGTGGTCTGAGAGTCGTCAGAGCAGGACCCCTGTCGACTGGGATTTCTTGGCTGGTTTTATGTCAACAAAAAATGTGAGGGAAAAATGGCCAGCTAGCTACACCTATGTGAAGGAGAGAAACACATGGGTGAGGATTGGAATGGACACACATTTCTAGTTGTTTTATTGCCCCATAAGAAAAAATAAAATTTTCCAAAAATGATGGCTTGCCCCAATAGGAAATTGGCTGGCGTACCTCTCCATTCCCAATGCATTAACTACCTCAACCAATTTCTGGAAGAATTAAATGATTGGGTGCATAAGACAAAATGGGTAGTTGAGGTTTTATGGGTCCCCCCATTGACATTTGTCTTAATACTATTGGCTCAAGGTTTTGAATAATTTGCCTCCATATTCCTTGTGAAATCATGCCCCCATCTCATGTTTCATTGCATAGCTAGTTGCGGGTAATTTTATTAAATTGCATATTTACATGATGTCTCATTTTATAATGTGCTTGGCTAGCATGAGAACCATATGCATCACTATTAATTGTTGATACATAAAATGCTAAATCAATGGCGGGGCCTTGGCCTTGAGCTCCTCACCGTGATTTAATAACAATATTTAGATCATGTACTATTTTAATGCAATAGGGGTCAAAATCAAGATATTAAATTCCCATCCCCCTTACATTAGCACTATCCTTAGTGCTCTTCAAAATTGGAAAAAAAATGGATGTGCCACTCGCATGGCATCCTCTAGATCCCATGTAGCATCATCGAGACCGTAGTGCTTCCATTGCACCTTTACTTATCCAACGGCTCGGTTTTGGAGCACTATTACCTTCTTGTTTAGGATGCACAATGGATCCGTTTGGAGCTCTCCCTCGGATTCCACCTAGACCACATCCCAATTAATCATATGTTTAGGATCATGTATATATTTCTTAAGCAAAGAGACAAGCTCTAGTGCTAGCAGGAAATGGAAGTCTATATGCAACTCGTACTATTCTTTCAAGCACTTCAAATGGCCCACAATATATAGGTGATATCTTGGCACAACTCCCAAGATTCAAGGAACTCTTCCTTTGCCTCAGTCTAAGATAAACATGATCACAAACACTGAAATCCCTATGCACTCTATGGTTATCTACATAGATCTTCTGTCTATCTTGGCCTGCTTATGAGTTCCTCCTAATATTGGCAACCTATTGTTCCATTTCCTTAAGCAATTATGGACCAAGCACAATTCTATTCACTGGATTATCCCAAGTCACTGGTGTCCTACATATTCTTACATATAAAGCCTCATATGGACTCATTCCCAATGATGCTTATTTCCTGTTATTATATGCAAACTCTACCAAGTGTAAATAATCCTCCCACTTGGATGGTTTGTCCATTACATACATGCAAAGCATGTCTTCAAGAACCTGATTCACTCTCTCTATTTTTCCATTGGTTTGAGGATGGTAGGCAGTGCTAAAGTTCAACTTTGTACCCAAATCTGCAAAAAGACCCTTTCAAAAATTTGAAGTAAACTTGGTATCCCTGTTAAAAATTATTTCCATAGGCAATCCATGCAATTTGAAAATTTCCTTCATGAAAATATTTGCAATGGCGTCGACTTTATATGTGGACTTGATCGGTATAAAATGTGATTCCTTTTTCAATGTTTCCACCACAACCATGATGGAATCATGTTGTCTCATAGTCATTGGAAACCCTGTAATAAAATCCGTGGAACTGACTTCCCATTTCCATTCCGGGATTGGAAAAGGTTGCAATAAACCTACTGGGTGTTAATGTTCAACTTTCACCTACTAACATTTCATGCACTTAGAAATATACTCAGCAATTTCCTTTTTCATTCTCGGCCAAAAATACTACTTTCTGGTTGTAGCAATTGTTTTTTGATATCCTGGGTGACCAGAATATGGAGCTTGATGGATTTCATCCATAACAATCCTCCTCAAGTCTACCACATTTGAAATCTAAATTCTATTCTTATAAGTAGGAAGTTCATCTCCTTCCAATTGATATCCTTCGTACTTCCATTCAAGAGTTTTCTGCTGCAACTTGTCCTTTATCTGCATGTACACTTAATCCTCAGAATATCGCTAATAATATGCTACCTCAAATCTGGATGGAAAGTACTAAGAGATGCCACATCCATTTCATGTACTTTCCTGGTGAGTGCCTCAACCACCTTGTTTTCTTTTCCTTTTATGTGTTTGATTTCAAAATCAAATTCACACAAAATTTCCAACCATCTAGCTTTCCTAGCATTTAAATTTGGTTGAACAAACAAGTATTTTAGGCCACAATGTTTTGTCCTCAGCTCAAATTTCCTTCCCATTAGGTAAGTCATCCACATGTTTAGAGCATGTACTATGGATGAAAGTTTTAAATCATGAGTAGCATAGTTCTTCTCATGCTCCTTCAACTTTTTTGACTCATAGCATACCACATGGTTGTCTTGCATAAGAGCTCCCCCAAGTCCTTGATTGCATGCATCGCTACACACCACAAAGTATTTTTCTGGGTTTGCAATTTTGAAAATTGGTGCACTCGTAAGAAGATTCTTCAACCATTGGAAGATTTCTTCACATATTGATGTCCCATTAGAGGAATTTTGAGGTATAAAATGGGCCTCCTAAGGAAAATAATAAAATAATAGTTAAAATAATAAAATAATATTTATTAATTTTGGAGGGAAAAAGAAAAAAACTACTTTTTGTGTTCGTATTTTCGACATATCTCCTTGTGTTCTTACTCAAATTTTGATTGACAAAGCTCGTTGGATGCGTAATTTTATTCCGCATCCAACGAGTACCCACACTGCATACTTTTGACGGACCCTGCTACCCCAAAAACAAGAAATACCTGGAAAAATGTGATGATGACATCATCATCACATTTTTCTAGGTATTTCTTGTTTTTGGGGTAGCAGTGTCCATTAAAAATATGCAGTGTGGGTACTCGTTGGATGCAGAATCAAATTCTGCATCCAACAAGCTCTCTCGATCAAAATTTGAGTAAGAACATACGGAGATATGTTTAAAATACGAACAAAAAAAGTAGTTTTTTTATGACAAATATGTCAATTCAACCATTATGGTTGACTCATTTTATTGGAATTCTATTGGTTCTTGAATTCCAACTCACAATAACTTATTGTTGGCTCATTTTCTTATAAGGCCCATATTAGACCCCAAATTTCCTCTAATGATTCAAACTTTATCCCCTTCTTTTGCAAGGAAGTGATTGAATGTGTGACCTTAGAGAATCCTTCAATGAACCTCTTGTAGTACCGGGAAAGTCCCATAAAGGGTCTCACATCTATCATATTTCTTGGAGAAGGCCTATTCATAATGGCTTCAACCTTCTCAAGGTCCAAAGATATTCCTTCGTCTGAGATAATGTGACCCAAATAATGAATTTTATCTTTATTAAATTCACATTTGCTCAACTTTGCATACAACTTATGCTCCCTTAGAAATTGCAACGCCATTCTCAAATGTTCTTCATGCTCTTATTCATTCTTAGAATAAATAAGAATGTCATCTAGGAAGATAAGAACAAACTTGTCCAAATACTTGCTAAAAAAACTAGACATGAGACACATGAATGTAGATGGTGCATTGGTGAGACCAAATGGTTCCACCACAAACTCATAGTGCCCATACCTTGTTCTAAAGGATTTCTTAATAATATATTCCTCTTTTATTCTTACCTGATGGTAACTAGACCTCAATTCAATTTTTGAAAATACCTTTGCTCCTCTCATTTTATAAAAAAGGTCATCAATTCGAGGTAATGGGTATTTATTCTTCCCAGTAACTTTGTTCAATTTCCTGTAGTCAATACATAACCCAAGTGTCCAATATTTATTTTTCACAAATAGAACTGGTGCTCCCCACGGGGACACACTCATCCTGATATATTTCTTTTCCAACAACTCTTGTGACTGCATTTTCAGCTCTAGCAATTCTAGTGTGCTCATCCAGCAGGGTTTCTTAGACACTAGAGTGACTCTCAGCAGAAGGTCAATTGTAAAATCAATGTTTCTCTTTGGAGGAAGTCTTGGAATAGAATCAGGAAAAACATCCCTGAATTCTTGCAATACATGATAGTCCTCCAATGTAGGAGTTTCATTCTTTGTTGCTTCCGGAACATGGGCTGGATACAATCGACAACCTTTCCTACAAGACTTCTTCAACTGCATTGCTGAAACCTACCTGACAGAATTTACCTTTGGAATGACTCTTACAACCCTTGGGTTTCCTTCTTCATCCATGCATTCAAATTCCTTGTTGTAGCAGTCAATTTTAACCTTGTGTGCTTCTAGCCAGTCCATTCCAATGAGAACATCATAGGAACCAAGTGGAAGAATATTCAAGTTTGCATAAGTGAATAGCCCATCCATATCTAATGAAATTTCTCTACAATTTCACTAACTTTTCTCTTTGTTCCAATGGCTAGTTGAACTAACCATGATTTTCTATGCTTTAATTTATTAAAAGCACAAATCTCAACAATTTTAGGAGTGATATTACTGTGAGTAGATCCTGGGCCAATCAAAATAGAAACATATTGCTTAGCAATCTTACTTTCAACTTCAACCAGAGTTGATTGATGATCTTCCTGGCGGTCCTCTAGTGCTCCATATATTCTAGGGATGGTCCTCGCCACTTGACCCACAGTTTCAACTCCTTGTATTTTGTGAACTTGACTTACATTCCCATTCTGATGCAGATAGTTCCTAAGCATATGGTCTCCTCCACATCCCCAAAATTGGAGTGGTTCTCTTGGCTCCTTTAGATCTCTTGGCTGGTCTCCCATCATTCTGGCTAGCTTAGTCACAGCTTGTGATTGGTGCCTTTGTTGATTTCGGAGTTGAGAGGGTTTGAAACCTTTCTTCCTTTGGTCAAACTTCTCATTCCTCTTGTCCTTCCATGCCTTATGGAAATCAGGTTTGCTTTTGTTTTGATCATAGCAATACTTGGACTTCTTTATTTCCTCTTCTAGAGTTCGAGGTTCATCAAATTCAATCCTATATTTATATGCCTGAGGTATCCCACTTAGAAAATGCCAAATTTTCACCTTATCATCTCGAATATACATGACATACCTCAGCAGTTCCAAGAATTTGTTTGCATATTCTTCCATGGTCAATTGTCCCAATTTCATCTCATGGAACTCTTTAATCTTATCATCATAGTACCTATCAGAGAGGTACTTCTGATTGAAATGTTTCTTGAACTGCTTCCACACAATATTTCTTTCATTGATCTTCTTCACTTGTCTGAGGTGCTCCCACCATATAGAATCTCTTCCATTTAAGTTGAAGATGGATACCCTTTCCTTCATATTTCCATAGTAGTCTTGGACATGGAAATACTTTCTCATCCCAAGAATCCAAGCTTCAACTTCTTGACTCTATTTTACCTCACCATCAAATGTAGGAGGCTTTTCCTTCTTAATTTCCCCATATGAATTCTTCTTGTAATGCCTCTTCCTCTTACTCATGTGAGATGAAGAGCTTGAAACCTCAATGTATTATTCAAATTCATATGCTCCACTAGAAGATATTTCTGGAGTATATTTTCTATCTCTAGAAACTCTTCTTGATATATTGGACCTCTTGCGGGAATTTCTTCTTGAACTACACCTACTCCCTTCTGGATTTTTTGTTCGATTGCCATAGTTTATCTACCTTTGGAATTTTGTCAAACTTTGTAGCATGGATGCATTCAACTTATTTTTTTATTCCTAATCTTTAATCATCCTTTAATTATCTTCTCTGCAACTTTGTAACTCCACCCTTAGAATCCTCATAGTGGATGCAATATCTAGGGGAGTCTCTTGATTTCTTCTCCCATTGGATTTTGTTTCTGCATTCTCAACCTATATGTTTTCTCTCATGGCATCTATTGTAGGCTCATAGGGATCCTATGCATCATTCATGATGTTGATCTTCTTGGCCCAACCAAGACCAAATTTTCCAAACTTCACTATGTGGAATGTTTCCTTTGATGTGACTATGATTCTACAAAATGTGTTCATAAACACAATTGTTAGCTGTGTGACATTCTCAGAAATTTATAAATTACTTTCCTACATTTGGGAAAATCCTATATTGACAAATTTTCAAAACATATACCTTTCTCACAATCAATGGTTGTCTCAGGGGGACAATGGGGATCAAGGGGGCCATTTTTCAACTTTTTGGCACCTGCAAATCCCACTGAAAAAAGTATTGAATTCTCTATTTTGAAGGACTTATCATTTTTCCTCAAATCGGCAGACTCGTCGATTTTCTCTGACATGTCGGCACAACTCACATTTTTCTTCCGATGTATCGGCAAAAATCGCCAAGTTTTTCCTGACACGTATCGATGCAACTCACCCTTTTGCACCGATCGACAAAACTCGCCAAACTTTTTCGATGTATCGACAAAAATCATATTTTTCTTTTGGCGTATTGGAAAAACACAACTTTTTCTTCCAACGTATCGGAAAAACTCAGCTTTTTCTTCCAACATGGAAATTTCAAACACTTAGAAAAATTTTGAAAAAAATTATTTCTTTCTTGAAAAACTCACCAGTTTCTTCCGACATGTGTCGACAAACTTAGCTTAACTTGTCGATGTATTGACAAAAATCGCCAAGTTTTTTCGACATGTATGGACAAACTCAACAAATCTTGCCGACATAGAAATTTCAAAAACACTTAGAAAAATTTTGAAAAAAAAAAGATTTTCTTTGACATTGGCAAAACTCAACCTTTCACGATGACACATATCACCACAAATTCATCGGTGAAAATCAGTGGACATGTATCGGTGAACTCGAAAAATCTTGGCGACATGGAAAGTTCACAAATACTTAGAAAATTTTTGAAAAGGTTTCTTTCTTTTTTCTGCTGACCAATGCTCAACAGGGGTGATCTTGCCTCTGTCAACAGTTCAAATTGGCCCTTTTTTTCCCAATGTTGTAACCTGTGGGATCTGATACCACGTTGTCACATCCCCTCCTGGCTCTCGCTAAGGAGAATAAGCGATGACTACTATTGCTACTCAACCAGGCATCTAGCTCCATGAACATAATGAAAAATGCATTGAATGAGATTTGCTTCCGTTGTATTTTCATTTTGTATACATCTACATATGTAAAGTTACTTTCAATGCATTTTTATTATGTTCATGGGGATATATTCCTGGTTGGGTAGCAACAACAGTCGTTGTATCCTCTTCGCAGTGAGAGGCAGGAAGGGACGTGATAGATCCTAGTTTGGTTCTAGTTGTTGTAAGGACTTTTTTCACAGGTGCATTGTAAAAGTAAAAAAAGAGATCCAAGCTCAGATTCGGTGGTGTCTTTAGAAACCATTACAACTTTGAAGCATAGAATATACATTACATATTCATCATATATTACACTATAAACTGATCCATATTATTATATATCTATATATACCTGAGTGTGTGAGAAAATCCCCTGAAACCAAGGTCTATATGGTCAACTTTAATAAACCAAGGAAACCCTAAGATGGTTAGAAAAACCACCTTTACTTCCTTCTTTTATGCCTAATAGATTACTACTAACTTGGATGGGACCACTCTTGTCAGTCTAATCAACTAGTTGAAGCCACCTTAGTCAACTAGTCATCCACATAGTTGACTATCAACTTACTATCTAAAACACAGGTTGAATCCAAAGTTGGGTGTAACACTGGAGGGTTAATTATGAGGTGTTGTACAATAGAATCATAGATCTTTATGACACCAAAATCATCCCCTAAAACCTACAAGAAGGACACTGAAACATATTAATTTAAGTTTTCCCTTTTTTATTATAAAATCAATGATGGGAAAGAAAGTGTTTAGGTTGGATATCTAAGGATTATTTGATCAAAAGTTTGATTAAGAAGAACATTGACTTGAATGTCAGTATTTATATTTATCTATATGGACACAATATTCTTGCATATAAATCCACTTGCGGCCTTGCATAACCATTTAAGAGGTCATGATTTACTAATATTCAACACATGCAATATGTTTACATGTATTTCATTGCCATGTTTGGACAGGGAACCATGATGAGGGTCTATTGTATAATTTACAACCTAATGTTCTTGGGTTTAAAGTATTAATTTGACCATACCCACATTATTAAAAATGGAAAATACATAATTTCTAATTAGAAGTTGTTTTACAATCCTTGATCCTTCGCAGAACAAAATATTGCAATGAGAAACAAAGAAAAAAAACAAGTATAGGCATGTTATGCCCAGTCCATATCTATATTTCCCAATACTTATACCTCCTATATTTTAATCTAGATTTATGTATTAGGACTCTCTTCATGCCTAAAACGATTGGTTATGACCTTACACAACAAAAAAATGATGATTAAGGTGATTTTCATGTTCTATTACCCTCAAAACATGCCAAAGATTCCATGTTGTCTACTAATTAAATGCATTGGTAACATAGATGTCAAATGATTTGGTCAAGAGGTCAAAATAGGGTTGTTTACTACCCATAATTGCATTTTGGCACCATTTTATCCCTCATATATCCTCATAACTTCCCAGACCTACAAAGACTGCTTCCTACTACTAATTTAAAAATGACCCAACATTGGGGTTGTAGTGTTTTTCTTGCTCAAAATTGGAAGTGATTAGTCCCTCGTTGTTGTTCATTAACTTTTTAGGGCCTCAACATGCCTATGATTTCCCTTTCTATGCACATACCTCATAAAAAAATCACCAGATTTTATTTTTGGACTGTTATTAAGCCCAAAACTTCAAAAGATCAATGTTTGTATGCTGATATGCGCATATACCCACCTCTAAAATTCTTGGATCTGACAAAACACCTATTTTTACACTGTTATGAAGCTGGATTGGGTTCAATCTTGCTTCAGTAGTGCCCTTCTCTTGAACAAACATGCATAGGATCATGTTAATGTCACCCTCTGTAGAGTGTGATAAGAATCACGTGTGGACACTAATACAATTTGGGTGGAAACACACCCCATATCACATGAAACACCCAGGAATGGCATAAATACTTTCATAGTGATCCAAAAATCTAACAACCTCTTCCAGGTTGTATAATCTTGGATGTGTTAAGGAGTCTAGATATCCTACCCTCATCACCCAGAAGTATTATATTATCTTATCTATTGGACCCTATCATGATACAGTGGAGTTTGATGTTACTCATCTAATATGTTTTGACTTGATCCTAGGTAGGCCCAAGAATTCTACGTGGTATGCACAATATGAATTCTACTTCAACACATATAAGTTGCAAAATTAGTAAGAAGGAATAGTTCCCTAGTTATACTAATCCATCATGCATGTGTATTCTTTTTCTTCTTTAGAGCACAGATCTTTAAGTGGATGTATGCTAGCATGCTTTATTTATCTAATAAAGGAACACTTCACTTGGCTCTTCTATCCATGCAAGGAAGGTGCATTAAGGTCAAGGTTTGATACTTTCAATTGGTGTGTTATTATGCGTGACTCTAGATCCATGGTTAGATTTATATCCTTGATGGAGAACCGTAGTAAAATTTTTGGAACAAACATACATTGGAGGGTTAATTATGAGGAGTGTTGTGCAATAGTATTATAGATATTTATGACACCAAAATCATCCCCTAAAAAAAATGCCTAACAAGTCCACGTGCATTTAGTTGCATGTGTACAAGAAAAAGAGGTGAATTCACTCACCTTGAAATAATGGATAGCTCCACACAAGATACCACCTTGAGTAGGGTCAAGAAAATGGTTGATATTTACAACCCATACTAAAATACAAATCGCTGCAATAACTTGAAAATCTAAGTTAGATGTATTATACTAATTTTGAATAAACATAAGAAACCAGATTTTAAAAAATTTGTTCATGATTGGAGATGCAAGCACAAAGAAAAATTTTTGGACTGTAGTATGTACCATTATTATTCATCACCATTTTTTTCCAATTTTTAGTTTGACATGTTTCTTTAGCTCAATGATGAAGCGGTGCTGCTGACATTGTATTTTCATTGATAACAATCAATGTTTACATGCTTATAATATAAAACAAAAAACTTGGCATTGTAACACCCCGGTTTTGACCCTGTTTGCATAAAAAAATGTATATGATGTATATATTGTAATTAATCGTGGTGCGGAGCTAAAGGAAAAATCCCCACCATCGATTTAATGTTTTATGTTTTCGGCGATTAAAATCGTTGCCGATGGTATATCGTGCTATCTGGCACATTATAATTTTGGCATCATGTAAATATGCATTTTAATTAAAAATACCCACAACCAGCTATGTCAATGCAACCATAATGAAAATGGCATGATTTTCCTAAGGATAAGGAGGGGGAATTATTTAACCTTTGGGGCCAATAGGGAAAAGCCAGAGGTCAATAGGAGAACCCATCAATCAGTTAACTACCAAATTAAATTCTTTGGAGTTAGTTGGGGGCAATTATTGCCTGGGAAAAACGTTTTGCATGGGCAGTGGTGTGTGGTAGGACTGTCAGTCCTTTCCCACATGCACACTCCACCAAGGAGTCGTTCCTCCTCACGTGGGAAGGAGAAGAAGAGACCCCATTCTTCCATTTTTCCATTCTCATGTAGAGAGGGTTGTTTTCTCTCCTCATGCACAGGTTTTGGGATTTTCCTCACATAGAGAACATGGAGAGCTACCTTACCCTCACAATTTTGTTGTGTGTAGTTCTCATTCATGATTTTGGGCCTTGGACGTTTCCCCTTATCCTCAGACATCCACGTTGGGCTCTCTCTCTCAAACGGATGGAAGTTCCCTGTGTGTGAATTTCATTTTTTGGGGGATTTTTATGTGTGTAAATCTCTTCACGTTGTGGTTCTAGGCATGTGAATTCACCTTCACGCAGGTTGCATTCCCTTCCTCACGTAGTTGAGAAATATCTATTGGTTTCCCCATGAATTTTGGGTTGTTGTGGGTTCTTATTGAGTTGTTTTGGCCACGACAGGGCCGAGAACGACTCTGGAATTGAATTGCTCAGTCTGAGCTGTGTATTACCCAAGTTTCTATTCTGGTTTTGTTCTGTGATGTTTTCCTTTAAACCCCAGATCTGTGAATTGTTGTGCTGGTTTTTTTATTGTGTGTGCACAGGATATTGGTCTTTGGACTGTGTAGGAGTGGAAAGGAGTCTGTTTGACAAACCTAGTGTTTTGTAGGAGCATCATAGACAGAACTAGATGGATGGCTCTCTTCTCTAGACCCCCTGAATAGCACTGGAAGGGAAGTCATGTCCTAAGGGACTGTGTAGTAGAGAAGGGAATGATTCCTTGCGTTGGATGTGTGTGGATGCCTTAGGAGTCAAGCTAGTTCTATTGTAGGCATCCTTATCTCTTCAGTGAGTCCACTAGCTTAGTAGACAGTGCTTCCATCTCCTGATAACCTGATAAACCCAAATTGTTGTCTTGGTTATGTGTTGTTGTGTACTCTTGGTCTGATAAACCCAACCATGTTGTCTTGAC
This sequence comes from Pseudotsuga menziesii, assembly GCA_001517045.1. Lineage (NCBI taxonomy): Eukaryota > Viridiplantae > Streptophyta > Pinopsida > Pinales > Pinaceae > Pseudotsuga > Pseudotsuga menziesii. The sequence goes on along the minus strand of LPNX010601619.1, from coordinate 74,905 downwards.
TGAGTTTTGACATATCTTTTGCTATGTGTCGGCCTGCTTAGTTTCCTTATTCCTTGTGGGAATCATGCCCAGCTCAGGGGTGGCAGTGTTGCTGAGAGATTAAGGAGCACATTGGCCTATGGTCGGGTGGAACATTGCAGCGAAATAACTGGTTGCGGGGCATTCTTCTTCATAAGATAAGTATTCTTGTGTTTAAATCCATGCAATTATATTTGATAATGAATTACAATGAACATGTTGAATGCTTGAATGTATGGTTCTGCTTCCGCTGTATGGTAATAATGTATGCATGTTTTAGTTCAAAGCACTCAAATTTTATCATGTGTATGTTATGGGGCTAGTTTCCTGGGTATATAGTATGTTGGCAGTGTCCTCTTTGCCGGTCGGAGGGTCGAGGACGTTACAGTGTAGTATCAGAGCACACGTTGCAGCATGGGACTCAATGGGCCATGAAAAATAAGTGACAGAGGCAAGGTTACCCTCTGCCCAACAAAGGAAAAATGTGAAAATCAAGGAGAATTTCAAAATTTCTAAGTATGGAAAATATCGGATGACTTAAGGTGAGTCCATTCAATACGTTGAAGGACTTAAGCTGAGTCCATCCGACAAAGAAACTAAGCTGAGAGAAAATTTTCAAAATTGTCTAAGTTTTGAATTTTGCCAATGGTCTCGACTGGGAGGAGCCGAAGGTCTCGGTTGAGAGGAGCCGAAGGTCTCGCCTAGGTGGAGCCGATGGTCTCAGCTGGGTTGAGCCGATAAACAGTCGACAAGGAAAACAGGAAGAAAAATTGAAAACTTTTCTAAGTATCAAAAGCATCGGAAGATGTTTGTTGAGCAGAGCCGAGGTGTCGGCAAGGCTCTCCAGAAGCGAGCCGACACGACGGTGGAAAGAGGAAGATAAGAAGAAAAATTCAAAAAAAATTCTAAGTCTAGGAAATATTGAAAAAAGTTTTCCGATGGCTCTCGGGAGAAGCTCTCCGAGGCATCTCGGATAACTTTTCGATGTCTCTTAGAAGAATTTTTCCGATGCGCATCGGAAGAGAAAAGAAGATCGACCCGAGGTGTCTAAAGGGAAATGATGATCGACCCAATATGGTGTTAGATGACAGAGGAAGATCGACCCGATATGGTGTCGGATGACAGAGGAAGATGAACCTGATATGGCGTCAGAAGATAGAGGAGGATTGATCCGATAAGCTTCGGAAGGGAAACAAAGATCAGCCCGCCGAGGTGTCGAAAAAATTGTCAACAGTGACCCGATACATCAGAGGACTTGTTGGGAAGGGATCCGATTGGATGGAAAAAAAATATGCTTTTTTTTAGTGGGATTTTTCAGTGGAAAAGCAAGATTCCAGTGGGATTTAGAGGTGCTGAAATGGTGAAAAATGGCAGTGATATTATGCACCAGAATGCACGAAAATAAAATATTTACAAAAAAAAAACAAGGGCGCTGCCCTCAACCCGCCCTTTAGTGGCGAGCCACAAGGGGGCAAGCCCGCTTGACCCCCGTCATCCCCCTGAGACCGTTGTTTGTGATGAAAATAAAATTATGTGATTTGACAAAGTTGTCAATATATGATGTTCCAATGCAGGTAAGTAATTATGAACTCATGAGATTTTTATGCCTCTAATAGTTTTGTTTATTAACACATTTTACAGAAATATAGTCACCTTCAAAGGAAACATTCCACATAGAGCAGTTTCAAAAATTTCATTCCTGGTTGGGCCAAGATGAGAATCAACAACATGAATGATGCACAGGACCTCTATGAGTTTGAGGAAGATGCTATGGGAGAAAATTTCAAAGTTGGAAATGACGAGATAGAGTCCAATGGGAGAATATTTCAAGATACTCCCCCATATTTTGCAGCCACCATGAGGAGCCTAAGGGTGGATTTGCAAAGTTGGAGAAGACAATGAAATGATGCTTAAGGCTCAAGAAGATCAAAATCAGATAAATGCAGCTATACTGCAGAGTTTGATAGACATCCAGGGACAGATAAACTCTGGGCATTAGACAGCTGATCCAGAAAGAAGCAGGAGTAGTGCCAGGGGAGATTCCCATAAAAGGTACCATGTCTCTAGGAAGGCTTCCAGGGACAGAAGGAATACTCCAGAATGGACTACTAGTGGGTCATCTGATTCTAAAAAACCCAGTGGGGATTCAATCTGTCCATCTTGTAGGAATAAGAGGAGGAGACGTTATAAGAACAATTCACGAAATGAATTCAAAAAGGAAAGGCCTCCTACTTTTAATGGTGAGTTCAAGACTAGTCAAGAAGCTGAGGCTTGGCTTCTTGAGATGAGGAAGTATTTCCAAGTTCAAGACTACTCCGGAAATATGAAAGCAAGGGTAGCTATATTCAGTTTGACTGGAAGAGCATCCATATGGCGGGAACACCACAGACGAGTAAATAAGGTTAATGAAAGAAGAACTGTGTGGAAACAATTCAAGAATTATTTCAAGTAGAAGTACCTCTCTGACAAGTACTATGATGATAAGATTAAATAATTCCATGAGATAAGATTGGGACAGCATACTATGGACGAGTATGCAAATAGGTTCTTGGAAATATTGAGGTATGTCAGGTATATCAAATATGAGAAAGTGAAGATCCAGCATTTCCTGAGTGGATTGCCTTAGTCTTATAGAGACAGAATTGAGTTTTATGAACCCGGAACTCTTGAAGAAGCAATAAGGAAGGCTAAGTATTGCTATGAGAAAAGAAAAGGTAAACTTGATTATCATAAGACATGGAAGGACAAAAAGAATGATAAGTCTGACCAAAGGAAGAAAGGTTTCAAACCTTCTAACTTCAGGAATCAGCAGAAGCAACCATCACAAACTGAGAAGCAACCAGCCATAGTGATGGGAGAGAAACCTAGAGATCCACAACAGAGTAGAGAACCTCTCCAATGTTGGAAATGTGGAGGACCCCACATGCACAGGAATTGTCCACTCGAGAATGAGAGTACAAGGCCAGCTTATAAAATTTAAGAAGCAAAAATAGTGGGTCAAGTAGCAAGGGCCATCCCTAGTATTTATGCAGCAATGGAGGACAGACAGGAAGATCACCAGTCAACTGTGGTTGAAGTTGCAGGTAATATTGTTGAGCAATCTATTTCTATTTTGATTGACCTTGGTTCTACTCATAGTTAGATTACTCCTAGAGTAGCAGAGATCTATTCTTTTAAGAAAGTAAAGCATAGCAAGTCTTGGTTAGTTCATCTAGCCACTGGAACTAAGAGAAAGGTTAGCGAAGTGGTAGAGAAATGTCCATTGGTCATGACTGGACTAGTCACTTGTGTCAATCTGAATGCTCTACCACTTGGTTCCTATGATGTTCTCATTGGAATGGATTGGTTAGAAGCTCACAGGGTTAAGCTTGACTGTTACAATAAGACTTTCAAATGCATGGATGAAGAAGGGAACCCAATAGTTGTAAGAGGTATTCCAAAGGTGATTTATGTGAGGAAGATTTCAGCAATGCAGTTGAAAAAGTTCTGTAGGAAAGGTTTCCAGTTGTATGCAGCTCATATTTTGGAGGCAACAGAGAATGAATCTCCTATGTTGGAGGAATTTCATGTGTTGCAGGAATTCATGGATTTGTTTCCTGATGAGATTCTAGGGCTTCATCCAAAGAGGGACATTGATTTCACAATTGAACTTGTTCCAGGAGAAGAACCAGTGTCCAAGACACCCTACAGGATGAGTACACCAGAGATGCTAGAGTTGAAGATGCAACTGCAAGAGTTGTTGGAGAAGAAGTATATCAGGCCGAGTGTGTCTCCTTGGGGAGCACCAGTTCTATTTGTAAAGAAGAAAGATGGTACACTTAGGTTGTGTATTGATTACAGACAATTGAACAAGGTTACTGTGAAGAATAAATACCCACTGCCTAGGATTGATGACTGCTTTGATCAAATGAGAGGAGCAAAGGTATTTTCCAAGATTGACTTGAGGTCTGGTTACCATCAGGTGAGAATCAAGGATGAAGACATTCATAAGACAGCCTTCAGATGGACATTATGAGTTTGTAGTGGTACCATTCGGTCTCACAACTGCACCAGCTATATTTATGTGCCTTATGAACAGTGTCTTCAGCAGGTATTTGGACAAGTTTGTTCTTATTTTCCTTGACGACATTCTAATTTATTCTAAGAATGAGGAATAGAATGAAGAGAATTTGAGATTGACATTGCAATTTCTCAGGGAGCATCAACTGTATGCAAAGTTGAGCAAGTGTGACTTCTATAGAGATAGAATTTAGTATTTGGGTCACATTATCTCAGAATAGGGTATATCTGTGGACCCTGAAAATATTGAATCCATTATGAATTGGCCTAATCCAAGAAATGTGACATATGTAAGATATTTTATGGGACTTGCAAGATACTACCAGAGATTCATTGAAGGATTCTCCAAAGTTGCACATGCCATCACTTATTTTCAAAAGAAGGGGATAAAGTTTGAATAGACATCGAGGTGTGAAGAAAGCTTCCAGCAGTTGAAGAATCTTCTCACCAGTGCACCAGTATTGAAAGTTGCAGACCCATAGAAATATTTTGTGGTGTGTATCGATACATGCGGACAAGGGCTTGGAGGAGTCCTTATGCAAGACAACCACATGATATGTTATGAGTCAAGAAAGCTGAAGGAACATGAGAAGAACTATGCCACTCATGATCTAGAACTTGTAGCCATAGTACATACTCTCAAGATGTGGAGGCATTACTTGATGGGAAGAATATTTGAGCCAAGGACAAACCATTGTGGTTTGAAGTATTTATTTGATCATTCTAAACTAAATGCTAGGAAAGTGAGATGGTTCGAGTTTTTATGTGAGTTTGATTTTGAAATAAAGCACATAAAGGGAAAAGAGAATAAGGTAGCTGATCCACTTAGTAGGAAGGTGCAGGAAATGCATGTGGCATCTCTTAGTATTTGCCAATCAGATTTGAGACATCATATTGTTAGTCATACTGCTGAAGATGAATTGTATGAGCAGGTAAAAGACAAATTGCAGCAGCAAGGTCTTGAGAAGAGTTATGAGGGATATAAGTTGGAAGAAGATGGACTTCTTACTTATAAAGGCAGAATTTATATTCCAAATGTAGCAGATATAAGGAGAGTTGTTATGGATGAAATCCATCAAGCTCCATATTCTGGTCACCCAGGATATCAGAAGATAATTGCTACAACCAGAAAGCAGTACTTTTGGCCAGCAATGAAAAAGGACATGGATGAATATATTTCAAGGTGCATGAAGTGTCAGTAGGTAAAGGTTGAGTATCAACACCCAACAGGTTTGTTGCAGCCTTTACCAGTTCTAGAATGGAAATGGGAATTTATTTCCATGGATTTTATTACAGGATTGCCAATGACTTGGAGACAACATGATTCCATCATGGTTTTGGTGGACAAGCTGACAAAAGCAGCACATTTTATACCGGTGAAGTCTACGCATAAGGCTGATGACATTCCAAAGATCTTCATGAAGGAGATTTTGAAATTGCATGGATTTCCTAAGGCAATAGTCTCTGATAGAGATGTCAAGTTCACTTCCAATTTTTGGAAGGGGTTGTTTGCATATTTGGGTACAAAGTTAAACTTCAGTACTGCATACCATCCTCAGACTCATGGTAAAAAAAAGAGAGTTAATCAAGTGCTTGAAGACATGCTTCGCATGTATGTGATGGACAAACCAACCAAGTGGGAAGATTATTTACACTTGGTAGAGTTTGCATATAACAATGGACAACACGCATCCTTGGGGATGAGCCCTTATGAAGCTTTGTATGGAAGAAGGTGTAGGACACCAGCGACTTGGGATAATCCAGTGAACAGGGTTGTTCTTGGTCCAAAATTGCTCAAGGAGATGGAGCAGGAGGTTGTAAAGATCAGGCAAATTCTGAAAGCAGCCCAAGACAGACAGAAAAGCTATACAGATAAGCATAGAGTGAATAGAGAGTTCAGTGTTGAAGATCATGTTTACCTTGGAGTGAGGGAAAATAAGAGTTCCTTGAATCTTGGAAGTTGTGCCAAGGTGTCACCTAGATATTGTGGGTAGTTTGAAGTGCTTGAAAGAATAGGGCCAGTTGCATATAGACTTGCATTCCTACTAGCACTAGAGCTCATAATGTTTTTCATGTTTCTTTGCTTAAGCAAAATGTAAATGATCCTAACCATGTGATAAATTGGGATGTGATTCAAGTGGAACCCGAGGGAGATTTCCAAATCGAGCCAATGCACATCCTTGAAAGGAAGGTCACAATACTTCAGAACTGAGCCATAGGGCAGGTAAAGGTGCAATGGGAGCCCTATGGTCCTAAAGAGGCTACATGGGAGCTGGAGGATGCCATGAGATTGGTACATCCATTTTTGTTCAATTCTGCAGAACACTGAGGCGGTACCAGTGTAGCATTTTGTTCAATTTTGTAGAACACTGAGGACAATGTTGTTGAAGGGGGAGGGGAATGTAACACCTCGGTTTTGACCCCATTTGGATTAAAAATGTATATGATGTATATATTGTAATTAATCATGGTATAGAGCTAAAGGAAAAATCCCCACCGTCAATTTAATGTTTTATGTTCCAACGATTAAAATCGTTTTCGATGGTATATCGTGCTATCCAGCACATTATAATTTTGGCATCATGTAAATATGCATTTTAATTAAAAATACCCATAACCAGCTATGTCAATGCAACCATAATGAAAAGGGCATGATTTTCCTAAGGTAAGGCGGGGGAATTATTTAACCTTTGGGGCCAATAGGGAAAATCTAGATGTTAATAGGAGAACCCATCAATCAGTCAACTACCAAATTAAATTCTCTGGAGTTAGTTGGGGGTAGTTATTTCCTGGGAGAAACGTTTTGCATGGGTAGTGGTGTGTGGAAAGACTGTCAGTCCTTTCCCACATGCACACTCCACCAGGGAGTCGTTCCTCCTCACATGGGCAGGAGAATAAGAGACCCTATTCTTCCAATTTTCCCATTCTCACACAGAGACGGTTGTTTTCTCTCCTCGCGCATAGGTTTTGGGATTTTCCTTGCATAGAGAACAGGGGGATCTGCCTTACCCTCACGATTTTGCTGTGTGTAGTTCTCATTCATGATTTTGGGCCTTGGACATTTTCCCTTATCCTCAGACATCCACGTTGGGCTCTCTCTCTCAAACGAATGGAAGTTCCCTGTGTGTGAATTTCGTTTATTTTGGGATTTTGCTGTGTGTATTTCTCTTCATGTTGTGGGTCTAGGCATGTGAATTCACCTTCACGCAGGTTGCATTCCCTTCCTCACACAACTAAGAAATCGTTGATGGTTTCCCCATGAATTTTGGGTTGTTGTGGGTTCTTGTTGAGTCGTTTTTGCCATGATAGGGCCAAGAATGACTCTGGAATCGAATTTCTCAGTCTGAGCTATGTATTACCCAAGTTTCCATTTTGGTTTTGTTCTGTGATGTTTTCCTTTAAACCCCAGAGCTGTGAATTGTTGTGCTGGTTGTTTTTTTGTTTGTGCAGAGGATATTGGTCTTTGGACTGTGTAGGAGTGGAAAGGAGTCTGCTTGACAAACCTAGTGTTTTGTAGGAGCCTCATAGATGGAACTAGAGGGATGGCTCTCTTCTCTACACCCCCTGAATAGCATTGGAAGGGAAATCATGTCCTAAGGGACTATGCAGTAGAGAAGGGAATGATTCCTTCCATTGGGTGTGTTTGGATGTCTTAGGAGTCAAGCTAGTTTTGTGTAGGCATTCTTAGCTCTTCAATGAGTCCACTAGCTTAGTAGACAGTGCTTCCATCTCCCGATAACCTGATAAACCCAACTTGTTGGCTTGGTTATGTGTTGTTTTGTACTCTTGGTCTTATGAACCAACCCGTGTTGGCTTGACTAAGTTTTGACATATCTTTGGCTATGTATCGTCCTGCTTAGTTTCCTTATTCCTTTTGGGAATCATGCCCAGCTAGAGGGTGGCAGTGTTGCTGAGAGATTAAGGAGCATGATGGCCTATGGTTGGGTGGATCGTTGCAACTACATAGCTGGTTGTGGGGTGTTCTTCTTCATAAGATAAGTATTATTGTGTTTAAATCCCACAATTACATTTGATAATGAATTACAATGAACATGCTGAATGCTTGAATGTATGGTTCTGCTTCCGCTGTATGGTAATAATGTATGCATGTGTTAGTTCAAAGCATTCAAATTTTATCATGTGTATGTTCATGGGGCTAGTTTCCCGGGTTTATAGTATGTTGGTAGTGTCCTCTTCGTCGATCAGAGGGTCGGGGACGTTACAGGAATGGACCTTGGACCCTCAACCATGGAAATCCAAACAAAAATCACAATGGGATCTACAACATGAAAAATTATCAAAAGTCTTCTTATTAACCATTTGAAAGAGGTGCAAAAATAGTGATCATTGAAAAGCAAATTAATTCTTAGTTATAAACAAATTGTGCCGAAAAACCTATGAAACTCTAAGTTAACAAATATATTCCCCAACCTTAGCGAGAAAGGCACCAAATTCATCTAGCTTTTTCTTTAGTGGTGTCGATTCCTGCAATATTAGAAACATAACAAATGATTCAAGATATAAATCTCATCAGTATGAGAAAAGACAATATACTTTAACAAAGTGTAATACACAATACAATAATGCATCAAAAAACAATGAATAATAGATCATTTGAAACATGTCTACTGCTTGCCACACTATGTACTTTAAATCAAAACCGTTTGTGCACAATACCTTTCCTATCACAACTATGTACAACCTAGCAGATGAAGAGAATAGAGCTCACATATTATGTCCTTAACATTGCATCACGAATACTTCCCATTGTTTTTTTAGATCCAACACCAACAACAATCGTTTTTTCCCGTCCAGTTGCGACAATAGTTCCCTAATATTGAAAACAATTATCAAGTTATTAAGTTGAGCACAACACCCAGTCTAATATTTTTACCTTCACTAATTTACATAGATTTCAGTTTATTCCTATGTCAAGAAACTAATATAAATGATAACCCATTGATAAATGGTCCTTCAGGGAGAGTTTCTATATTGAATCATTTCATCTAAAAATGGTGAAATAAGGAAGACAAGCATGCAACACAAGGCACTGTCAAGCAACATCATGACAATATACACAAAATACACGACTGCCTCTCATCTCAAATTTCTAGTGATCCTTTACAATCTTATTTGTTTCCAAAAAATTATTTTGTTTTTCCAAACCAAAAAATAGATTAGTGGGAATTTGTAACATACCCACATCCTACTTATTAGATATCAAAGAATTTAACAAATTGTCCTTTTACTCTATGTCAAATCAGCAATACAAGCAGGGCCATAAAGAACCATGCATAAAGAACATATATGGATGAGATTCAAATATGGAAATAACAAAAGTTTTGGACAACTGCAAACTTCAATAATATGCTCAAGATGAATTACAAGTACACACTGTACACTTCTCTCGAGGCTAATACAAAGATACCCAAAACCATAGCAAGGGAAAATCAATGAAACCCTAGCAAACAAGGAGATCCAATATGTAAGAATCATTACAACACATCCTCGAAGGCAAGACATCCCCTCCTCTTCTTCTTCACAATTCCACCCTAGGATTTTATAACAAAACCATAATATTCAATCTCCAAGGAACAAACCCTAATCCTACTAGACCCTTAATATCAATCTTATCAAAATCAAACCAGTCGTTGAACTGATAGAGCCCAAAAAACTGAACCGAAAAAAAAAACAGACCAAAAACCCCATTGACCAAAAAATAAAGAAATTTTTTTTTTTTTTGAAAAAAAAGTATATATTCATGTGCATCCATAAGAATCCAAACAATTATACACAAATATGAAAAGTTTCTCATGTATATAGAAAGTAAGGATACATATAATTAAAATTGCATCAAGTGTAATCCATATGGAAGTCCATATCTATATTTCCCAATCCTTATCCCTCCTATATTTTAATCCAGATTTACATATTAGGACTTTCTTCATGCCTAAAACGGTTGGTTATGACCTTCCACTGCTAAAAAATGATGATTAAGGTGATTTTCATGTTGGTTTACCCTCCAAACATGCCAAAGATTCCATGTTGTCTTCTAATTCAATGCATAGGTAACAGAGATGTCAAATAATGTGTTCAAGAGGTTAAAACAGGGTTGTTTACTACCCATAATTACATTTTGGGGCTATTTTGTCCCTCATATATCCTCATAAATTCCCATAACTACAAATACTGCTTCCTACTGTTGATTTAAAGTTTGTAATGTGCCAAGAATGGCTTAAAAATGGCCCAGCATTGGGGTTTTACAGTTTTTTCTTGCCTAAAAGTGCAGGTGGTTAGTCTCTAATTGCTTCTCATTAACTTTTTAGGGCCTCAACATGCCTAGGATTTCCCTTTCTATGCACAAACCTCATCAAAAAATGACCAGATTTGATTTTTGGACTGTTATTATGCCCCAAAACTTCAAAAGATCAATGTTTGTATGCTAATTCAATGCATAGGTAACATAGATGTCAAATCACGTGTTCAAGAGGTAAAAACAAGGTTGTTTACTGCCCAGAATTGCATTTTGGGGCTATTTTATCCCTCATATATATTCATAACTTCCCAGGCCTACAAAGATTGCTTCCTTTTGTTGATTTAAGGTTTGTAATGTGCAAATGATGACTTAAAAATTAACCAACATTGGGGTTGTAGTGTTTTTTCTTGCCCAAAATTGCAAGTGATTAGTCTCTCATTGGTGCTCATTAACTTTTTAGGGCCTCAACATGCCTAGGATTTCCCTTTCTATGCACAGACCTCATCAAAAAATGACTAGATTTGATTTTTGGACTATTATTATGCCCAAAAACTTCAAAATATCATGTATGCTAATTCAATGCATAGGTAACATAGATGTCAAATAATGTTTTCAAGAGATCAAAACAAGGTTGTTTACTGCCCGGAATTGCATTTTGGGGCTATTTTAGCCCTCATATATCCTCATAACTTCCCAAACCTATAAATACTATTGATTTAAGGTTTGTATTATGCCAAGGATAGATTAAAAATGGCCCAAAATTGGGGTTGTAGGGTTTTTTCTTGCCCAAAATGGCAAGTTATTAGTATCTCATTGCTGCTTTTTAATTTTTTCGGGCCTCAACATGCCTAGGGTTTCCCTTTCTATGCACAGACCTCATCAAACAATGACTAGATTTGATTTTTGGACTGTTATTATGCCCAAAATATTCAAAATATCAAGTTTTTGGATGGGCCCCAGGATGAAGTATAAAAGAAAACCTCATATATTGTTGGATGAAAGGCTAGATCAATGGTCTAGGTTTTACTATGAGATTTATAAGTGCCTTGCAATACCCTTGTAATAGTTTCACATGAGATCACATTGGTCCATTGTATAATGAGATCCTTGGCCTCCAACTGCATCACAAGGATCCTTTCAATTCAAATCCCTATACTAATGAGACTCCATGTCATATGATACACTTCGAACCAACAATGGATGTTTCAATTACCTTGAAATCTCTAATTGTTTTGCTCATGACAAGTCAATTATGTGGCTCCTAGATATATTGCAAGTCAATTATGCGGATCCTTATGTGATTTCAGCTCTTTGAACTACTCTTATATGGGGTACAGACCATTAACCGATGATTTATATGGGGTAACTCTCTTGAAGCTATTGATGATTTCACCATAGAAAATTGCTCATCATATCTCAAAGTGGTAGCAGTTTCAAATCTTTACCTCCTGGATATTTATGTGTTGCATTTTTCCCTTTAGCTTAGGGTTTTTTCTTGCCCAAAATGGCAAGTTATTAGTATCTCATTGCTTCTCTTTAATTTTTTCGGGCCTCAACATGCCTAGGGTTTCCCTTTCTATGCACAGACCTCATCAAAAAATGACTAGATTTGATTTTTGGACTGTTATTATGCCCAAAATATTCAAAAGATCAAGTTTTTCGATGGGCCCCAGGTTGAAGTACAAAAGAAAACCTCATATATTGTTGGATGAAAGGCTAGATCAATGGTTTAGATTTTACTATGAGATTTACAAGTGCCTTGCAATACCCTTGTAATAGTTTCACATGAGATCACGTTGGTCCATTGTATAATGAGATGCTTGGCCTCCAACTGCATCATAAGGATCCTTTCAATTCAAATCCCTAGACCAATGAGAGTCCATGTCATATGATACACTTAGAACCAACAATGGATGGTTCAATTACCTTGAAATCTCTAATTGTTTTGGTCATGACAAGTCAATTATGTGGCTCTTAGATAGATTGCAAGTCAATTATGTGGTTCCTTATGTGATTTCAGCTCTTTGAATTGCTCTTATATGGGGTACAAAACATTAACCAATGATTTATATGGGGTAACTCTCTTGAAGGTATTGATGCTTTCACCATAGAAAATAGCTCATCATATCTCAAAGTGATAGCAGTTTCAAATCTTTAGCTCCTGAATATTTATGTGTTGCATTTCTTCCCTTTAGCTTCAAGTACACCTCTAAATCCCTGTCTCGTTATAGTCCCACTTAAATCTTGCATATCTCTTCCTTCCTCTACTTCCCATGGTTTCAACTCTTCCTCTTTCCTATTCTTGTCCAAGGATATAACCAACCAAACTAACTATTTTGCACAAAAAAATGTTGGATAAAAAATTGTATAATCCATTCTAAAAGAAAAGAAATTGCATTCTGCACATGCATTCCCATTCCAAGATCATCCGAAAACATTGTCCATTCAAACTAAATATCCAAAAGACAATAAAGGATCTCTTATATAAACTCTATCCTTCTTTAAAATCCCATACAACGACATAAAATAGTCTTTTACAGTCATAGAAGTGCCTCAATAGATTACATAAAAATTGTTAAAGAAAACAGTCCCTAAAATTGTGCTTCCAACTTCTGAGAAGTCTCTTGTTGTCTAAATAATCTGATCAGGGAGATAATGAACTAGAAAATTAAGCATGCATTTACATCCTGTAAAGTCTATTTAGATTTATTTCTTGGAAATTTGCTAGAAGATTTCCAAGTGGAAAAATGGAATACTGTAAATAATAGGAAATTTTAGAAGTTTTGTTGAGCTTATTTTCCATTTTTTCCTGAACTAAAGGAGAGGCTAAGTATCATTGGAACGCTGTAAAAGAACATTGCAATATACATTTTGATTTATGCTTGAAATAACAAATACCTGATTTTTTTCTTTGAAGAAAGTGTGGGGGGGGGGGGGGGGGGGGTTATTGATATTTACATATAATTTAATGAAATTTACCATATCCAAGTAAATGATGAATTTTATCGAATTTTATATGGCCTTGTTGAAAATTTTATAAATTCATTGATTCTAAACATGAACACAAACCATGTGACATTTCTTGGAAGAGTTCCATGAACCCAAAGTCAACACTTAGGCCTTTTGAAAAGGAAAACACATAAAAGGAAAAGGATAAAATATAATGTCTAGAACCCTAGTTATTGTTAGCATATGTCTAGAACCCTAGTTATTGTTAGGAATCCTAGAAATACTTTTGTAGAAGGTAAGGAATCCTAGAAATACTTTCTCAAAAGTTGCATTATTTCAGGAGAACCATAGACTTAAAAACTAGAAAAGCACATCCTAAAGCATCAACTATAGATATTTCCCATGGACCATGAAGCACCGACCCATATCCCACATATTAAGAATCCAACTAACATCTTGGGCCTAATCACATCAAATGAATTTGGAAAATATTCATTAGCAAGCATTGGGATGTAATCTTGTGTGCATTAGCATCTTGTCAGGCCACTCCTCTTAGAGTCCCATGCTCTAATTCCCTTAAGGTATACACCATATTTTCCATCACTTAACAATAATTTTATATTAGGATAGTGTGTTCGCAAATTCAAATAGTCAAGCACCTGTGTGATTGTTCAAGCTATACCTACATTGGTCTATGTGGCTTCTCTTTTGAAATTTATGCAGTTTGTCGACAAATCCAATTTTTTTATTTAACTAAACTGATGCAAAAATACATTAGGTAGAAGGGACTAACTGGTCACAAAATAAAAAATGGTTAGTATAAAATCCAAAGACAAAGAATACCAAATATTTGAAATCTTTTGGGGGAAAGGCGTTGAATGCTTTGTATTACCATAAAATGTAAGAACAAGATGCAAATTGAAATATGTGACCCTAATAGAGTAACAAAGATGAATTCAAAGCTATCTTTTCAGGGGTTTAATATTTACTCTTTAGGACTCTCTCACTGATCTTGGAGTGATTTGAGTAGAATATCCCCTTATGTAGTGGAAAATGGAGGGAAATTTTGGGTAGCACAATTACTCATGAACCACATTGGAATGGATTGAATAAAGTAGCACAATTTATGTTAAAACAAATTGTAGCATAACCTTACTCTCATTGAACTTGTTGAATTGCATGGAGGATGCCTTCAGTTAGCAATTTCCCAGAGGAGAACTTGGAAATAGGAAAAAAAACAATGGACAACTGAATAGAAGGAATAACCTACCCTTTATCCATTAAAATATAAATCACATTATGCCAGGGCCCATCACTAATCCAAGGTTAAAAAAAATCTAAAACTTCATCTTCATAATTATGATATACAAGTTATTGTTCATTGTTCATTTCATATTAACGACCATATTCTTTATGATATAATAACTGAGAAACAATAAAAGGTTATAGGACACTAAGCAGCTAACAAAATTTCCCTAATAAACTTGTGTAATCTATTTTCCAAGTAAACTTATAAGACACGCAAACATGGCCCACCAGAGAAGAGAGCTACACAATCACAACTCAGCAGGGAAGACACACAATCACATCCCAGTCACGGACTAGCGTGGATAAGACACAATCATGACCCAATAGAGAAGAGAGCTACACAGTCATAGCTCAGTAGAGATAAGACACACAGTCACGGCCCAACAGATAAGAGAGCTACACAGTCATAGCTCAGCAGGGAAGACACACAGTCACAACCCAACAAAGATAAGACACACAGTCACGACCCATAAGGGAAGACACACATTCACGACCTAGCAGAGATAAGACACATGATCACGACCCAAAAGGGATAAGACACATAGTCATGACCTAGCAGAGAAGAGATATACACAGTCACAACTCAGCAGAGATAAGACACACAGTCACGACCCAACAAAGAAGAGAGATACACATTCACAACTCAACAGAGATTAGACACACAATCACGGCGCAGTCTGGACTGCAGCAGCAAGTTCACGACCTAGTCTAAAAGGCAGCAAAAGGTTAAAACCTTCTCATCAAAAGTTAGCAATAAACCCTAGACAATCAGAAGGTGATGACACCTTAACAAGAAAATATTTAACAACAACAAAACCTAGATGTCAAGCACAAGTGTAGCAGAAAACCCTAGACAAAAAGTAGAGGAGAAACAATAAACTCTTAAGACAATCCCTTAATAAAATCTCCAATCTCCTTGTCAAGACACGTACCAAATGAAATTCACTACTTTAATTTATAATCTTAACAAGCATTATAGAAGGGTCAGACAACTAACCCCTAGCTTTAGGATAGTTACCAAACATAACATAAAATAATGTTAGGTTGACTTAGGATAGGTTACTAATGATAAAGTGGTCATAAAATAAAAACAATAAAATAAAATAAGATTAGTTTGACTTAGAATAGGGTACTAAAGGTCATATGGTCCATAACAATAAAATAAAAGTCATCATACCAAAGGTACACACAATAGGGGTGCTAGGACCAAGTAAAATATAAAAGACCACGAGTCAACAAAATAGGTCATAATAAGAAGGTAATACAACCCTCATACCCACAATACCAAGGTGCACTTTATGTATTCTAATGAGTTCTTATTAATGTACTCTACCTGAGAGATATAATCTCCCGCCTCAATATTTCATCACTAAGGCAGGGCTTCCTAATTTTTCATCCCACCTTGAAAATGTTGTTGTTCACAAGATGCATTTTAACTACCTCAATGATCTAATGTACCTGAACCATGTATCCAAAATTGAGTTATGCACCTATGTCTTGGGAGATATTTTTAGTTCCTAAAATATTCTTTTATGTTTACATCATTGACACCATATTAATGGATACAACAACACCCATATTTCTTGTCCAAATTCAAGGATATGTGCATCCACCACTATCACATGGACACTTGCTATGGTGGTTGGAGCTTAATATTTGGTGCACAGTGAATATG
This sequence comes from Pseudotsuga menziesii, assembly GCA_001517045.1. Lineage (NCBI taxonomy): Eukaryota > Viridiplantae > Streptophyta > Pinopsida > Pinales > Pinaceae > Pseudotsuga > Pseudotsuga menziesii. Next base: position 58,640 of record LPNX010601619.1, on the reverse strand, counting down.
CCAACACTACTCTTAATATTTGGTGCACAGTGAGTATGCCAACACTACTCCACAAAGGGATGTATGGAAGGATGCACACTAAGCCTAGAAAAATTCTCCTTGATGGATATTTAGCTCAGCCATGAGATACACTATCTTGCATCACAAAACATATTTTCATCTCTTTCATCATTGCAAAATTTGGGTTGGTTTTGTTTCCATTCACTTATCTTTATAAAACTTTTGAATCTCAACCAATATCAATGGCATGCCTTGAGCTCCTTTGATGTAGTTGTTGCAACATATCATGAATAGAAATGACATTTATTATAACCTCCAATTGTGTTTATTTATGTGAATGAAACCATATATAAAATTTAGCAATTCTAATCAATATTCAGAAAGACAACAGATTTTCAGATGCACAAAAGAGTAATTTTGATTTAAACATTTTCAAACCCCATGGAAATGACACCAACACAGTGTCATTGTAAAAAAAATAACTTCTATAGCTTTCGAAAGATTCTTTGATAAATCCACTAGAATTACTTTCACTGGCTCAACTTTGTTCAACCCAATATGTTCCCCAAACAAATTTCCATGCATAACATGTTCAACAAAGAGAATTAAATGAATTGTTATAAATTCCTAAAACATGTTAGAACTATTGTGTTAGAATTGTTTTGGCTATGTACATCCATAACCCTATACTCGTAAAAAATTCCTCCAATTAAATTTTCCAAAAGTAGTAACTTGACCAGGTAAATATTTTCCCAACATCCCCCCTTAATATGCACTTGGGAAAGAGAAGTACAAAAAATTGGCCAAATTTATAGTGAACTTCCCCCTAAAAGTAGGAAAGGATTATAGAGATCATAACAAGGTGCAAAATAAGCCAATCTAGTATCAAAAGGTTTCCAATGAACAATCTTCAAAAGATGATATAAATTATAGCTATGATTTTTCTGACAAAAATATCGAGGCTCGTATATTAATAAAAAACATGTTAAACAGTACATGCATGTGTTTAAGTAATAAGTTTAATTTAATATTTTCTGAAAAAAAATAATAAGAATGCAGTGTCTAAGGTTTCCACACAAAAGCAGTATCTACATATTACAGTGAAAAATAAACAATTTCATACATGTAGATACCCATCCAAATTTTATATATACCATCTTATTATTGTTTGACAAAAAAAAAAATTAATTGTGGGCCCTAAATAAGGTTGCCACACAAGAGTGGCACCTACATATAATTTGCATTGCCTATCCACCATAAGCCTTGAACATTGAAACATGACGATGTGAACCCATCCAAACTTTAAAGATACCATGTTAACTATTATGGGCCCTAAATTCTTAAGAAATAAATTTTCCCAACCATTGATCTCAAGTTAATTATCCCCCAATGCCGGGGGTAGTCAAGACATTATTTTACATCGAAGATGATACACAAACACTAAAATTGAAAGTACTAGAAATAAGGTAACGCCCATAGAGATAACATGATTCCTGATGTGCTTGCTACAAGACAGCTTTCCATTAATGTATTTCCTATGTAATTCTGGTTTGATTCCCTTAGTCAAAAGTGAAGATAACATGGCCAATAAAAATGCCCTGAATTGAAATCAATATTACCAGACTATGCTTGGGTAAAAACTCAGCAAGGAAGAAGAGTCAAGGTTTTGACTTGGCTTGATAAAACTAGGAAAGAAAAAAATATAACCACAGCTCAACAAATTTTGGGCATCTATAGACAGGGAATTTTCTGGACATTTACTGGTATCCTGCAGGCTGGTGATTCATACTAATTAACTCATGATTTAAACTCATTCAAAACAAGCATGACTCACCCCAAGTCATTTTGACTAATTTGGATCACAAGCAGAGTCGAACTTAGATCCTTGCAAGTATGGTAACATAAAATAGGAGATGATAGGAAGATTATTGCTTGATTCTTGGGAAGAAATACATCGTGATATATGGAGGAAATGAGTCTTAAATAATATAGTATTACATGTGACATTCTAGCAAAGTTTTTCCATCCCTTCTAACTCAAGCATGGGGATGGGATTATTCATGACAAAAAATTGAATAATTGTGTGCAATGGTCTATTAGAAAACGTAATACATTGTTTTTCCACACCTACAGGTCACCTTATTACAACCCAATTCTTCTGTTGTGCCCAATTCATTTGTTATAGTCATGTGGGGTGGACGACCTGTTCTATTGGGAAAATTGACCTCCTCCAATCCACCCAGCTAACATGTATATGGTCATATGCCATTGGTTGGTCTTCACACATAGTGATAATGTGGATTTCATCTGGCTTCTTGGTATTTTGACTGGTCAAGGTGGTCCCTACAACTGATACCATCGATTACAGCACTAGGTTCTAGACTACATTCTTTTCTGCATGGCTTGACGGATTTTCTCTACCATAAAACCATTTTCCTATCACACCAGAACTCAAATTTGGATTCTTCTTAAAATTTCTATATCACAAAGAAAAGAGTGAAACCAAGACCAAATTTTCATAAACAAATACGTAGATAAATATTTCATATTGACTATTGACAAGACAATGTACACAAAAATAACATTAATTCAGAATTGATATCTAAACAAAACAACATCAGAACTAAATCATTTGAGAATCCCATGCATACTTTTCATTGTTAAGAATTTTTAAGAACTACATCACCGATACAGTGTTTATATTTTCTACTTCATGCCATCTTGTTGACTGACTTGATCCTTAGTTCTACTTTTGGAATCATTGGGTTTCTACTTTCTTCAGTGCTCCTTACCATGTTGTGGAAAGTTAAAATTTTAAAAACCAGTAGGAAATAACTATAATCTCACAAAAAGCATAAAGAAATCCATTTCAATAAAATCCAAACTATCAAAACTTGAGAAAACAATTTATAGGAAGTGTCAAAATGGAAGACAATCTACCTCTTGCCAAAAACTACATTGCCATGGAATGTGACTTTGTTAGTATAGCACAAAACTAAAGAAATGCCTATACTATAACTATTGGAAGGTGTAGTCGCAAGAAATATTCATTTATTTGTGTTTTTCATTTGTTTTCATGTATTCCAAAGGCTTTCCTAAGATATTCATGAATGGGCTATTTCCTTTGATATTGGCATCCCAGGAAGACTTTTTATTGTTATCAACAGCACCTGCACCAGATAAAGTTGTATCTTTAGACTCAAACTCAAGTGAATTTCCTCACATAGATACAGTGTTTTGGACAACTGGAGTAAGTTGGAGCTTGCATTGCAACATATGGTCAAGTATAAGAAGTAAGGCACTCACCCACTTAAGAAGTGAAACTTGTTCCCCTGTCAAGTTATTTGGCATAAAATTTATTAATAAGTCCAATGTGACACCAACAAGTCCATTCTCTACTCATATTTCTCTTGTACTACTTTCTTCACTCAAAACTAATGCAAAAATATGAGAAATAGTTGATAAGGGACTAGTGTTTTTTTCATATCCCTCCACCTTACAAATGTTTAGTTGTCGAATGAGAAAGGAAACAACTCTCATACTGTAATGGACTTTGTTTTGGCTGCACAATGTCACAATAAAATCAATCATGGAAAAAACAATGGTATATGTAGTTTGCAACATATTTATACACAAGGTTAGGATATCCTTGATGGGAGGATTTTCTATAGGATTCTCTTCATAAGAATCCTATAATCATGTTTCATTAGCATTGTCCTTGGGAGCCTTTCAATTACCCGGTGATAAGGAAAGAGCTTGGGAAATTTCATAATATTCTTTTGTTGGCTCCTCGGGATGACTGAAGAGACACTCCATTTCCAGTTCAACACTATTTTTTTCAACACACCTCAATGCTTCCTCTTCCCTAGACCTTGGAAATCCCATGTCAATCATCATAGAAATGGAAAACTCATCGGGTGGATGAAATCTAAAATGTTGACATGTGCTTCAACAAATACCATTTCTGCTTCCTTTGGCATCACCTATGGTAGAGTAACATGAGTAATAATGGAAACCACACAGGTAATCAAATATGGCTTGCAACGACAAAACATTGGATTGTTCCATATAAGTAGAACAACATAGAGAACCTGAGATTGTACTGTGTGGAAAAAAATCAATGGGTCCCTTGGAATAGTGAAATATCTTCCAACAACTAGTTGCACTAACAATTGTGATGAAGAAGGCATAGTTAACAACAAAGAAGAATTCACGAGGTATTCCAAGATCCTACAATAGCTTCGTAATGTCTCTAACAACCAAGGGGAATTCTATAGCTTGTTGTTTTCATTCCATTTGTCATTTTTAGTTTCCATTCTTCGTTGTGACATAAATGGTGTTGTCCAAAGTAAATGACCCATTGCTTCAAAAGTATTCAAAATAATTTTAATTGTATCATGAGCATAGAAACAATTAAGTATTTTTGTGTTTCACATGCACTTACAATTGTCATATATAATTGTTGTCATGTCATCCACAAATTTCCCCAAGTACCAACACTTTGAAGAAAGTGATGATTCAAACTCAGTTGAGCTACAATTCTCATCCACATCAAGACTGTCGTGAAGAATTTTGGCAAGGGAAACCAATACACTCTTGTATTCCACACTAGGAAATCCTACCTCATCGTTACATCAATTGGGAACTAGCAATACCTTCATAAGAGTCACATAGAACGATCATATTGCAGATGCAACCTTATTCATAGTCTCAAAATCAAGGAGATCAGGTGATTTTATTTTAATTTATTGGGCTTGATATGTTTCACCTGCACTTATAGATCCTCCAATGTCAACCTATGATGCATCTCCATGTCTCCTAGGCCCCAAACTGACCAGGACGCATTCTTGAAATCCCTCATTAGAGGAAATTTGGGGTCTAAAATGGGCCTTATAAGAAAACACGCCAACAATAAATTTTTTGAGTTGGAATTCAAGAACCAATAGAATTTCAATAAAATTATTCAACCATAATGGTTGAATTGACATATTTGTCATAAAATCAAACTACTTTTTTTGTTCGTATTTTCGACATATCTCCCTATGTTTTTACTCAAATTCCGAGTGGGAGAGCTTGTTTGATGTGGAATTTTAGGAATTTCTTGTTTTTGGGGTAGCAGGGTCTATCAAAAGTATGCAGTGTGGGTACTCATTGGATGCAGAATTAAATTCTGCATCAAACAAGCTCTCCCGCTCGGAATTTGAGTAAAAACACATGGAGATATGTCAAAAATACAAACAAAAAAGTAGTTTTTTTCATTCTTCCTCCAAAATTAATAACTATTATTTTATTATTTGAACTATTATTTTATTATTTTCCTTAGGAGGCCCATTTTAGACCTCAAATTTCGTCTAATGTCAATAACATTTTCCCTTCTTTTATGGCAATGCAATCCTGTTTGTATAACCGAAAGATATTCAGGTTCAATGGACCAATGAGTAGCTAGTCCATTCCTCATAGACATTAGGTTCACATACAGAACAACTAAGACTATATTAGGGTCGTTTCCAACTTCTATACCTACTGCATTTGGTGCCAAATTTCTAGTTGCAAGTCCTTGTTCAACTTATTGAACTTTGCATATACTTTTGAATCACTAACATGATATATCTACCAAAGTATTTATTTGTACACCTTCCCCACATCTTTCAATATATATGCATCTCCAAAACCAATTTCATGCATCATTTTTTTTTGGTTTTGAAAAGGATAAAACAGCCTCCAGAGTTGAAAACATCTCAAAAATCTCTTGTGTTGTGATCCATCAATATCTTTCATCTTTGCTCCAGTCAGCAAATCCATGAATTCAACTGCAGGTTTCATGTGTTGTCTAGAGTAGTGCAAACAACCCTTATGAGGGGAGATGAGTGTTTTGGTGAAATTTTTTAAATGCAATGGAAATATTCTGGCCGCTAGAAAATGACAATGGTAAGAGAGGTAAATCAAATAGTTGTATCACGACCTCTATACCCTTTTTCTCAATGAACACCCCACATGTATTTGTATTATGAAAAATATTCTCTAAGAGATGTGTAACATTGATTATACAATCTAGAAGAAGGGATTATGTGTTTGAAGAAAATTTTTATGCAGAATTATCAACTCCCAGTTGAGATGTTGCCCTCGATGACTCATCTCCATCCATTGAAATAATTTTGTTTTGTTCTAAATCAGTCTCCATGGGAACATGTGCAGAAGAACTGGAAGAATCTTGCAACAAGGAGGAAACTTCAATGCTAGATCCAAGTTTTGCAATAGTATTTAAAAATTCAATCAATACATCCACCATAAGTCCCCGCAAAGAAGCAACATGATGTATCAGTTCATCCAAAGCAGATGATAAGGACCCAGGAGTATCACTTGCCAAATCCCGTAAGTAGGTTTTTGATGTAAAATGTTTCACAAAACATATTAGAGCACCACGTTCCTTAATAGATTGAAGTCTTCAAGACTAAGGTTATTAGGGAAAAAATCATCCAAACACTTTATTATATAAGATACTACATCTACAAAATAAAAGACACCAACCATTATAGCATCCAAAAAAGCATTAGGAAGACCAACACCATCTAGCACAGAATAACAAGTTGGATCTTTGTGAATAATATCACTCATGACAGTAGCTGCAAGTGAAAATACCCAATCACCTAAGTATTTTGATCTTATAAATATAGTGCATAATAAAAATGGTAAATCACTCTCATTAAATCCATATAGCCATGCAGTATTTCCAGGAGAATATGTGCCAAGAGATATAGCCCGAAGCAACACCTTCATAAGAATTCTTTTATGGTAAGGATACAATGTGTCAGATTGAGCTATCTGTGTTTCCTCTGACCCAACAACATCAATATGAGGAGAATTACCATTGAAACTAGAAATGTATTCTCTACTCTTCTACCTTGTTTCCTCCTCAAAATTGAGGACTTCACGTTCAATCATGATATGGTGCTATCCAAGCCTCCCGATTACTTAAATGAGGTTGCAGTCGAATTACTATAGTCCATAAAATTCTCAAGAACATGAAAAACACCTGTTACCAAGTGTATGTGTTGTGGATCCAAATATTTGAGAAGAGAGAGCAAAGTTGGCATTAAACGCGCATCCCTTAAAGTGGTGCAGCCAAAAGAAGAAGAAATTAAAACTGTTACAAGAGAAATAAGTGCTTCTAGGAAAGAGATCAAACAATAATATTATTCATTGGAAAGGTAACTTATTTCCTTCTGCATTAGACTAGGTAATATGACACGATATCCTCTTGATGTGATGACATTTAAAACCATTGACTGATGAGAAAAAGAAAAACATTCTAACAATCTGAAGATAGTCCACAACAGAAAGATGCACAGAATATGCACTCACAGACTGGAATACAATGCATTCCTTTTACACACATTTCATATATTTTCACATATGTATGCATGCTACTATGACATTAGCAACATATACACAATGAGTATCTTCACGCACTCTTGTCCATATTAATACAAAAAAATAGTGGTTCTTACCAGAATAGTGCCATAGATATCCATGCCTCTAGAGATTGATGTTGATTCCATTATTACTTACCATATCATGAGCAAGTAGTCTCTTATTTCAATCCACTGAAAGGATTTGGAAAAAGCCCTTGTTGTAGCGATCTGCCCATTCAAACCACATATTATTGAGGGTCAAGTTGCTTGGGAATTTATTTCATGTCACTCTGATGTAGCAGTGCTCAATATTGGAGGTCATTTGAGCCCCATTTGCATGGATTCTAAAAATTTCTATCATGTATCTCAGTTCCATATTGAGTTACCCTGCTTTCTTCTTCCATGAAGATGACAAAGGAGGCAATTTTGCTAAACTTTGGAGCCTACCCAGAGTTTGGGATTTTGTTTTTTGAATTTAGTGAAATGGATTTTTTATTTCTTACCTAGCTGGAACTCTCCTACTACCACCTCTTCCTTAGTTATATAATATATTACCCATTATCGATGTATTTTCCTAACATCAATGTTTCACTATTGTTAAAATCATGTAACTTTGGAAGATATTCTAGTTGTATTGTATTCCTCCTATTGGAGATGAGTTTGGTCTTATTAGATTCATTGAAGGACGTAATGTAAACCTCCTAATGTAAGTTGGGTCATTAGTACCCAAGTGTCAATATAATAAATGCTATTTATAATGTCCAGTTGGAAAAGTCATCCCTGACAGCTAGTGAATTCGGCCCCACCAAGTTAGAGGTCAAGTCAATAGAATAATATAAATAGGGAGGCGCTCCCCTTCATTTGTACTCACTCACTCAAGCTGGTTTTAGCGAGAGAGAAGTAGTAGCACACCAAGAAGAAGTAAGTAGTTGTTGTCTAGGTTCTACACTATACTAGTTTAGTTCTATACTGAGGAAGTTTTGCGGCGTTTTCTCCCTTGTGGTTTCCCCGAGGAAAATCTCTGTGTTCTTGTGTTCTTGTGTTCTTATGTTTTTCTGCATGTTGTTCTTCCAGTGATATTCTAGTGGAAATTTTTTTTAAGATATCATCTTAGTAATTATAAATAATTTTAACATGGTATCAGAGCCACTCTGAAAGGAGACACCGCACAACTAGGGTTTGTTGTTCTTAAAAAATCCCTCGATAGTCCAACCAGAAAATAGGGCTCATCCAACTCATCTCTGAAGGCCACATCTTTCTGTGGTGACAGAACTAAATTTCAAGATTTTTTAATTTTGGACCTGTTAATGCTACCGGTACAAACTAGGGTTTCAATTTTCCTAGGGTTTCATCATCAATCTCAGAAGAAGGAAGATATAGTATACCTCACCTCAGGAGGGCGCATCTTTTCCACCTATCAACCCTATTAGGGTTTCCAGTTGAGAAATTAGGGTTTCTACATCAAACCCTAGGTCTTCTAGAAGGAGGTCAGCCAAAAACTATTTTCTTTAAGTACTCTTCCTCCATGTTCCATTTGAAGTTCTCATCCTATTGAAGATGACTAATAACACCAAGCTATATGAAAATATTGAAGGAGCTGAAAAATTCATAGCATGGAAGTATAGGATCATTCTCATCCTAAAAGAGAATGATCTAGACCAATTTGTGAAGGAGGAAGTAAAATAACCATAAGAGGAGGAAGCTAAGTCCAAGCATAAGAATGAAATGATCATAGTTGATTCCATCAAGGATAACTTGATTCCTCAAGTATCATTAAGGGAAAATCCAAAATAAGTGTTTGATTCCCTCTCCAGTCTATTTGAAGGGAGAAACATCAATAGGAAGATGACTCTGAGGAATCACCTCAAAAGTGTAAAGACTCAAAATTCAGAGACTATGCAATCCTATTTCTCAAGAGTGACTCAAATCAAAGATCAACTAGAAGCCATTGGAGATATAGTAGAAGAAGTAGAAATAGTGATGACAACCCTAAATGGTCTTCCAAGAGATTAGCAAGATTTTAGCCGAGGGATCTGCTCAAGAAGGAAACTAACCAAATTCAGAAATCTATGGGAAGAATGTGTCTAAGAAGATGAAATAATCTTAGCCGGAGAAGTGAAGCTAAATAATAATAAAGATCAAACCTTAACAACCCATGCCAAAGGTAAGCACAAAAGGAAGAGTCATGATCATCCTCACAAGACTCAAGGATTCAAAATACCCAAGAAAGAATTCTCAAATTATGAGTGCTTCACTTGTCGCAAGATGGGACACATTGCCATCAATTGTCCCATGAAAGAAGAAAGATTTAAAAAGATGAAAATATTACAAGCTCATGCTGCCGAAGACAGTGATCAAGAAGTAGAAGAGAAAGAAAAGAAAGATGAAGAATCCAATGAAGAATAGGTACTGATCTCTGCCCTAACAGGATCAGTCTCACCAGGAAATGAAACCTGGTTAGTAGACAGTGGTGCATCCAAGCACATGACAGGTTACAAGGACACACTATCATTCCTTGTACAAAAGGATTATCCTCACAAGGTAATGCTTGGAGATGACTCCCAATATCCCATTAAAGGAATGGGAGAAGCATCCTACAAGTTGAACTCTAGAAAATCCATGAAGATGAAGGATGTCCTATATGTCCCTGGATTAAAGAAGAACCTCCTATCTATTTCAGCTTTGGACAAGAGAGGATTCAGAGTTTCCTTCATAGACAGAAAAGTCCTAATGTGGTCAAAAGGAAAGACCATAGATGATGCAGTAGAAATTGGAATTGAAGAAGGAGGACTCTACAAACTGAAGGGACATGCAAACTCAACTTTAGAAACCAGTACAATAAATCCATGTGAGCTTTGGCATAGAAGGCTTACTCATGTTCATTACAGAGCTCCTCCAATTGTAAGTAAGGTTGTGACTGGACTACCAGAAATTCAGATAGAACATGAAGGTGTATGCCAAGGATGTGCACAAGGAAAGAATACTAAGAATTCATATCCGAATATTGTCAGCAAAGCAAAAGGGATCTTAGATATTATCCATTCAGATATATGCGGGCCAATGTAAACAACTTCATTAAGCAGGTATGTTTACTATGCCTCTTTCATTGATGACTACTGCTACAAGACTTGGATATATTTTTTGAAAAAGAAGGATGAAGTGTTTGAAAAGTTTAGGGAATTTACAGATCTAATAGAAAACCTTTCTGAGAAGAAAATAAATATTTTAATATCACATAATGGAGGAGAGTTCACATGAAATGAATTCAATTATTTCTGCAAGGAAGCTGGGATTAAGAGGGAGCTCACCATTCCCTATAATCCTCAAGAAAATGGTGTGGCAGAAAGAAAGAATAGATCTATCATGGAAGCAGTAAAAGCCATGATACATAATCAAGATCTACCAATGTACATGTGGGAAGAAGCATCCAGAAAAATAGTATATAATGTACTGAACAAAATCTACCACAGTGCCCTTGGGAACAAAACCACAGAAGAAATGTTCTCCAGAGAAAATCCTGAAGTAAGTCAACTAAAGATATTTGGTTTCCCTGTGTATATTCACATTCCCAATGAGAAAATAACAAAGCTATATCCTTCAGGAAAGAAGGGATTGTTTGAGGGATATAGTGAACAATCGAAAGCCTATCGGATCTATATCCCCGGATATCGTCAAATTGAGCTTAGCAGATATGTAACATTTGACAAAGACTCAACTTTTAGAAATTTGAAGAAATATAGAGAAGATGAAGAGGAGCATGAAACTATCAAATTTGCAGAGAATCCTAGACCAGTTAGGAATGAAGAAGAGAGTCAGATACTTGAGGATCGTGACATGACTGAACCTCAGTTTCCTAAAGAAGTGCCCAATGAAATGATTTCTCGAAAGAGAAATCCTTCCTGGGCTCATGATATAATTGAAGAAGCAAAAAGACTTGGTGTTCCAAAAGGAACCACCAAAGAAAGAAAGAATCCAAATTCATATCCCAGTTATATGGCCTTGATGAGTGATCTAGTTGATAAAGAACCAACTTGTTTTAAAGATGCAACAAATCAGAAGGAATGGGTTGATGCAATGGTCGAGGAATACCAATCCATAATAAAGAATGATGTGTGGGAAGTTGTCCGAAGACCAAAATACCAATCAGTTGTATCCTCAAAATGTATCTTCAAAACAAAGCATTCCATAGATGGTAGTATAGAAAAATACAAGGCAAGATTCGTAGCAATAGGGTTCTCCCAAAAGGAAGGAATTGACTATGAAGAGACCTTTGCTCCAGTATCTAGGTACACTTCAATTAGAACTGTTCTTGCCTTGGCAACCAAGAATAAATGGAAGTTACATCAAATGGACGTAAATACATCTTTTCTGAATGGCTTGATAGAAGAAGAAGTATATATTGAACAACCACAAGGTTTCAATACTGACGATCAATAAGCTTATGTATGCAGACTCAAGAAAGCACTGTATGGACTAAAACAAGCACCCAAAGCATGGTACAGAAGAATATATGGGTTCCTAATGAGTTTGGGCTTTACCAAAAGTAAGGCAGATTCTAACCTTTATTATAAGGTAGAGAATGATGGGCTTATGATACTACTTTTAGATGTGGATGATTTATTCCTAATAGGAGAAGAAAAGCTCATCGATGAATGCAAGAAGAAGATGGCTGTAGAATTTGAGATGAAAGACCTTGGAATGATGCACTACTTTCTAGATATTGAAGTTTGGCACTCCCCATATGAGATTTTCCTAAACCAAGGAAAATATACGTAGAAATTCTGAAGAGGTTTGGAATGCCACATTGTAAGGCCATGGCTACTCCGATGACAACAAACTTGAAGTTCCTAAATGATGATACATCAAAAGCTATAGATGCCACTCTGTACAGATAGATTATTGGTTCACTAATGTACTAGACCAATACAAGACCTGATATATGTTTTGTTGTAAACACACTAAGTCAGTACATGGTGAATCCCAAGCACATTCACCTGATAGGAGCAAAACATGTGATGAGGTATCTAAAGGAAAATTTATATTATGGGCTCAGATATACCTCAGACAGTTAGATCAGTTTACATGGGTTCAGAGACTCAGATTGGAAAGGAAATACTAAAGAAAGAAAGAGCACCTCAGGTGGTTGTTTTAGTTTGGTATTAGACATGATCTCTTGGTTCAGTAGAAAGCAGATCAATATTGCACTTAGCACAACAGAAGCAGAATACATTTCAACTTGTTCAGCTTGTAGTGAAGCAGCATGGCTTCGAAAGATATTGACAGATTTATTTGATGAAGAGATAGATGTTATTGATATCCATTGTGATAATCAAATTTGTATCAAGATGGCAGAAAATCTAGTGTTTCATGATAAGTCAAAACACATTGAAGTGATATTTCACTTCATTCGATACATGGTTCAGAAAGGAGCTATAAAGCTCAAGTATGTTCCTACAGAGGAACAAGTGGAATATGTGTTTACTAAGCCTCTGCCTCATGTAAAGTTTGAATACTTTTGAGACAAGCTTGGTGTAGTCTGGAAGGACCTCTCTCAAAAGAGGGAGTGACAGTAGATGGAAGAAGGATGCAGTGACAAGTAGCTCAGTCTAGAGTAGGGTAATTCTGACTAGGACATTTTGGCCTACAAGGGTTAGTTAGACGAGTCATGTTCATCCTAGGGAGATTAGTATGTCTGACTAGATAAGTTTAACCCAAAGGGGTTTGTAAGTCAAGACAAGGCTTGTTGGTCCCTAGGAAGATCCATCTGTCTAACTAGGATTGTTGGCTCGAAAGAGTCAGTAAGTTAGAAAAAATTCCCGGGTGGATCTACCAGAGAAATCACTGTGATGCTGCTCCGAAATAGTTAGAGTGCAATATGGTTGTTACAATATTGCTATATTGTTGGTTGATAAGATGTTTTCTTTCAGCAGTATTATACTGATGAGATGTTAGTTCAATATGGTTATACTAATGACTAATTATTCAGTATTGTTATGCTGATGATAGTCGAGATGCTAGTTCAATATTGTTATACTGATGACAGTTGAGATGCTAGTTCAGTATAGTTATATTGATGACTGATAGTCCAGTATTGTTATACTGATGGCAGATGAGATGCTAGTTCAATAGTGTTATACTGATGATTGTTGAGATGTTAGCTCAATGTTATTATATTGATGCTTGCTGAGATGATTGGTTCAGCATTGGTATGCTGATTGTTGAGATGATTCGCTCATTATTGTGATACTGATTGAGATGTATGCTTCAAGTAATGTCAGTATTGTCTATACTAATATTTGATGAGATGTGTATAGTGTAGCCACACTGGTGACTACTGAGATGATTACTGAGATAGTTATAGTTGATTGCTGAGATGAGTGTTGAGATAGATGATTTCTATTGAGATGGTTACAATTGATTGTTGTGATGATTGACAGATGATTGATTGATGATGAGATGTTGTTATGATATTTTCAGTATCTCTATATTGATGTTGATGTTTATGATGATCTAGCACTACATATGAATTGATATTTAGCACTAATATGCTAATGATTTTGTTGATTGTTTCAGTATTTACATACTATTGATGCAGATGATGATGTTTTGGTATTCACATACTGAAGTTACATATGATGATGGCTCAATATTTACATACTAGAGATACAGATGATGATGTTTTAGATGATGATGGATTAGTATTCATATACTGAAGATGCAGATGGTGATGGTTCAGTATTCACATACTGAAGATGCAGATGATGATAGTTCAATATTCACATACTGAAGATGCAAATGATGATGGTTCAGATATAGATGATATTGATTCAGTATTCACATAATGAAAATGCATATGATGACAATTCAGATGATGATGATATAGATGATGGCTCAGTGTTTACCCACTGATGGTGACCAGTAGATAATTCAGAAGATGATCCAGTATTCACAACAAATACTATGGAAGATGGTTCAAAAGATGAAGCAACGAATGATTATCCAGAATATGATTAAGCATTCACATGCTGATGTTGTAAGAGATGTTCCAGAAGATTACAAGAATAGGATTGAAGAAAGATGATTGCAGAAGAAGATCCATTTGAGATCGATGATGAAGATGTATGATGTTGTACCAAAAATTCCTATGACATATAGAGTCTCACCAGTATTATACAGTTGTAATAGTAGCAGTTGCTACTACAGTTGAATACCTTCCTAGTTAAGAGGGAGTGTTAAAATAATGAAACTTCGGAAGATATTTTAGTTGTATTGTATTTCTCCTATTGGATATGAGTTTGGTCTTGTTAGAGTCATTAAAGGATGTAATGTAAACCTTCTAATGTAAGTCGGGTCATTCGTGCCCAAGTGTCAATATAATAAATTTTATTTTTAATGTCTAGTTGGACAACTCGGCCCTGACAGCTAGTGAAGTCGGCCCCACCAAGTTAGAGGTCAAGTAAACAAAAGAATATAAATAGGGAGGCGCTCCCCTTCATTTATAATCACTCACTCAAGTTGGTTTTAGCAAGAGATATAAGTAGTGGTGCACCAAGAAGAAGGAAACAGTTGTTTTCTGGGTTCTACGTTGCACTGGTTGAGTTCTATACTGAGGAAGTTTTGTGGGTTTTTCTCCCTTGTGGTTTCCCCAAGGAAAATATATGTGTTCTTGTGTTCTTATGTTTTTGTGCATGTTGTTATTTCAGTGATATTCTAGTGGAAAATTGTTTTAAGATGCCATCTAAGCAATTATAAATAATTTTAACAACTATTTGTATCAAGTCAGCTTTATCTACCATGTTCCACTTCCTTTGGGTTTGCTAGTTGATCTTGCACCATTTTTCTCTTTCCATTTTCATGACAAAAATTTAAAAAATTTAATATATGGGGGACCAATAATCCCCAATCACACATATTAAATAACCTTTGAGTCAATTATTACTAGCTTTTCTTAGTTTGACATATTCCTCTTCCTTCTTCCTAGCTGGAACATTCTTTTCAAACAAGGGGCCACACTTTAAGATGACCTCCATAATTTTTTCTTATAATTTCAATGAATTCTTTGAGGTATTTGGACCAATTGATGGCTGGGATTGTTTAAATATACAATATAGTCATTATCCTAATCGAGTGTCTTGAAGCACTACCCACTCTAATTGTTTTTTTGGTACATCAATTTTAAGGAAGTGATATGACTTGTGGTGGGAAATATAAGCTAGAACAATTGGGACTAAAATATTTAATTGCATGGTATACATGGTTGATTTCATCATCAACGTTTTTTTTAAATATTAATTTATCATCCCTGAAAAAGGGATTTGCAACCCTATCAACCTCCTACTGGATCTTGTTAATTTTTTCATAGATGGATTTTGTGAGGTACTCATAGAGTTTAATAATCTGGATCTAATTTTGATTTGCAAAAAATATCTTGGGATCTGTTGACCACTGTTTGTAATTGTTCCTAGATATACATTATATGATCACTATTTTAGGATCCATACTTTTTAGTATCTAAGCTACTTTTTATTTCTTTGTATCCCATGTTACCTTCATCTATTACTCCCCCTTCTAAATTATGTGGACCTCTCACTACAACTAATATTCTATGTGTGCAAGTGCACATGAACTATAAGTCTTTCAATCTATGGGTACTCCTATATTGTAGTCCACAAGAGCATGAATTGGTCATATACAATTTCAAGCCTATTCTTGTAGCCATTCCCTCTTTCTATACATATCCCTTATTTTGTGAATGATTTCATTGAGTTGAATCTACATCTTTCCATTTTTTATCCACATTTCACTCATGTATCATTTTTCTAAGCTTATCAAGTTTCACGCTTTGAAATATTTCATATTTAGACATGCATTGATTGATGTTCGGTACAATTAGATGAATACTAACATGATCCACTAATTAGTTCACCTAGAACTTTGGGGAATCACATGGCTCTATATTTCCCCATTTGAATGCATGTTGAGGCAAGGGGATTACAAAGATTGAAATAAGTTAACTCATTGCACATTATGGCCTAATAAGAAGCGATTGAGTGGCAATAATTGTGAGTGAGGTAAGAGAGCTAGGTGGGTATGAACCAAGAGAAATGATAAAATCAAACAAAGATAGATCAATGACAAGAGGGCCAAAGCAACATTACAATGGACTAAGGCACCTCAAAAAATTATCAATAAACGAGCCTCCATTCTCTTTAAATAGATAGCATGGACCAACGAGTGTTAATCCATGGACTAGTAGTCATTAATATTGAGGAGAAGTTGAATTGTTTGACTACTATTTGTTTATAACATAATGATGACCATCATATTAGATATTTACAAATTCATAGTAAAGGAACACACTTTTCCTAAAGAGACACTATACCAAGGTTAACATAACTAACTCCTAACTCTCTAAATACCATAACACCTTTCACATTCATTCCCTTTCCACTATATCCCAAAGAAATCCAAGATGAATTGGGTAAGTAAAAAGTGGTCACTCAATGAAACCATGTGAAGGAAATAATCATCCCCATGACACCTTCTAAATGGTGCATAAGGTGGTATGGGAGTTTTATTACACTTCATACAATGATAATGAAGGATTAGCCAACAACAATTAATGCCATGTGAAGCAAAGAGGTTATGATGTTTCTCATCACAATTAAGATGATAATAATTCAGGTCACCAAATGCACACACCAAACTCAAGCACATAATAGATTCACCTAATTGACATACATAAGTGACACACCAAAATCATTCACATAATGAATGCACCAATTCTATTTCAATTTGAATTTCACTAGATTAGCACCAATTATATTTCAATAATTTTACAAGAAAAAGTTAGATTTAGATTATCAAAACAAAAAATTGCAAACACTAGTTTTCTATGTAAATAACCTTGAAAACTACTTACATAGATCAAAGATTTGATTGTTGATCCTATAAAAGATTGTTGCGACTAAAGATGGTAAAAGAAAAATGCAAAGCAATGGTTTCTCTACTTATGACTTCTAGATAATTTCAAAAGCATCACAATACCTAAATGTAAGGATATGCTGCACCCTTGGAGAGCAATGGAAGTCCTAAAGAATCCATCTTTGACCAAGGATATATGCTACTAAAGGAGAGATGAGTTGGGGGATTTTTATCCCTACTCCACTAAGCTTCCTCAATTGCAAATATATGAGAGGGCCCCTCATATTTTTTCTTGTTGAGAGAGGTTCTTACAATAAATTTAAAATCGAGCTTTTGAATCTTGGTGTCAATGATGAAAAACAATATCATCTCAATCCATTGACATTGTTCTTCATGACAGATTGTTGTTATAGAATTCTTTGTAGTGTATTATCGAGAATCATACCTTCCCTATATTGAGAACTATGATATGTCCCCTATGGCCATATTCGAGGTGACTAAAATTGAAACTAGAACAATAGAGTTATATTCTTAATTGCCTTAGATATGAAAATGTCGTGAGCATTAATGTTATCAACCGGGAATATTTGGAGCTCAGTGATGGTTTTGACAATGTCTATTTGTTTTAAAAGATAGATAATTGGTTGGAAGAGGAATTCCAAGAGAGAAAGATATAGGGGTTACGTGGTATGTATGGGTTATTAGTGCTTGATGTGAGTGCAAGACCCATTTAAACCAACTAATTAATGTCTCAACTTTGTCCCCGTGAAGTATGAGGACAACTTTAGATATTTTAATTGTGGTCACAATCATATCTCTAATGGCCCATTAAATAGTTATGTTAGCATGGAACAATATTTTTATCCCACAAGATAATTTGGGATCATTAAAAGTGAAAAACATGGATTTTTTATTGTCCATCTTAAGCTTAATTGATCTTTCTTCATGACTTTGCATTAAAATATCATAAACAAGATGTATGGAATCTAAAGGTGACATGCAATATAGTAACGAGACAAACCTTGAATATGTTACATAAATTCAATTGAAACAAAATAAACTCTACATCTAAGCGGAATGGTGGTCTAGATGAGGATTAACTTTATAATATTGACCAACAAAACAAAACATCTTTTCCCCACATTGTGTAAATCATGGATGTTATTTTTCACAAGGAAAAACAATATAATACTCTCAATGCAACATTTAAAGAGAGTGAATGTTAGGATATATATTATTCAAATTGTTTCACCTTGATGATGTGTATTATGACATATATACACTCTTAAATACAACATTGCAAGTTTCTTATGGTGTTTCACCCACAACATCGACCTCAATGATGAAATCCAACCAAAAAATTGTCAAAATGTATGTTGAGTCTCATATTAATGTATGATATTTCATAATCTATTATATATTTATATTTGTCTTTTGGGGTTGGTCAAAGGTTCAAGGCTTGTTAAGATTTTTTTTTTGAAGGAAAGTCTCAATGATCGGGACTAATGGTCATTGTAGATATTTTTATCGAATAAATCTACTCAATCGAAATCAAGCCATGTCTCCCTAGTCCAAGTGGATATAGAACAAATCAAATACATAATACAATCTACTTTCCTAGATCAAATGGAAATGCAAAGACACAGATAGATCACTTACCTGATATTCGCAAAACCTCTTCTCTCTATTGATCCAAGCTCCAGAACCTTCAGATATAGAGCTGCAAAACCCTGTAAAGCATGTGGAAACAAGCAAACAACATATGTGTATCCAAACATATAATTGATCTAAGATAACAGTTAAGGAATAAAGATATAAACATTATCAACAATAGCAATGTTTATGGAAAGAGATCTGTATTAATGTAATAAAGGATATACATAGAATTACAATGAGAAGCAACATCACAACCTAGCCTTAATGCTGCAATCTTCCATCCAACAATCCAAGCCAAAGCTCCCAAAGCAAGATAGTAAGCCACCTAGAAATTCCACCAGCATAAGAGTACCATAGTCCTTCCTCCCTTCCAAATGGAGAGAGGGTTCAATTTATAAGGCTAAAGGGATATAGTAGGTTGAGGATTAGGAGGAGGGATCAAATGGATCTTCCCTATAGGTTAGGAACCGAATTCCACCTCACTTAGATAATAGGGATAAACCACCACCTCATCCACCTTCAAGAAGGATCTCGAATATTCATTTTTTACCCTCAAAATGCCACCGGCGCTCTTAGCAGGAAGGGAAAAAGCATCGTCGGTGCTCCTAGCAGTGGGAGACAGAGCGTCAGCACTAGTGCACCTAACATGAAGGGAAAAATTGCCATCGGTGCTCCTAGCATGAAGGATAAGGGCGCTGACCTTCCTAGAGAGGGAAAAAAGGTAGGAAAAACCTCAATCCCAGTCAACTTTAGCAGAGAGAAAATTAGGGATTAGGAATAGGGTTAACACATGGCTCAACAGTGTAAGATTTTGATGTAACAAAATGCCCCCCAAAGCATGAAGTTAGAGGAATGCGATAGGTGAATTCTTTGCAAAGTGAAGAAATATAAGGCAAGGATGTTGATTGGAAGCTGTTGCAGTACCAATGACTCAAATCTCATATAACTCATAACATGGTTGTCGACCAATACAATGCAGATCCATGGAAGTAGAGATCGACTGAACATAATCATGGCTACTAGACACAAGCTTAGATCCATGATGAGAT
This sequence comes from Pseudotsuga menziesii, assembly GCA_001517045.1. Lineage (NCBI taxonomy): Eukaryota > Viridiplantae > Streptophyta > Pinopsida > Pinales > Pinaceae > Pseudotsuga > Pseudotsuga menziesii. The sequence goes on along the minus strand of LPNX010601619.1, from coordinate 38,599 downwards.
GATAACACAACCACGACCAATACAAAATTGGATCCATGTAATATGACTCAAAACAAAACTCCATCGCAACCTGGGTGAAGATATATGACAACCCAAGGTCTTCAAGTTGAACCCACAATGAGACAAGTCTAACCATGTGATTACAATGTCTTGATGTCAAACATGGTAGAAACCACTTGATTACCAATCAATGATGTAAACTGTTAACAAGTGCGAGGGAAATCACCATTGATGTCAATGATTCCCAAGGTATCTCAGTACATACCATTGAATGTGAATAAAGGACTTGGAGTCGAACACTCGATGAGATCTTTCAATCAAGAGTCAATGATGTAAACTCATGTTGAAGTGAGGTAACCTGCCATTAAGGCATGTAGGCCCAAGCTAATTTACTTGGTTTCTAAGTCTAATTCCTGGATAAGGAGTTTAAGTCGACAGGAATAGACTTGTCGAAGGAGGGCCATGATGAATCCCCCATCATCGACACCAAACACGATCAAAGAAGTTTTGGAGTAAACCAGACAGTAGAGTGATGTATGAAACTGACTCAGGGATGACCAACATGATAGAAGGTAAACTAACTGTAGATAGTGGATAAATGACCAAACTTCTCGTGAACATGGGCATGGCATGACTTGGCAGTATTAACACGGGAATGATACCAATCCCCCAATGCAACTGACGGTGAGAGTATTATTGGACAACTCAAAGGAGTAAGAAGACTCTAGGAATTAGCAGGACTCGAAGACAAACTGACTACCCAAGTACTGAAATGCATATGCAAATGAGTGCCATGTTCAAGAGTGACTATGTACCGCCATAACATAATACAAACTCTTTCCTTAATTTCCCCATCATGATTGATGAGTGCCTCTTTGATTTTTAACGAGCTGGAAAAGGGTAACAAACACTCAATATAGCTCGTCCTTCGGACGAGTCCAATCTCATATGTTTTACGAACCTAAGAAAGGATGGGTTCATTCCCAAAAATGGTCCTTCATCGTTTGATTTTACGAGTCCAATGAAAGCAAAATCATTTGTCGTTTCATGTTTAGAGAGTCTGAAATGACCAAGAAGACTCCAAAAAGGGTCCTTTTTCGTAAATAAGGCCAGCTGGTCCAAAAAAGAGATAACCTACCCCTGACTAGTCGACCATTCTGATTCTTTTACAAGTGTGAACATAACAAGCTCAATTGGAAATCTTTTTGTGTTTTTAAGGAGACTAAAAAGAGATTAAATATAACTCTAGAATGATTTCTTTTTTCATAATCCAATTTTTACGAGTCTAAAAAACAGTAAAACTATACTCGATACCTCTTCACTGAGTTTTTAACAAGCATGAAAAAGGTATAAAAAGCGCTTGGAACCTTTTTCATGTTTAAATCCATAGCACAAAAAAGCGATAAAGTAAGCTCAAACTAGTTTTCATGTTTTAAGCGGAGCATGAAAAATGAAAAGTAAGGTCGACACCATCTTATTGTTTTTAACGAGCTCGAAAATCGGCTAAAAGAATGCTCCAGATATTTGCTTCATTTTTTAACGAGCTTGGAACAGAATAATAACTATGCTCAAAACATGGTTTCATTTTTATGCAAGCTTGAAACCAAAAGGTAAACTATGCTTAAGGAAACCTACTTCATTTTTTAACGAGCTTGAAATAGAAAATGAACTATGCTCAAAAGGTTCGTTTCATGGTTTAGCGAGCTTGAAACTAAAGAAAGTATGCTCAAAATGACTCCCATTGATGGGTGATTTCCCAACATGATGTCCAGTGGTTAGTACTTGCCCCCAGTATAACTGTCAAGTAACTTAACACTAATAAAGAGATAAGGTACATACCCCCCAATCTTCATTGAGTCTTGACACAATGGAAGAATCTGTTTCATTTTTTAACGAGCTTGACATGAAAAGGGAACTCTGCTCAAGGTCAATTTTATTTTTTAACGAGCTTGAAACCAAGAATAAACACTGCTCAAAGTGGCCTATTTCATTTTACACAAGCTTGAAACAGAAAGTAACTATGCTTGAGGGAACCTGTTTCATTTTTACACAATCTTGAAACAGAAAGTAACTATGCTTGAGGACATCCATTTCATTTTTTAACGAGCTTGAAACAGAATGAGAACTATGCTCACTGGCATCTATTTCATTTTTTAACGAGCTTGACATAGAATGGGAACTATGCTCGCAACGCCTATTTCATTTTTTAACGAGCTTGACATAGAAATGGAACTATGCTCACTTTGTTCGTTCTAAGCCAACATGATGTCCAGAGGTTGGTAGGTTTCCCCATTACATAAAAAGATAGCGACTTAACTCCAATATGATATCCATAGGATGGAACCATGCCCCTCATTTTACCTATGATGGGAAGAAGCTAACTAGAAGGGGAAAGAGCCACAAGAACATGCGGGACATTCAGGGAAGTTTGATGACTAGGAGTCACATGATAATCAGGTTTAACGAAGGAAATCTGATCAATGGTCACAATCTTCCCATCACGGGGAAAATACATCACTCAAAAAAGTGTGGACACTACAGCTTTCATGGCATAAAAATAATCACGCCAAAGGAGAAGATTGAAATCTAAGCAACCTTGGACTACCATAACATCGATACAAACACTTTTTCCTTCCAAAGTAATGGGAAACTGAGGAAGGATCCATAAATGTGTTGTAGGTATTCGATTGAAAGCCAATATCTGATCGGTAGCCGGCACAAGCAAAGGAGAACCGATGGCTTGCCAAGCAGTAGAGGATAGAATGCTAACATAATCCCCTTCATCAACGATAGTGTGAAGTATACTCTTAGCAAAAACCCACACAGCTATCTGGAAAGGAACTCTCGAATGAAGACAATATTCTGTTAGGTTACTCTAGTCAAAGGAAATAACCTCACTACTTGGAGAGAGTTCTGTCAAAAAAGACAAAACTTCTTCTTGCATAGAATAATCAGAACTAGCTATGAAAACTTCAGCTAAATGGTTTGCACTCTCAATTAGAAGAGAGGGAGAAGACGAAGAATCTGTCAAAAGGACTACTTTAGTCTCAACACTCTATGATGAAAGAGTGGGATCGGATGGAGATGACATCAACTCGACCACTTTAACTGCATTCTCCAAGGGGAGAGTGGGATCAACCAAGGATGGAACTGGATCTACCGCTTTGACTTCACTCTTAAACAGAAGAGTGGGATCAACTAAGGATGGACTTGGATCGACCACTTTATCAACCAATGGAGTGTCAAGGGACAACTTATGATAAAGATTTGGAAGCTATTGCTGAAGAACAATAAGATCTTCCCACAACTTTGAAGCTTCATCCATGCAAGGACAAAGGTAAGTGCAGTGCATATCCTTACATAGCAAGCAAGGATATCTAACGTTTCCTTTTTGAATCTTAACCAAAGAGTCACTAGTTGACGGGGCATCATCAGCATGATGATCAAATACTAATGACACAGGATGTTTAGACCACACTTCTGACACAAGGGAAAGACCAGGACAGTCCTTGAGAAGGTGATCACACTTGTAAAGTCTACAAGGGAACTTAGCATTACAAGTGTCAGAAACAGGCATATAAATACTCCCAGCATGATGACCAGTGGCTGGTAGGATTACAACATGAATATCAGAGGTTGGAACTATGACCTTCTACTTAGTGTTCTTCTTCTTGTCCTTCCTTTTGGTTTTCTTCTTACCCGCTCATTTGCTAACATTAGAGTTTTCAACAGGTGAAGAGGAAGAAAGGGAAGTCGATTCAACATTCAAGGAAGAAGGAGAAGGGTTCACATGAGGTTGATGGTCATGCAGTAAAGGACCAGGATCTAACTCAAAGGATGCATTTAGTATGACAATATTGGACAATAACCATACAGGTGATCCTATATTCAATCCGAGAAGGTTCAAAGTGGCCATGAAGGGAGGACCAACAGCTCCACAAGGGGGAGAAACAAAAGACATGCCCTGAAAAGGGTTCTCTTGACTGGTGGTCCCGGGAGAGTCTCCCATATCTAAACTCTCTAAGAATCTCTGAAACACCACACAAGATCAAACACTACTCAATTCTAAAAGCCACAAGCAAACAGTGTGAATAGGAGTGGATCAAAAGTCAGGAACCTCATAGCACATGCCAAAAGGATAACTCAAATGGTCACAGGAATCCTAAGAGGGTCTCCCAATATACGCTAGGTATGGGGGAGCTCAAATCGGTAGTAGTGTTGTCTAATGCACAATCATTCACAAGGGGCCTTCTGATATACAATCGAGTACGTGAAGTACCTTTCTATATACCTCAAGGGTATGTGAAATGTCATTCAATATACCGATGATATGTGGAAGAACTATGCGAGTCCCGGGTTGTAGTGTAGACAAATTAACGACAGCTGCTACATTTTATGACACCAGAACACATCACTAACTTACACGCAGTTACTAAATGATTTTAAATCTAAACTAGCATTAATTTTATCTTGAGCGGTTAAGTGGATGCATGATGTGTAGATAAGAAATGTAAAAATAATGCAAATCCTAGCTACAGGATAATGCACATTTCTCTTTCAATGAAAACTACCTAAGGTAGGGAAAGAGTTTTCTGTTAAAACAAGACATAAATTAGAGATCTAAGAAAACCAAGTTCTATTCAAAGGAAACTATGAATCTTTTAAAGATCAACATTAAATACAATTCTTGAAAAGACCTGTGAATTCATACATGAGCAAGGGGGGTTAGATTCAAACAAACATGAATCCGAACAATAAAGAAAAGGCTAATTCTCTTCTCAGATCTACAAACAGAAAAAGAGAGAACACCTACAACACTCCATTCATTCAGAAATCAAAAGGAATATGACAAGCACCCAAACAACTCCAAAACAATCAATAATTGCTCCAAAACAACCAAAATGCAACCAATAATCAATGACTGAGGAGAGGAAGGGATAATGATGGATCTAGGGGGTCTATGACTATCACATGCAACCTAAAAACCAAAATCCATCAAACCAACACCCAAAAATGAAGGAAATCTGAGCCAAAAACTGACTTTCAAAGGGCGATGCGCTTCCCTATACTGCACCAAAGCATCTATGAGAGGACTGGCACACATACAACACTGCACAAGAGCTCCTTTGAGGGTCAGTGCACCTACAAGGCTGCACAGAAACACCGCGGTGCTCTATCTCTTAAGGAAAAGAGTGCATCTGAGAGTCGGCGCACCTACAAGGCTGCACAGAAGCGTCAACGGTGCTATGTCTCATAAGGAAAAGAGTGCCTATGAGCCAACACTTCTGATTCTAAAAAATCAGACCAGCGACGCTTTGTCTACCCAACCTAGGTTCACCGATGGAGAAACATGGGGTAAAACCAGATTTCCTATAGGATAAGGTAGGAAGGTCTGATATTGATCCAAAGAGCATCAAGAAGATGCAAGACACTCTTCAAATACAAAAGAGGGAAGGTCTCTAGAGGCTAGCAAAAGGATTGATAAAGAGACATGAAATCAAAAACAAAAGAAATCAGATCTACATAAGCTCCCTAGTGGAGTCACCAAATTTGTTATCAAATAAATCTACTCAATCGGAATCAAGCCAGATCTCCCTAGTCCAAGTGGATCTAGAACAAATCAAATACATAATACAATCTACTTTCCTAGATCAAATGGAAATGCAAAGACACAGATAGATCACTTACCTGATATTCGCAGAGCCTCTTCTCTCTATTGATCCAAGCTCCGTAATCTTCATATCTATAGCTACAAAACCCTGTAAAGCATGTGGAAACAAGCAAATAGCATATGCATATCCAAACATATAATTTATCTAAGCTAACAGTTAAGGAAGAAAGCTATAAACATTATCAACAACAGCAATGTTTATGGAAAGAGATATGTATTAATGTAATAAAGGAGATACATAGAATTACAATGAGAAGGAACATCACAACCTAGCCTTAACGCTGCAATCTTCCATCCAACAATCCAAGCCAAAGCCCCCAAAGCAAGATAGTAAGCCACCTCGAAATTCCACCAGCATAATAGTACCATAGTCCTTCTTCCCTTCCAAATGGAGAAAGGGTTCAATTTATAAGGCTAAAGGGATAGAGTAGGTTGAGGATTAGGAGGAGGGATCAAAGGGATCTTCCCTATAGGTTAGGAACCAAATGCCACCTCACCTAGATAATAGGGATAAAACACCACCTTATCCACCTTCGAAAAGGATCTCGAATCTTCATTTTTTACCCTCAAAATGCCACCGACGCTCTTAGCAGGAAGGGAAAAAGCACAGTCGACGCTCCTAGCAGTGGGAGACAAAGCGTCAGCGCCGATGCACCTAACATGAAGGGAAAAAGCATTGTCGGTGCTCCTAGCATGAAGGATAAGGGCATCGACCTTCCTAGAGAGGGAAAAAAGGTAGGGAAAACCTCAATCTCAGTCAACTTTAGCAGAGAGAAACCTAGGGATTAGGCATAGGGTTAACACATGGCTCAATAGTGTAAGATTTCGATGTAACAAATATGTCAAATGTAAATATTTGGATATTCAAAAATTTGAGAGGTTACAAATGCTTCTAATTATTTTGCATGTTTTACACTTTCATGACATCTTTGGTGACGATTGGCACTCTTTGTCATACACTACAAAGGTGCATAAACACATGTTGTTAAGGTATGTGCATGCAAAGTGATGAAGTGTGTTTATACATTCTAGAACTTGGTATAACTAATGTTTTTTTATTCCAACTATGGTTGGATGTAGCCATTAAAAATGATATCCCTTAAACCCATCGCAAACATTGCGCACTTCAATGTTGATATGTAATATTTACTCGATTGGATGATGAAAATTTTGAACACTACATACCCAACACCACACTCAAATCATTGGAATTCAAATAATAACATTTGTTTCCAAATCCCTTGGTAGACCCCTTCACACCAATCCACGTGGTACTTGACATTCCAAAGCATCCTACCTGAGGTTTTGGGTTGTCAATACCAAGACATGGTAATATCCACGGAGGTGAAGGGAGAGAGGGAGGTCATTATAAATATTAAGATATGATTGGGTGAGAACATATAGCTTTAGGGAGAAGAAAACAATAAATCTAATGGACTATGAGGATGGGAATGATGCCATCATGCAATCTGTATTTAAGTCACATGAGGAGCTTGTTGAGACATGGGAGTGTTTCAAGGTGATATCTATCATACATGATGCCGAGGTGTATCTATCATATATGAAATTAAAGTAGTTTTTGAATAATTTTGTCTATAGTTCCTATGAATAGCAACTTAGTAGGTGACTTTACAATGGGTGGCTTTTTAATATGCAATTTTGTTGATACACTTTTCCATATTTCATGTGATTAGTCCATATGTTTGCAATCTTATTGCAACCCAAATATTTGCATTCTTTTGTCCTTTACCATGTTCTACCTTGTGGATTTGCTGTCTCCGCCCCATTGGTCACTTTGGTCTCCACATTACCATTATGCTTGGTCTTTGACTTACTATGGATATTCTTGAAGGGTCATGTAAGGATGGAATAGTTGAACCTAACTTAGGAGGAAGGGTATCACAAACATTGAAATGGACACCATAACCTTCTTGTAGGCTAATAATTCCATATGAAAAGGCTCATTTGATGGAATGGGACCCACACATAATCCATGAGTCCTAAAGGAAAACATTATGGCTTCAAACTCTCTATTTTGACTTTGGACCGTGTCTAAAGTTATTATAAGCATACTTAATGTACTTAACTCAAAATGGCCATCATATCTTGATCACATGACAAATATTCCCTTTATAGGACCTTTTGTGGTGTCTAAGAGACACAATGATGTATCATGAGCCCCATAGACAAACATTATGGTATAATACCCTACATTTTTACATTAAACCACATCACTGGCACTAAGAACCATGTCTATTGTTCTAAAATTTAAAACTAGCACCATATCCCACTTCCAAGCCAAAGATTCCCTATGGAGGTCCAATATGGTGGTTTGGGACCACACACATGGACCATATCTCCATATTAAAATGCTACAGTGTAAGGTCCTAGATTTTTCATTATACTATGGAATGGTCCTCAAGTTCCATCCCTAATGTACCCGTCCTCAACTTGTTGGCCATATCTCACATGTAGGCAAATATGTGATACTACATCTTAATCACATGCCAAAGATTTCATATGCATGGGATATGTTGTGAGATTCTCAAATGTGATATAACCACCGCCCCCAAAAGTGAAAATTCTCATGACTTTTAAGGGAGATGTTTTTAAAATCACCTTAAAAAAGGACCTTTAGTGGGGGGGGGTTGAGTCAACCCCCCCCCTCCCCCCCCCAAAAAAAAAAGGTCATGACAATTGGAATTTTGAGAGCAGCTTTATCACAATCGTCGCCCACAAATCCAAATTCCCATAACTTTTGGGGGCGGATTTAAAATAGTTTCCCCTAAAATTCAAATTAGCATGCCATTTGGGGGAGACTTTCAAACAAATGCCCCTAAAAGTCCAATTATTATGACTTTTGGGGGCGAATTTAAAACAACCCCCCCAATACTTCATTTTTTTTTTGGGGGGGGGGGGGTGTGGGGGTGGGGGGGCGAGTTAAAACCACCTAGAAAAGAACCTTTAGGTGGGGATATTCCTCCCCCCCCACCCCCAAAGTCCTGAGAATTGGACTTTTTTTGTTGGGGGGTTAAAACCCACCCCCAAAAGTCTAATTCTCAAGACTTGGGGGCCGGGGGGGGGTTAAGAACTGCCCCCAATGGCCTAAAAATGTTTATTGGGGGTGGGTTAGAAAAATTGTTGCAAGGTAAAACCACCCATAAAAGGGTAATTTGTTGTAGTGTTTTTTGCTGACTCTGAAAAATTGGCAAATACTACTAACTGATTTAGAGGAGCCTCTATGGAGAACCTATGGCTGATTTGTGTACTCTACATATGTTTCAGATTCCTTAGTTGAGTCCATCATCAGGAGAATCAGTAGATCGATTTTTAATTTTTGCTAAATAATATCCATCAATATTAATTTCCATTATTCAACCTATACCGATCGACTCAGAAAGAATTGGATAATTATTAATTAATATTAAACTTATGCCAGCCAACTTAGAAAGAATTAATTAATATTATGGATTCATTGTTCCTTTATATGTTTTAAAATAATTTTCCAAGATTCATAGAGAATTAAGCCATCGTCTCTATTTAATTTTATTGGGTGTTTCTCAATTTCCAAAGCCTCGCGGATTCATCTCTTATTGTGGTGTTCTTTTATAACCATGACTTTATCTTCTTCAATGCAAATATGGTGATTTGTTTTTATAGAATGTTCTACAACTGGTGAAGTATTTATTCTTTCACGTGTTATGTATGTGCAATGTTATTTTAGTCTTTTTATTATTAAAGGTCTCATCTCTCCGATGTATATGTCACCACATGAACAAGGAATTGAGTATACCCCTTTCTTTAGTTTGGGATCAAACAGATATTTTTCTTTGTATAACATGTTCCTTAAGTAATTATGAGGGGAGAATGAATTGTTGATATGATGGACTCAGCCGAGTAGTCCAAAATGTATGTAGAGTACAAAATCAGCCATAGGTTCTCCATAGAAGTTCCTCTGAAACATATTCCTATGAAAATATGAAAAACTACAAACCGTTGTTTTGGTAGACTTGGATTTTACTGTTGATGATTCATTTTACAAAATTGAGTACAAGATGTTGTATAAAAATTCGATATATCCATGCTCTATTATTATTTATTTTATATACCATTAACTATAGGTCAATGCATGCATTTCATTGAGGCAGTTGACCCCATTTTTACCATGTGGAAAATACATAGACTTGGATTTTTCTTGCAAACATAAGCTTTTGTGTATAAAATGAAAATATGGAACATTAGTTAGCCTTTCTTTAAGTACACACATACTCTACAATTTGAATAATTCAATTTGGATTGTATTGAAGGTTGGGTGTCCATTTTAGTGAAGATAGCAAAAATAGCTTGGCTTCACTGAAATGCATGCCCACGATTTATTTCTTAGTCAATTTGAATAAACCATATAGGAGTGTCCTTTTTACCATTCCCCATTTTTTTTTAATTTTAATAATTTGAATTTGTTCTTTGAAAGTTTCCCCTCTAGATTTATTTTAGCATCCATAATTTTCCATTAGTGTGCATCTTGTCAAAGAGTTTATAAGTGGGAATAATAGTTGTGTGTATATAATTTGGTAGATATGATTCATGGATAAATATTCCCATTAATGTTTAATTATTCCTCATTCCAAATATCATACCTGAGGTTTATTTGGTTTGGCCCTGATGTGCATTTTTGTGTTGAATATGAAAAATTGGAAAATACTATCAACTGTTATTTTGACAGATTTGGATTTCATTGTAGATGATTCATTTTACATAAATGAGTACAAGATGTTGTAGAAAAAATTGGTATATCCATACTATATTATTATTTATTCTATATTTCATTAGCAACAGATCAATGTGTGCATTTCATGAAGACAATCAACCCTTATTTTTATCACTTGGTAAAGAAATAAATTTGAAGTTTTTTCAATTTGGAAGAGATGATTCATTGATAAATATGCCCAAAAATGTTTAATTATCCTCATTCCAAATATCATACCCATTTTTTATTTGGTTTCCCTGGTGTTCAGTTTTGTGTTGAATATGAAAAAATGGCAAATATTATTAATTGTTATTTTGACAGACCTGGATTTCACTGTAGATGATCCAATTTACATAAATGAGTACAATATTTTGTAGAAATTTTTTATATATGCATGTTATAATATTACTTATTCTATATACCATTAACAACATGTCAATGTGTGCATTTCATCGTGGAATTCGACCTTGATTTTTACCATGTGGAAAAGACATAAATTTGAGTTTTTCTTGCAAAACATAAGTTTTTTGTGTATAAATTAAAAATATGGAATTGTAGTTAGATTTTTTATAAGTAAATACCCACTTCAAAATTTGAATAATTCAATTTGGATTTGTATTGAAGGTTGGGCATGCATTTTAGTGAAGCTAGCCAAAATGGTTGGTCTTCACTAAAATGTACACCCATGCTTTATTTCTTGGTCAATTTGAGTGAATCATATAGGAGAGTTTCTTCGAATTTAATAATTTTAGTCATTCAATTTGTGGAAATTGAACCCAAGTGATATATCAATTACACTCACAAAATTGCTAATCAAACATGCTAAAGGAGACTGAAATTGGAGCATAACTTAATCTTGTATTGAATAAGTGTAAATAATCCAAACATATGAAGTAATAGGCTGCTCAAATATATAATTACATGATATATTCTAAAGAAATAGGTTTCTATTCAAATTGGTCAAAAAGCAGGCTTACTAAATCAAGTCAAATCCCCCATAGGTGCAAAAAGGACTTTCCAAATCTATGAAGATGCTCACGAATTGGCTAAATAAAGTGGAAAAGATAATATGTGATGGAAATACAACTCATTCATGCTTTTATTTAGAGAAAGGGAAGGAGTATGATGTGGGAAAAACACTATGCAAGTTCCCCTAAACTAGCTTCCCTTCATGCCTTAAAACTGTTATAAAGCAAGGAAGCTTTCGGAAAACGCAGATATGCACTTTAAGCAACTAGGAATAAAGAAGACATGCTAAATATGTTTCCAGGATGATTCCAAAGCGCTCCATGACCCATTTTAGCAAGTATTGAATTCTAGAAACATGTGGAAGTCAACTAGCATAGAGAGGGAATCTAGGAATCTAGGACTAAGACAAAAATGATTTAATTAATGTCAAATATGGGTAACTATGGGTTGATTATTATAAAACCCCCCTTAAGCCTGACTTTATGAGTAAATATCAGAAAATTATAGGGCCTAGCAACAAGGCTTAGTCACCCTTTTACATATTGCATGTCCATACAACCAAGGAAAGAGGCAAAAACCCAGTGGGAAAATCCTCCCTTAAACATGGACAGGAAACAAAGATTTAGAAATATTGTTATCAATCATTATTCAGCACATGATCAGAAATCCCTAGAAATGATTTGAAATTACTAAAGGTCTTCTCACAGAATATTTTGGTGAAGATGTTTGCTACTTGTTATGAAGATGCACGGGAGAGTAGAGTAATGGTACCATCATGCACAAGCTCCTTGATATAGTGCATATGGATCTCAATGTGCTTGGTTCTTTGCCTTTGAACTGGATCAGTGGAGATTCAAATGGCGCTTTGATTGTCACAATAGATGACTATTGAAAACTATGATTCGAAACCACATTCTCCAAGTATCCCCTACAACCACAAACATTGAGTAGTTGCATTTACAACTCCTCTATACTCTGCCTCTGTAGATGAGAGTGCTATGGCACTCTGTTTCTTAATTGACCAACTGATTGGTCCTTCTATAAGCATGAACACATATCCTAAGGTATACTTTCGATCTATGTTGTCACATTCCCAATCACTATCAGTAAATCCAACTAGCTCTAAGTCATATTTTGCTTTGTAGAAAATCCCATGGGTCCTTGTTCCCTGAACAAATTTTAGGATCCTCTTGGCTGCTCTCCAATGGATCTCATGAGTTTGATCCATGTACCTTGAATACACACTAACTTCATAATATAAGTAAGGTTGAGTATGTGTAAGATAAACAAAACACCCAATCAACTGCCTATACAGTGTATTATTTACCATAGGAGAAGAACTTGCTTCCTCAAGCTTAACTCCTGAAAGGAATGGAGTCTTGATTGGATTGCAATATTTCATGCTGAACTTGTTGAGAAAATATGAAGCATACTTTGACTGATGAACCTTGATTCCATGTTGGGATTGAGCAATTTCAAGACCCAAGAATTAGCTCAACAATCCCAAATCTGTCATAGAAAAGGCATGGTTCATTTCATCCTTCAAGGAGGAAATCTCTTTCTTTGAACTTCCTATAATCAGTAGGTCATCCACATAGATAAAAATAAATCATTGAATAACCATGAATCAGCTTCAAATATACATTAGTATCAGACTTGCATCGAACAAAACTCAATGACGGCATAAAGCCATCAATCTTGGCATACCAATCCCTGGGGGCTTGCTTGAGCCCATACAACGATTTGTTTAACCTGCACACTAAATATGGATTAGATAAAAAAACTTATCATTTATGCATATACATATATTCATTCAGATCTCCATTTATAAAGGCACACTTCACATCCATGTGATGTACCTCCCATTTCCTTGAAGCTGCAATGGCTAGAGCTAGCCTTATGGAGTCCATCTTTACCAATGGTGCAAAGGTCTCATTGTATTCAATACCATGTACTTGAGAGTATCCCTTGGCTACCAATATTTCCTTATATTTCAAATTTGAACCATCAGCAGAAAACTTAGTTTTAAAGACCCACTTACACTTCACTATCTTTCTCCCTGGGGGGGGATCAACCAGTTCCCATGTGTTGTTCTTCTGGAGGGAGTTGAAATCTTCTTTCATGGTTGTTTTCCATATTGTATCATGTACTACATATTCATATGTCTAAGGATCAGAAACTACCATCAAATAACACTTCTCAGCAAAGAGTGGATCTTTCACACAAAGGGAACTCTCAAATTAAGATGTAGTCCTCCTAGTGTCACTAGGATTTCCAGCTAGTTCCCAAACTGCATGAATGGTCCTTTCTTCCCACTTTGGTGTTGTATGGCTTTTATGATATTAAATTAAATAATAATTATCAGACATATAAGAATCAGCAAGCTCATTAGTCTCTTCACTTACAATCAATGGCTGTGGTGGTGAAGAGTACTCTCCAACTTCAACTGTTGCTAAAGGCTCTTCTTCGAACTGAACACTTATTTCAATGAAATATTTGTTAGTGATCAATTTGATCAGATTGTACCCTTTTGAATCTTCAGAATTCCCAACAAATAGGCACTCTTGGCTTTGGGGTTGCAAAGCCTTGCCCTTTTCAGTTGGAATTCTATCCCAAGCCTTTGAGCCAAAAATCTTGAAATGGATCACATCTGGCTTGTGCCCACTCCAAGCTTCAAAAGGAGTCATACCATCAATATTATTATGTGGCACCCTATTCTGGATATAGGATGCACAGTTTATAGACTTGGCCCAAAACTTTGATGGCAAATTTTTAGCCTCTATCATGCAAGTTTCCATCTCCTTCAGTGATTTGTTCTTTCTCTCAGCTACACCATTTTGTTGTGGTGTGTAAGGAATAGAATGTTGCATCTGGATACCTACCTCTTTGCAATACTGGATGAACTCAGACTTGACATACTCACCACCATTTTCATATCTAAGGATCTTGAGTTTCCTCCCAGACTGGTTCTCAACCAAGGCTCTATAGACTTTGAAAAGGTCAAAAAATTCATACTTATGCTTTAGGAAGTAAACCCAACAATACCTGGAAAATTCATCTCTGAAGATGAGTGCATATTTGGATTGACTCATGGACATATGAGGGAATGGACCAGCAATTTCATTGTGGATCAACTCAAGGGGTGCATAGGTTCTCTCGTGACTAGCTCTCTCATACTTGTGCTCTGGGTGTTTTCCTAGGATACAACCTTGATAGACTCCTTTAGAAAACTTGATCTTTGGTAACCCTATGAACATATATTTTTCACTCAAATCAGAAAGATAGTTGTAGTTAATATGGCCAAATATTTCATGACAAAGCTTGCTTGCTTCATTAGCATGAGTAAGAAGAGTAGAGGGGTTTGAGTAGGGTAGGAAATGGGAAAACCTATACACCTTCGAAGTGTGATCAACAACACCTTTTTCTATGACTTTACCATTTGAAATATCAGTGATTTCAACTTCATTGGGGGAGAAGATAACTTTCTTTGGAGACCCGTTGTGAGTCATCTGATACATTGACAAGATATTAGAGGAAAAACCTGGAACATACAACACATTATTAAAATTACTATGGTCAAGATCAATCCTACCCTTTCCCATACTGTCAGTCAAAGAGTTATCTCCCAAAACTATTGGTGGACCTTTCGACATGTCAAGAGAGGAAAATATCTCCCTTTTCAAAACCATATGCCTGGAAGCTCTAGAATCAATGATGAAGCTAGGTGAGCTTGAGGTGCCAGCAACCAAGGCATGTACTCTCTCCTTGTCTTCTGAATTTGATCCTCCTTCCCTCTTCTTTGAGAAATCAGGAAGGGAGATGTTATTATTCTCCAGGAGTTGGGTCAACATGTCAATTTTATTTTTCATACAAGAGATCTCAAGATGATATCCCTTACTACAGTATGCGCACTTGCTCATTTCTCCTTTGTTCTTCTTCTTCTGGAAGTTCTTCTTGGAGCATGACTCGCTCCTCTTAAGACTTTGACTTGCCTCTCTTTTGCTCAGGTGGATTTTTAGCTTTCTTCTTGATTTTTGAATCCACCTTTGAATATCCAAGAACCAAATCTTGGTCTTTGGAAGGTTTGATGGTTCCCATCATCACCAATTTATCTTGCTCCTGGGTGAGGGATTCCATGAACTCAACAAGTTTAGGAATGTTACAGGTTTGAGCTATCACTTTAGTGGCTTGGAAGGTTGAAACAAACACTGAATAGTCAGGATGAATCTTTGAGAGAATGGTCAAAACTAGTTTCTCCTCCTTCTTTTCAATCCCACATTGTTTTAACTGCAAAACAAGGGCCTTAAACTTGGTAAAATAGAGTTGTAATGATTCGAAGCTACTGGGACTCAAGGAGATCAATTAATTCTCGATTTGATGTCCTATCAGTCCTCTCATCTCATTTTTATTTCCAAAAATATCTGCAAGATTATCCCACACCTCATTAGGAGATGTCAATGAATCAAGATGAAAGAGGAGATCTCTTGAAATACTCAAACACAAAAGACCATAGGCCTCATCCATCCTATTGTGCCATTTGATTTTTTCTGCAGCTACATTGGGATCTACCTCAGTAGCCATGGTAACCCTATAGAGACATTTTTCTCTCAAAAATATCTCCATCTTAGATTTCCATTCGAATAAATTGAATGGAGTCAAGATGATCCTTTGAGATTGGTCCATATCTCAGCTCCTGTGCCCTTCAATCATCAGAATGCACTCCCAGTCAGTGATATAGAACCTGCAATAACAATTTGGAAAGATATAAATTGATATACAAAGGCTCTAATACCATGTGGAAATTGAACCCAAGTGATATATCAATTACACTCACAAAATTGTTAATCAAACATGCAAAATTCATACAAAAGGAGACTGAAATTGGAGCATAACTTAATCATGTATTGAATAAGTGTACATAATCCAACCATATGAAGTAATAGGCTTCTAAAATATATAATTACATGATATATTTTAAAGCGCTAGGTTGCTATTCGAATTGGTCAAAAAGAAGGCTTACTAAATCAAGTCAAATCCCCCATAGGTGCAAAAAGGACTTTCCAAATCTATGAAGATGCTCATGAATTGGATAAAGCGAGTGGGAAAGATAATAGGTGATGGAAATAAAACTCATTCATTCTTTAATTTGGAGAAAAGGAAGGAGGAGGATGTGTGAAAAAAACTAGGAAAGTTCCCCTAGACTATAGCTTTTCCTTCATGCCTTAAAACTGTTGTAAAGCAAGGCAGCTTTCAAAAAAAGTAGATATGGGCTTTAAGGAACCAAGAATAAAGTAGACATGCTAAATATGTTTCCAGGATGATTCCAAAGTGCTCCATGACCCATTTTAGCAATTATTGACTTCTAGGAACATGTGGAAATCAACTAGCATAGAGAGGGAATCTAGGAATCTAGGACTAAGACAAAAATGATTTAATTAATGTCAAATATGGGTAACTATGGGTTGATTATTCTAACACAACTTGGCCCTGTAATCGAGTCAAGCTGTGCATTTTAGTGAAGCTAGTTAAAATGGCCTTGCTTCACAAAAATGCATTCCCAAACTTAATTTATTGGTCAATTTAAGTGAGTCGAAGTGGAAAGTGTGCTAATTTTATTCCTCACCTAGCTAAATTATAACATTTTCAATGTTTTCATTGAAAGTTTCCCATCTACATTTCCTTAAGCATGCATAATTTTCCATTGGCATGCTTATACGACGACATTTAATGGTAGTTGACTTGATAGACTTAATTCAGAAACCTTGAGGCATGCATTTATTATGTTGTTTATAGACACATTTATGATCAATTTTATAATTTAAAGAAATTAAATCTAAATTATAATGGAAATGTTTCTTTCTTTTGTTGATTTTGTAGAGTAACTCATTAATATTAAAATGAGCAATCTAATATATATATATATATATATTCCTGAAAAAATAGGTCAATGTAAGGTTGTAGATATTTCTAATGTTGAACCTTTGTGTTGTCACTGATGTCAAAGGATAAACCAACAAGTTTGATGTAGGTTTCATGTCAAAAGATAAACCACCAAATTTAATAAAGAAAGAAGATGATATAGATGTCAAACATATGAGATGGATAACTTGAAGCCATAAATATTAAAAGTGCATGAATCCATCAGGAAAAGATAGTTTAAAGAAATGCATAGAAAAGAAATGTGAAAGTTTAGGAAGTGTGCAAATCCCAGTAAGGAATGGTACATATGTGCGCATATACCACTAAGTCAATGGACATAGGTGCATAGAATGCCACAAGGACGAATTATAAAAATATGCATGTCGATGGAAAATAAAATAACGTGGTTAGCTTGACCAAGATGTAATTAAGTTGGGGCATCACCGAGTAAAATTTATCCCAACTTGTGGAAAAATATCTTGAACTAGAAAGAGTATATATAATCAAGATATGGAAGTATTGAAGCAAGCTTGTAGCTTGAATATTGAAGAAGATATGATATTTTGACTAGGAAAGCTTCTGATTCTTGGGGTTCAATGGATCCATGATCGTAGAAGAATTTTATACAACAAAGCCAAATTGAATGAAAAACGATGAACATGAACAACATGAAGTGGGAAAATTAGAAAGATACCCTATGCCCGGATGTGCGAGGAATATACACAGTGAATGATGTAGATCACACAATCGTAGAAGTGACAGAGTGTTATGGAATTGTAGATACTCGAAGATTGCAAATAACAAAAGTTTTAAAGAAAATATTGTCACAGATTACATACTATTGTGATGCAAACAAAAAAGGATAAGATACGGATCAAAGAATCTACAACAATCATAAATTGAAGATAAGATAATTGTATAATTCAATTTCATTTCACAAATATTTCCTACCAAGGAGGAAATAAGGGGCAAGGAAAGGGAGCCATAGCTTACTTCTATTTGGTGCTGGTAAAACAAATCAAGGAGTCATAGCTTCCTACCAGTTGGTGTTGGTAAAACAAATCAGGGAGTCATAGATTCCTTCTAGTTTTTTTTGGTAAAATAAATCAGGGAGTCATATCTTCCTTCCAGTTGGAGCTAGTAAAAAAAATTAGGGATTTGTAGCTTTCTTCCAATTGTTGTAGTAAATATAATCGGGAGATGGTGCTTCCATTTAGTTACAGCTAAAGAACACAAAAGGAGATATCAATATTCAACAATTTGGTGCTTGAATATTACTTTGAGTTGGAGCTTGCACAAAAGGGTCAAATATCTGATTAGGTTGGTTCCTAAATTCAACAAGTTGGTGCTTGAGCATATAGAAGTCCTTACAATTCAGTGTATGTAATCAGTAGGTTGATACTTTCAAATCAGGTTGGTTCTTGAGTGAGTTTGCGCTCACAATTGGAGATTGTTGTCTCCCACACACACACACACATACACAAATTTATTTTTACAAATATTTTTCACAAATTTGTCCATTATTATTCTGACATAAAAGTTTTAAAGGTAAAAATTTTGTTAAGTAGTATAATCTACAATATATACTAAATCACCCCCTCTTAGTATATATAATAATTACAACAATTGGTACCAGAGATGGTGTCTTTAGTAACAGTTTGACCACTAGAATATTAATCCTTGCACATAAATAAAAAAGTAGGAATGACTGAACACCAACAAATCACCATGTTTTGATGGCTCAAATTACACCTTCTAGAGAATAAAAATGGAAATATATTTACAATCACTCAGAGTAGATATCTAGTAGTTCGTATAAAATGGCTACAGGATTCCTGAAACATATCAAGTTGAACTTATAGATAGAAGAATATATCGGTATAATGAAAAAGCAAGAAATGCAATACGTTGTGGGCTGGCAGATGATGAATTTACTAAGGTTGTGCAATGCACTAGTTTAGCCAAGGAAATGTGGGATAAGATGAAGAGTGTCTATGAGAGAGATGAAAAATTCAAAAAGGCTAAGTTGCAGACCTACTCAATGTAGTTTGAAACATTGCAAATGAAAGAAGAATAAGATATTGCATCTTACTTTCTTCGAGTTGAAGATATTGTGAATTCCATCAAAGGATTGTGAGAAACAATCAAAGAAGAGTCAATTGTGCAAAAAATACTAAGAACCTTGTGACCTTGTTTCAACTCAAGTATCAATTCTGGAGGATAGAGTGAATCTGGAAAAGATGACAAAGGATGAATTACATGGGATTCTCAAAGTGTATGAATTGAGGATAGAAAAAGAAAATGTCTCCATAAAGGAAGTTGCTTTTAAGGCCACATGAAAATCAAAATGTAATAAGTATGAACAGAAGGATCCATTTGACATATCAAATGAAGAAGAAGCAAATTTTGTGATAAATCTAAAAAGGGGATGTGGTAAGTATAAAGGTAAGTTTCCATTTAAGTGTTTCAATTGTGGTAGAATAAGCCATTTTATCCAAGTGAACTTAAGTAAAGTAGAGACAATGACAGTGATGGAGAATTAGAATATCAAGAATAAAGAAATATGTATCAGCATAGAAAAATTGAGAACAAGAAGAAACTTCCCAAGCGAAGGAAGAGACTATATTCCAAGGAGGACAATATCTCATCAGAGGAAGAGGAAAAGCATGATAAGTCAAGATAAGTATTGTTTATGGAATTAATTCAAGATGAAGACTAAGAAGATGGAAATAATTGTGCATCTATCAAAGAATCATCAGTTAAAGGGTCACATGAAATCACATCAAAACCATTAAGGAAGTGGCCTTGCAATGGAATTTACATGTCACCTCCAAAATATGAAGCAAAAGAGAAATCAAGCAACATAGAAGGAACTTCCAAATACAAGAAAAGTGCAGAAAGTAAATGTTCCTATAATGGAGTTTATATGTCTTCATCAAAATCTAAAGCAAAAGAGAGATCAAGTAGCATAGAATAAATCTTCAAATTTGAATATGACTAAAGCACAAAGATTGATTGGGAAGGAGAGCCAAGCAGTGCATTTGAACAATTAAAGAAGTCAAGAAGAAGTAATAATGCACTAAAGGAACAATTGGCCAAAGAAGAAGAACAAGCCAAGGAAACCAAGGTCATACAAGAAGCATTTGAGATACATATATAAACAACAAAGTAAAATATTTTAAAAAACATTTAGATTGTGCACAAATAAAGATCAAAATGCTTGAAGAGAATAATCTTGTGTTGAAATATTCTTTGGGAGAAACAAAAGTGAAAAACAAATTACTGACAAGACAACTTGCACAAAAGGACGTGGATATTTCACATTTGAAAAGTGAAGTGGTTTCTGCAAATCAAGGAAGGGTTGAAATGTGTCTTGACGTAGAAACTCAACAAAAATTAAACAATTATAGATGAAATATTGATCAATCAAATATCATCGAAAGACAAAACAAGCCTTGGTTATGAAAGGGTCAAGTGACAGAATCTATGCTAGTAATGAAGGATTCTTTCTGAAGCAACAAGATACATATCATAAGAAATCTAATACATCTACAGAACAAGTTGAACACAGGTATGACAATACTTTTAGTTGAAAAATATAGATTTTGTAGAGTGAAATGTTTGAGATGTAATTATGTTTCCCATGTATCAAAATACCATCTTAGTATAAGATTCTATATGTGAGACTATTTGGATACAAATCTCAATACTGTTCAAATAAAGTAAAACAACTGGGAAGAACCATTTTATATAACACTGGTAAGAAAGTATGGAGGGAAAAAGAAAGGTGTATTGTATAAGGTTATAGGAAATATGCACACATCAAACAATGGGTCAAGAAAACGTCACATGCGAGTACTATTGAAGAAACAAGTAATTGATGGCCATCTTCCTAACCATTAAAAGGTTAAGTGATGTCCTTAAATTCAACACGATATTTATTAGGAATTCAAGGACTATGTTAGTAAAGTGGTGCAGTTAGAAAACATTTGAAGTTGGTTATTTCATTAATGTGATGTTGGAAATAAAATATGCATCAGTTCATTTATATGCAAGAATATGGTTTCATACATGAAACAGTAAAAGAAAAAGTACAAAATAAGTGTTTCTTGAACAAACACAACGGTCATGCAGATACAAAACTAAGGATTTGTATTATATTAATATGATGTCTTTAAATCTCATAGTGCATCAATCCACAGATGACATACAAAAAAGGAGAATACAAAATACATTATGATCAGAAAATGTCCGTCAAAATTGCTCAACCAATCGATTGGTGCACAAAAATGAAGTTATAAGAAGAACATATTCCAACTACGAAAGACGTATTTCAGTGTCAACAAAACTGGATAGAGTAAGGAAAAAAAATAAAGTCGGGAGTCTAAATGACAGAAACAGTTTCACTAGATGTTCCTAGAAGTAATTGTACCAAATTAAGCTCTTTTGGTTCTACAGTTTGATTCACTCTAATACTTAAGGAAATAATATCCTCATCATGTCATGCATTTATTTGTACCTAATCATACCATATTTGGATATCAGCCTCTTCAGTCTGAGAAGTCAAACAATCAAGTCTATTCCTAAGTTCTACAATATTTTTCTGTTGAGACTCCACTGCTTAAAAAAGCACATCAATGACTGCATAAAATTATTGAAGGGAACAAACCATCATAATAGAAGAAATATAAATTGATAAATTGATGGTCCTATGCACAGCAAATATTCTTTTATATGTATAAGAGATTACCAACTCGCACATTTCAAATTCAATGAAGGGACACAAAATTGAAGAGAATTAATGACGAACAATTAATAAAAGGATTGCGAGTTTACATAAATCACAATGAAAATTTGTAGTTCGAGGAATAGAATTGAATCGAATATGTGAAATTCATGTGAAATAATAGATTGAAATGTGTGCAATCACATGCTTATTTAATGACACCTATCAAATAATATTTCCTCATGTGTGAAATCCCATGACAAGATTATATGTATATCACATTAACTAAGACACAGTAAACACCATAAGTCAATGATATGGAGACACAAAAAGGAATTGTGTCTGACAAGGTAGAACAATAGTTACAATAGAATTAACTATATTTCACAAAATGTGGTTCCATATTTCACTCAAATATCATCCATTACGACAACTTCCATTAAAATAAATTGGATTGAATTATAGAAGGTTGTATTTGTAATGTCCTCTTCCACTTAAACACCAAAGAACCGTCCTATCAACCTATTTAATTCCCATAGGTTTGAGCGGGTATTGACAAGTAGGGAATTGACTGAGGATTGATGCCACTTGGAATAAAAGAACATCTTAAGCAGTGATATTAACTCATCAGTATAAAAAAGAGGCCCACTTGAGCAATTATCAACTGACATGCAAAGCATGTGGGACATAACAAAATTTGCATGGAACATGTGTCATTTAAGTTGCATGCATGCAAATTCAAGTTCATGCAATCTCATCTCTATAAAAGAAGTAAAATCGAATCCCTATTGATGCATATTTTATTATTTACTTTTGAGAAACAAGTTTGAGATCTTAGAGATATAAGTTGGGGTTGAGGGAGAAATACTTAGCTAACAAGTGTTTTTGGTAGAAAAATATATCTACACTAATCACTTCCAAGGATATATCATCTTGATCTATCACTGTACTTAATAGATTTCAAAGTACTTATTGAATAAGCTATTCTACTAGGGTGCAAGGGTGATTATTCCAACAAGGGCACACGAGTTTCCATCAAATCTCTTCAAGTAAGAATTATCTAGCTATTCTGAAGATCATATCTCAAGAAAAATTCTCCACGGATCCATTATTATTCATTATATAGATGATTGATCAGATATTCATCCTCTTGGGGCTAATCACTGATATATTTCATTGAAACGAGGGCACATTACAACATGGGAAAATTGTATAAAAGGGGATCAAATTGTATATTGATTAGGAGCCTCCACATGATCTGAATGTCTCATTCCTCTTGTTTGGAAGACCATTATAATCCCTATTATTTAATTTGGTATGCAATCTCATCTTTCAAAGAAGATATACTTGATTTGAAGAACAAGAGGGACATTTTTCCTTGCATGGGAAAATTGATTTGGAGGAGCAACATGTTTTTTGACCTAGACCCAGTGCATGGCATGCATGCCTCTTCTATATTATTCCACTGATCAATTATTGATCATTAGTGTGTACATGCATTGATTTCTAGTCTCTTTACATTGTATATCTGAATTTCCTTATTGTGGGATTCTTTTAATAGCATGCAAATCTATTTCTATAAATTGTGAGCACCAGAAACCTTGAACAAGTAATAAATACATCAACAAGTCAATACAATAGCAGAAAATATCAGTTTGGGATATTACAATGATAGCATATCATGTTCCTCGCCAACTATGGGTTTAACATGAACTTGCAATAAGCAATTAGATGAATTTGTAAGACACCCTATTTGTTACTTAAAAAATAATAAAGGGAAGGTATGTAGAATATCCATATTTAGAGGAGATAAATATAGATGACACAGACTCATAAGATCAGGATATGGATACAACATAATCATGGACAGGAAGAGGAAAGGGAACTAGATAAAAAATGAGAAGATAGATTTAATAGTGTCATCAATGCTCTAAATGATTTGGATAAAGGCCAGAAAGAGATGTTACATGTGTTAAGATTTCATATGCTAGAGTAGATATCATTAGTGTTCATTTCAAATTCACAACAGTAGCATATCTAGAATCATTGCCTACATCGACACAGTATTTATCCTAGGTAACCCTAAAGGGGAAGAAAACCCATCAAAACTTCCTCTGTATAAGATGTATAAGATATAACCCAAAAACAATATTCTCCTCCTTGTTGTTCTCTCTCTCTCTCTCTCTCTCTCTCTCTCTCTCTCTCCTATGCGCTACACAAGTGAGTGTATGTGTGTTCAAATACGAACCAAAACCCTTCTATTTATACACATTGAGCCAACTAACTTTTACCCTAAACAAGTCGGCCCCACTAAACTTTTTGGGTCGACTTCACCTAGGAAGATTCAAGATAGTATTTTATATTATTCATTAGGGTACTAATGACCCGACTTACAATGGAGGCTTTACCTTATGACTCTATGATAACCAAATATAATAGTAACACCCTACTGGAGGAATAATAACATCTCCCTTGGGTTATGTTAGTGCCAAAAATTGTTCCCAAACTACAAGAGAACAAGCCAACACAATCTCAATAATCATAATAAAATAAAATAGGGTTTTCAAGGTTTTTTGGTTGAGAAGTCTAAAGACAAGAGCGAAAGCATTCATAAAACCAAAGTAAACACTAAAATCATGATCATTTGAATGACTGAGATGCATAACATATAAACCATAATCCAACAGAAAACACAATACTGAGTTTCACCCACAGTTAGCAAGCATTTCAAGCATAAAAACATTAAACAGGAAATGAATATACCGACTAAGTAATTAACACAAATTAGAAATAAAACCAGTCAATAATTTGAAGGGAATATAGTGCATATATTTCATAGTTCAGTTATCAAAAAACACATAAGAGTCTTTACTTAGCTCATAAACAAATCCTGATAGCCTCCCCTTGTCAGCAAAAAATTGAACCCATTGTCCTCTTTCAGACTTACATTTATCCTATTACTTCAAAATCAGTAGAATAACTGAACGCTAACTACTTTTGCGCTATTTAACGAATATTTCAATCTAAACTATCATTATACAAAAATAAAATAACTTTTCAAACTTAACTAATAATTGACTTTCTTGACTAACTTTACAAATCTTTAGCTTCTTCAGCTAGTAAAGCAATTCCCTCCAAGTCCTGAGATTTCCTTCTCGCTTTCAATTGATCTATCTCCAAGTCTGCAACCCTCCTTGTTAGCTCCTCATTCTGCTGTTGCAACTCCTGGATGGTTTGCTTTAACTCTGTGAACCGATTCTATGTTTTCCTTTTCCTTTTAAGTGCTTCTCTTGAAACTGTAATCAACTCCTGGTAATGACTGTTAACTTCTTCCGAATCTTCTCTAAGTTTCATGTTTGTAGTAACTAATCCATCATTTGATTCATGTATATATTCAATTTGAGACTTGTATTGTTTAATGCTTCTTTGTAGGTTTTCTTTTTTAGAATCAATACATCTGTCTCCTGATATTGTTTGCATTCCTTGTGTCCATGGGATTTTTAGTTTATTATAGATTTCTTCATCCTCTTTCATAAGCTCTGTGGAGGTCACAGGAAGCTTTGGATATTCTTCATTTTCAGCATTGCAGTGAACTTCTTCTTCAACCATCTCCTTTTTCTCTAGACAAGAACTCTTTACCTCATTTTGTTGTTGTTCTTGAAACATCTGATTTTGAATCTCCAGAAAAATATCAGAGATCTTAGTATCAGTGAAGACATATTTTTCTTTTGATTCTATTGGTTTTTTACCTTTATTTCCATCTTCACTATCATCCAATTTCTCTTCAAATGATGAATCCTCTATTACTGTAACCTTTTCTTTAGTCAATTTGGGATTCAGTAGATTTTTCATGTTTAACCTAAGTTTGTTCTTCGGCCTTGTCTTAGGTCTCCAGACTGCTGCAACCTCTCCCAACATCTTCAAAGCCTTTCCTTGATGAGTTATTGAGGAAAGTTCAACAACTTTAATTTTTTTCCTTCTTGACACTATCTCCTCATCACAATGAGTGTGAATTTATTCCTTAGCACAAACCATAGCTTCATTAGTAGTAGGAATTCTAGCCTCATCAAATAAGTATTTTTCATCCTCTTCTGATAGTACTGTAATAGGGCTTTGCTTCTGCTCCTCAATAACTTCTTTTACATCTTGAATTGATTCTGCAGGTAAAAATTCTTCAACAGGCTCAGTTTCTTTCATCTCTGACTGTAAAAATTTGCTTTCCTCGTCATTAACTCGCTGTCCAAACTCAAATTTTTCATTTTCCTGATTTGAAGCTTCTCCTAGTTTATCATTTTCTTTATCTTTAATTGCTACCTTTTTTCTAAGCTTCTTAATCAGAGTTTGACCTTTATCTACTTGTCTTCTCTAAGACTGTTCTTCCTGATCAGTCTTGAAACCTGACCAAAATATGAAGTGCTCCCATGTATTTTCCCTTTTCTACAATACAGTATTTATGATGAGCTTTATGAGCCCATGGTGAAAAACTGATTGTTTTGTATGGTCCTGGTGCTCTCTCACCCTACATGACATCTTCTGTAAGATTTTCAAAAAGAAGAAAGGAAGGTTCATTTTAGATTCATGACTGAGATGTTGAAGGAATCTAAAATGATATTTGAAAACAAAGGAAAATATACCCTCACAGATGACATAGCTTTGTAAGAATTTAATAGGCTCAATCCACTCAGGTTTAAAGTTTTGAATTGGAACACCTTTTCCCCATTCTGTAAATACACCGGAAAGCAAATATCTCCAAGCATCAAAGGTGAAAGGCACCTTTTTGAATCAGAACTCTCCCTCATCCAGAATCCCTGTTGCTTTAGCTAGTAATTCCCTGGTTAATTTGAACTTCAAGGTGTCAAAAGACACGGTATCCTTGTCTAAACATTGAGCAAACTTGTAAGAAACCTTTGAATGATAACCTTCAATATTTTCGAAGAACACTAACCATCCTGCTTCTGCAAACAACTGTGCACAATCTGGAAAGTTTTTTACCCAGCTTAAGTCTAAGGGTTCTGCCCTATTGGTATTTCCACTCTTTTTCATTTTGAACTATGGTTAAACAACTTCTATCAATACACCACAGTCTAACTGTCTTCAAATTTTAACAAACTGACAGAGAATACAGTATAGGGAAACCCAAAAGACTCTACTCTAAATTCTTATGTTTGAATGATGAATACTTTAAATCCATTGATTAACAATTCATATTTAATATGGATTAAGTTCAAAACTAATACTCTACCTTCAATTCTGTCATTAGTCATTTGTTCAAAAAACCCCGAAATTAATAAACCTTGGTAATGGTACACGGACTACCTATTATAAATGACTAATTCGATTGCTGCAATCTTGTTATCTCAACTATCAGGTGTCGAATTGCATGTTCCACTTTTCTCTGACCGCTTAGACCACTCCAACCAACCGCTCCTGAAAGCCCTAATTTTCACTCTGTTTTAAAATCCCAATTACCAAGCATTGATTTTTCACCATGATATTCACTTGCTCTTCGTGCATTTTATATAAAAACATAATTCCATACACCTTTGTCTCATTATACTCTGCTATCATTATTATATCTTCTCTACAAGATACCACCATGATTTTGCCATCATGATTATATTCCACGTGCCTCAGTGATTAAACTACAAAAGACATGTATCAAATCCATCACACAATGTGATTGACATCTCAGGTGTGAGAATCCCGAAGAAATTGAACCAAAAAATGATGATTTTAGCTTGCACGACTTTCTTGTAGTGCCTCTGTGCATCCGTTTTTGTCTTGCACTACAAGAAAGTCCAGGTTAATGATTTTCAAAATATTAAGCTAATGATAAGGGTTTAAACTTGGTTTAGGAGTTTCAATTTAACTTTTATGCTATTTTTAGACTTTTTTAATCCATATAAGCCTTATATAAGCCCTTTGATTATAAAATCAAAACAAAACTTGTAAAAATAAACTAAGAAATCAAAAATCATGAGAATTAAAGGGAAAAAATCATACTATCTCTATCAACAAAATTTTCTAGAAATAAAAAGTAAAAGCAAGCTTCAAAATATAAATAGAAGTATAAAAAACAATGGAAAACAAAAACATGACCTAAGATCTGGCTCCTGCTGCGGGATGAAGTCCTCCTTGTGAGGCTTCAAGAACCTGTAGACCAATGCCTTCTGTGCTACTACCTGCTAGTCTGCAAAATTTCCATTGGGTTATGGAGTCCTTATTCTGTTTATTCACACCGGTATATACAATGAAAGTCCAGTATCCATCTCAAAAACTGTAAAAATGCTTGAGGAATCGTCGATTAACTAGATTAGACAACTCCTCACCCTCCAAGGTCTGTAGAACAAAAGTATTGTTTTCCAAAAACTTCGATACTATGAAAGGACCAAACCAAAGGTTATCAAACTTGCCATGCTTTCCTTTCTACTCCTTCCTATCATCCCATCTCAAAACCATGTCCCCCACTGAAAAAGTATTATCTTTGATCTTCCTATCAAATCTTTCGTTGATCTTCAACCTGTACAGCTGTGCCTTTTCTTCCACTTTTTCTCGTTTCTGCTGTAACTCTATCATTGCATAAATTTTTCTTTGCATATCATTAGGTTCCTCCTGACAATATTGAAAAAACCTCATCACTGGGATACCCAACTGAATAGGAAAAATTGCATCTGTACCATATACTAATTGGAAAGGAGAAGTTCCAATTGCTTGCTTAATTGTTATTTTGTCTGCCCATAATGAATACTTTAGCATAGAATCCCATTATCTTTTATTATGCTTCAGCAATTTCCTAATACTCTGAATGATATTTTTATTAGATGACTCATCTAAACCATTCCCCCGAGGATAATAAGGAGTTGAGTGTTGCAACATGATACCATTCTTTTCACAAAATGCCCCCATAGCCTTAGATTTAAAGGCTTTAGCATTATCAGTCAATATTTTCTGTGGACATCCAAATCTACTAAGAATATTTTCTTCAATAAAATCTATGATCACCTTATCTGTGGTATTCCTTGTGGGAATAGCTTCTACCCACTTAGTAAAGAAATTTGTTGCAGTCAAAATCCACTTATGCTGCCCTGAGGAAGATGGATTTATCTCTCCTATGAAGTCCAAACCCCACTGTTGAAAAGGGGCATTTACTGCAATTAGTTTTAAAGGTAATGACAACAACTTTTCTTTACTAGCAAATTTCTAACAAGGGATACATGCTCTTACCTGCTGATATACATCTAAAAATAAAGAGGGCCAATAGTATCCAGCTCTTAGTATTTTGCACGAATTTTGTATGTTGTTGCCTTCTAATACTTATGACCTCCACAATCACCTTCATGAGATTCAGAAATTACTCCTTCAATTTCAGGTTTATCTAAGCATCTGAGTAGAATACCCCCTGGATCTTTCCAAAACAGTTGTTGTTCTACCAAACAATACTTAGTGGTTTTCAACTTCAAAGACCTAGCAGCTTTTTTGTCTAGGTGTTCTGGACATTGCAAGTACAAAAGAAAGTATACAATGTCTGCATACCATGTAGATGCTGAATAGAAATCCATAATCTTCTCTTTGTCCAACTCCGCTTGATTTTCTTCTTATGCTGGTTGTTCTGCCATCAGATGTAGTCCTAAAGCTTGGCAATTTGAATCAACTAATAGTTTAGCTAGACCTTGTCCCTTTACTACCTTTGTAGGCCTGATATCCACATCATATTCCATGATTTTGGCAATCCACTTTCCTCTTTTCCCCTCACTGTCAAGCTAAGTCAAAACATATTTTATGGCAGCATTAGGCACATAAGCAATAACTTTGGAATGCAAAATATAGATTCTGAAAAATTTCAAAGCTTTAACCAAAGAGTAAGCATGTTTCTCTAAAATGTTGTATTTTAACTCCGAATATCTAAGAGTTTTGCTGAAGAATGCAATAGGCTGTTCAAGACCGTCCTTATTCTTATGTAATAAAACGGCAGCCAATGTATCTTCAGATGCAAAATCAAAGGTTAGAAATTCCTTTGTAAAATCTGGACTTACTAATACTGGAGCTTCAGTAAGAGCCATCTTAATTTTTTTGAATGAATTCTTTGCTTCTGCAATCCACTTGACTTCTTGATCCTTCTTCAACATGGTTGTAATCTGTTTGATAGTCTCAGCAAAATTTGGTATAAACCAACTCAGAAAATTGATTTTACCAATGAAAGATTGTACATCCTTTTTGCTCCTTGGAAGACTTATTTTCAATATTGCTTTCACCCTCTCCAGATCAATCCTTATGCCATCAGTTGAAACTAAATGACCCAATAATTTACCTTCATGTACAACAAAATGTGATTTCTTTGGATTTAAAGATAAACCATATTTTCTGCATTTCAGAAAAGTTTGTTTCAAGTGTTTTAGATGTTCATCATCTGATTGTGAAAAGACTGTAATATCATCTAAGTAAATCACTACAAACTAGTCTCTTTCCCCCACAAAGGCTATTTCCATAGCTCTTTGAAAAGTTGCTCCAGCATTCATTAATCCAAAAGGCATTTTATCATACATGAAAGTTCCCCAGGGAGTAGTAAAAGTTTTTTTTTCTTTATCATCAGGATGCATGGCAATTTGATTATATCCTAAGAAACCATCAACCATATAAATCCTTTGTGCACCAACTACCTTCTGCAATATTTGTTCTATTTTGGGCAAAGGATAATTATCCTTCAATGAAGACCTATTCAGATTTCTAAAGTCAACACACAGTCTGATTTCTTCATTCTTTTTCCTGACAGGAACTAAATTGGCAACCCATGAAGAATACCTGAGGGGAACAATGATCTTGGCATCTAATAACTTCTTCCCTTCTTTTTCAATAACAGGAAACAAAGCTGGATTTATCCTCCTTAATTTCTGTCAGAAAGGCTTAACATTTGGTTTTAAAGGTATTTTATGTTGTATAATTCCAGTATCATATGTCTTCAAGTCTTCATAAGACCATGCAAAAACATCAACATACTCCTTTAACAACTTAATGTACCTGTTTCTCTGTTCTGCTGTGAGTGCTTTTGAAATCTTCACCATTCTAGGATGTTCTGGAGTATCAATATTACAGTCCACCACATTTTCTTCTGAAGACTGTACAACAGGTTTTAAAGGTGTATCATCTTTTGAAAATATTCTTTCTAATGGCACCTAACCTTTAGGAATGAAATTACTTTTAACTTCAATAATCTTGTGGCCAACAATCTCATTTTCAACAATATCTTCCAAATCTTCAACCTCATCATCTTCTTCTTGATCAATCAGGGAATTGCAAAACTCACCTGTCAGCTCTAGAAACCTTTTTATTTCAATGTCATCTTCAAAAAATTTCCACTTCTTTACATTATCAGGCACATAAGGTCTGTACCTAACCTCAATAGGATACTTTAGCTGTGTTGTTTTGGGAATTCTAAAATGTGTGGCTGCTAGGGCCAAAGAATTAGCAGTTTGGTTATGGTCCCTAGGAATATGAGTAATGTTAACAACCACAAAATAATTGCCTATCATATCCCATAATTCATTACGATACACTTTCATAAAATCTTGTTTCACTTGATAGTTGTTCCTCAACTGCTGAACAACCAACTTGAAGTCGCCATATACAAAAATCTGTTGAATGCCTAAATCTTTTGCAGCTTTCAAACCTAACAACAAATCTTCATATTCTGCAGTATTATTGGTGGTAATAAATTCCAATTTATACATTAGCTTTATTGTTTCACCACCATGAGATATTAAAAGAACCCCTGCTCCAGCACCTTCCTTACAAGATGATCCATCAAAGTATAATTTCCAAAGTTCATCTTCTTGTTCCCTAATGTGTTTAACTGGATTTTCTTTTTCAACTTGTAACAAACCAATAGTATTATCATCATCACTAAAATGCAACATACAAGTACCCAAATCCTTGTCAACAACATACAAGGGATGATTTGTAGGGTTCTTGTCATCTGTCACAATATAGGCAACTTGCAATTCTCTGTATAACCTTCTATTTTCTCCTCCAAATATAGGAATGGTGGCATATGTTAAATCCTTTTGTAAAGTCCCACCAACTTTCTTTGCCCAAGAACTAGAGAGGAGAAGTCCAACTTTAGGTGTAATGTCTGCTACTACCACATCCATAATCACACTCTTCATTGGTAGCTGAGCCAAACTGACAACCATATCTTTAATCACTCCTAAACATTTTACAGCTCGTGAATCGAAAGCATACAAATCATGATAGGGTTTTGCTCTACTCAAACCTAGAGCCTCCATGACAGTCTTTGGCATTAGGTTGTGTGATGCTCCTAAATCCAAAAGACAGTTATGTATCATCTATTCATGAATAATCAGTGTGATGTAAAAAGGAGGTGATGCACCTACTTTATTCTCATTTATTTTAGCTAAAGCTGATCCAATAAAGATTTTAGGGCTTTCTTCTTGTAAATTCACTGTATCAGAAAAAGGTTGACTGTTTGCTAAACCAATCATTTTAAGAACTGAATCTTTGTAAGAAGGATTCTTCATTAACTCAGTAAAAGGCATAGGAATCTTAATTTTGCCTAATCCATTTTCTAGATTAAAATTTTGCACACTTTTATTTACCTCTTCAAATTCCACATTCTTCTTTTGTTTATCCTGAATTTGTTTTTTCTCTAACATAGGATCATACTGCTGTTTAGTAGGTACAACTACCTTTTTCTTTGGATTTTGAACTACTTGCTTTGGACCTGATCTCAAATTCAAAGTTTTCTGTGGCTCAGTCTGATATGCATCAGCAGTTACAGCAGTCACTTCAAAATTTAAATCATTTTCTTTTCAAACATATCAGCATCATAATATTCTGAGTTTAAAAACTCTTCTTCAGTGACAAAACCCTCAATTAACTGCTCTCCAAAATAATTCATATCTTGGTTTGTATCGTCAAAGAACACTTCCTCTTCAATTTCTTCTTCATCAACAACATTATTCTGAAGTGGGGGTGGTACTCTTTGATCCTCAGTTTATCTCCTTTCTCGTTGTATATCATTGTTTCTTCTTTCTCTAGGTATCAAACGAGGTGCAAACTGTCTTCTGAATTGGTTTTGATTATTAGGGTTTCTCTCACCTTCTTGAACAGGTTTGTTTGAATTCTTTTTTAGTTCCAACTTGTTTAATTTTGCAATCAGTATCTTAACTAGCTTGTCCATCTCATCAATTTTACCTTCTGCAGAATGGAATGTTCAAACTCCTGGAGCTGCCTCTTTCTTACCCTTCCTGTCATATATCTGTTGAGCTGTATTTCCCTTCAATCTATTAGAATCTAGTATATTAGAATCCACTTCTAATGCTGCATCCTGCATGTTTAGTAAAGTAACAAGTCTTATTTCTCTTAGAAGTAGGGAAAATTCATGATCAAAAGCATTGGCATTTGTGGGTTTTGCAGATGTTTCTGAAGGTTTTATCTCTGCAGGAATTTTTCCATACATTTTATTGAATCTCTTTGAAAAATCAGCTATGGTTTCATCCTTCTTTCTCCTAAGGGATCCAAACTCGGTTATATAATATGTATGATCCTTGGTGTCACCCCATTGTCTCATGAAAAGGTCATGAAACTCTTCTATGATAGTGATAGAATTTGCAGGAAACTCCCTGAACCATTTTCTAACATCTCCATCAAGACTCTGTACAAACATCCTCATCCATACATCCTTAGCCTCAATATTTTGATTATCAGCATAACTGAGGAAAGCCTCCCAATGCTCCTTAGCTATGGTTTCACCTTGTCCATTAAACCTAGGCAGGTATTTCTGGTAATCACCTCCAGGAAGTGCATTCAAATGCTGAGGAAAAACTAAAGGTGCATACCTAGCTGCAACTATTCGATCCATCATATCTAATGGCTGATTTTGGGCTGCCATCATTAAGTTGACTGGTTTTGGTGATGGAAAGACTTGACTGGAACTCGGATGGAATGGATTTTTACCAACTTTTAGATGAAATAGAGGAATTTTTCCAGGAGATATTATCTTTGCTTTCTTGAAGGATTTAGGATCAGTGAAAACTTGAAAATTACTGACAGGAATTACAGGCTTCAACCAAGGTGAATTTTGTTCTTCTCCCTTCAAAACAGATAAAGGTGATGAAATATCTAACTGATCAGGGTTACATAGGGTTGGTGATGACTGAGACCTTCTGATTTTCCTAGTTGTTTTCAGTATCTGTTCTGGGTATGAAACACCCAATTGTAAAGGTGAACTAGGTCTATTTCTTGTTCCAACTCCCTTAGTAGCCACTGTGAAATACTAGTGAAAAGTAGTCTTTAAGATTTGTTGGTTTAAGTTCACCTCTTAAAACCAGTGAAAAGATAAGTATCCCAGGGAAAAATAGATTTTCAACTTTGTTCCCCGGCAACAGCGCCAAAGATGTTAGGGCCAAAAATTGTTCCCAGACTACAAGAGAACAAGCCAACACAATCTCAATAATCACAATAAAATAAAATAGGGTTTTCTAGGGTTTTCAAGGTTTTTTGGTTGAGCAGTTTGAAGACAAGAGGTCAAACATTCATAAAACCAAAGTAAACACTAAATCATGAGCATTTGAATGACTGAGATGCATAACATATAAACCATAATCCAATAGAAAACACAATACTAAGTTTCACCCACAGTTAGCAAGCATTTCAAGCATAAAAACATTAAACAGGAAATTAATATACCAACTGAGTAATTAACACAAATTAGAAATAAAACCAGTCAATAATCTGAAGGGCATATAGTGCATATATTTCATAGTTCAGTTCTCAAAAAACACATAAGAGTCTTTACTTAGCTCATAAAAAAATCCTGATAGCCTCCCCTTGTCAGCAAAAAATGGAACCCCTTGTCCTCTTTCAGAATTACATTTATCTTATTCCTTCAAAATTAGTAGAATAACTGAACCCTAACTACTTTTGGGCTATTTACCGAATATTTCAATCTAAACTATCATTATACAAAAATAAAATAACTTTTCAAACTTAACTAATAACTGACTTTCTTGACTAACTTTACAAATCTTTAGCTGCTTCATCTAGTAAAGCAATTCCCTCCAAGGCCTGAGATTTCCTTCTCACTTTTAATTGATCTGTCTCCAAGTCTACAACCCTCCTTGTTAGCTCCTCATTCTGTTGTTGCGGCTCCTAGATGGTTTGCTTTAACTCTGTGAACTGATTCTCTGTTTGCCTTTTCCTTTTAAGTGCTTCTCTTGAAACTGTAATCAACTCCTGGTAATCAATGTTAACTTCTTCCAAATATTCTCTAAGTTTCTTGTTTGTAGTAACTAATCCATCATTTGATTCATGCATATATTCAATTTGAGACTTGTATTGTTTAATGCTTCTTTGCAGGTTTTCTTTTTCAGAATCAATACATTTGTCTCCTGATATTGTTTTCATTCCTTGTGTCCATGGGATTTTCAGCTTCTTATAGATTTCTTCATCCTCTTTCATAAGCTCTGTGGAGGTCATAGGAAGCTTTGGATGTTCTTCATTTTCAGCATTGCATTGAACTTCTCCTTCAACCATCTCCTTTTTCTCTAGACAACAACTCTTTACCTCATTTTGCTGTTGTTCTTGAAACATCTAATTTCGAATCTCCAGAAAAATATCAGAGATCTTAGTATCAGTGAAGACATATTTTTCTTTTGATTCTATTGGTTTTGTACCTTTATTTCCATCTTCACTATCATCCAATTTCTCTTCAAATGATGAATCCTCTATTACTGTAACCTTTTCTTTAGTCAATTTGGGATTCAGTAACTTTTTCATGTTTAACCTAAGTTTGTTCTTCGGCCTTGTCTTAGGTCTCTAGACTACTGCAACCTCTCCCAACATCTTCAAATCCTTTCCTTGATGAGTTATTGAGGAAAGTTCAACAACTTTCATTTTTTTCCTTCTTGACAATGTCTCCTCATCACAATGAGTGTGAATTTATTGCTTAGCACAAACCCTAGCTTCATTAGTAACAGGAATTCTAGCCTCATCAAATAAGTATTTTTCATCCTCTTCTGATACTACTGTAATAGGGCTTTGCTTTTTCTCCTCAATATCTTCGTTTACATATTGAATTGATTCTGAAGGTAAAACTTCTTCAACAGGCTCAGTTTCTTTTCATCTCTGACTGTAAAACTTTGCTTTCCTCATCATTAACTCACTGTCCAAACTCAATGTTTTCATTTTCCTGATTTGAAGCTTCTCCTAGTTTATCATTTTCTTCATCTTTAATTGTTACTTTTTTTCTAAGCTTCTTAATCATAGTTTGACCTTTATCTACTTGTCTTCTCTGAGACTGTTCTTCCTGATCAGTCTTGAAACCTGACCAAAATATGAAGTGCTCCCATGTCTTTTCCCTTTTCTGCAATACAGTACTTATGATTAGCTTTATGAGCCCATGGTGAAAACTGATTGTTTTGTATGGTCCTAGTGCTCTCTCACCCTACATGACATCTTCTGTAATCTTTTCAAAAAGAAGAAAGGAAGGTTCATTTTAGGTTCGTGACTGATATGTTGAAGGAATCTAAAATGATATTTGAAAACAAAGGAAAATCTACCATCATAGGTGACATAGCTTTGCAAGACTTTAATAGGCTCAATCCACTCAGGTTTAAAGTTTTGAATTGGAACACCTTTTCCCCATTCTGCAACTACACCAGGAAGCAAATATCTTCGAGCATCAAAGGTGAAAGGAACCTTTTTGAACCAGAACTCTCCCTCATCAAGAATCCCTGTTGCTTCAGCTAGTAATTCCCTGGTTAATTTGAACTTCAAGGTGTCAAAAGAAACTATATCCTTGTCTAAACATTGAGAAAAATTGTAAGAAACCTCTGAATGATAACCTTCAATCTTTTCAAAGAACACTAACCATCCTGCTTCTGCAAACAACTGTGCACAATCTGGAAATTTTTTTACCCAGCTTAAGTCTGAGGGTTCTTCCCTATTGGTATTTCCATTCTTTTTCATTTTGAACTATGGTTAAACAGCTTCTATCAATACACCACAGTCCGACTGTCTTCAAATTTTAACAAACTGACAGAGAATACAGTATAGGGAAACCCAAAAGACTCTACTTTGAATTCTTCTATTTGAATGATGAATACTTTAAATCCATTTATTAACAATTGATCATTTAATATGGATTAAGTTCAAAACTAATACTCCGCCTTCAATTCTGTCATTACTCATTTGTTCAAAAAAAACCCAAATTAATAAACCTTGGTAATGGTACGCAGACTACCTATTAAAAATGACTAATTTGACTACTGGAATCTTCTTATATCAACTATCAGGTGTCGAATTGCATGCTCCACTTTTCTCTGACCGCTTAGACCACTCCAACCAACCGCTCCTGAAAGCCCTAGTTTTCGCTCTGTTTCAAAATCCTGATTACCAAGCACTGATTTTTCTCCACGATCTTCACTTGCTCTTCGTTCATTTCAAATAAAAACATAATTCCATACACCTTTGTCTCATTATACTATGCTAACATTATTATATCTTCTCTACAAGATACCGCCACGATTTCACCATCATGATGATATTCCACCTGCCTCAGTGATTAAACTACAAAATACACATATCAAATCCATCACACAATGTGATTGACATCTCAAGTGTGAGAATCCCAAAGAAATTAAACCAAAAAGTGATGATTTTAGCTTGCGCGACTTTCTTGTAGCGCCTCTGTGCATCCATTTTTGTCTTGCACTACAAGAAAGTCTAGGTTAATGATTTTCAAAATATTAAGCTAATGATAAGGGTTTAAACTTGGTTTAGGAGTTTCAATTTAACTTTTATGCTATTTTTAGACCTTTTTAATCCATATAAGCCTTATATAAGCCCTTTGATTATAAAATCAAAGCAAAACTTGTAAAAATAAACTAAGAAATAAAAAATCATGAGAATTAAAGGGAAAAAATCATACTATCTCTATCAACAAAATTTTCTAGAAATAAAAAGTAAAAGCAAGCTTCGAAATATAAATAGAAGTATCAAAAACAATGGAAAACAAAAACATGACCTAACAGGTTACATCAGTAAAATACATTTATAATATCCTTTGAAGTTATAATATTCAACACTCCCCCTTAGAAGGTTATTCTACTGTGGCTAGGGTTTTCACCCTAGCTTGTGCTGATGAGCACCTACTAAGGAATCTGGAATCCTTAGTAGCAGTTCGATTAAACTAAAAATAAACTGGAAAGTAAAAAGATAAGCTAAGACAGTAAAAGTAAATGACAGGAAGTAAAAATGACAAGAAGATGTATAAAAAATGTTTTGTATTTGTATTACCTCCAATGTGGAGGTTGGTGGAGTCCGTTGCGCTGGTCCGATATCGGTGGCTCCGAGCTCCGAGCTGGTCCTTCTCCTTCTCCGATGGTGGAAAATAGGCCAAAAGGGGTCTCAATGATGGAAGTAGCTTGATGGTAAGCTAGGGTTTCACGAGATATTTTGGCAGAGTAAGGATGCTATGACTGTGGATGTGAAAATGAGGGGGCTTCACCACTTATTTATAGTTTTTTAGTGGTGAAGTGCTTGCCCATGGTTT
>LPNX010601595.1:8086-58601 GCA_001517045.1 Pseudotsuga menziesii | reverse complement strand
CGGACTCGCGCGGTCGGACCGCGGATTTGAAGGCAACAGGGGCGGTCGAATCGCGGGTTTAGAGGAAACAGGCGCGGTCTGGGTCGCGGGATTCGGGCTGACAGTAGCGGTCGGAGCGCGACTGTGTTATGAACAGGCGCGGTCGGATCGCGACTGTGGGCTGAAAAAGCGCGGTCGGGGCGCAACTGGGAATGTTCAAAAAAGTGTCCAGGACGCAGGAAAATGGCTGACAGCGGCGGTCGGAGCGCGGGTTAGGGCCTGAAATGCACGGTCGGGCCGCGACTGCGGAAGAAAAAAGTGCGGTTTCCGGCGGCCAAAAACGACAGCCGAAAGTACAATACGGAAAAATAAACTAAAAAAGACAGCGGAGTCGCCAAAACTGTAGCTAGGGTTTTCACCCTAGCTTGTGCTGATGAGCACCTACTAAGGAATATGGAATCCTTAGTAGCAGTTCAATGATGTGTATGAAAATAAAGATAAACTGAAACAAAATATTAATCTAAATACGTTCTTGAAGCTAAAGCAGTAAAAAGTAAATAACATGAAGCAAAAACAGTAAAGAAATGAATAATGGTTTTTATTGATGTTACCTCCAATGAGGAGGTTGATGGAGTCCGTTGCGCTGGTCCGATGTCGGTGGCTTCGAGCTCCAAGCTGCTTCTTTTCCTTTTCCGGTGGTGGAAATGGTCCAAAAGAGTTCTCAATGGTGAAAGTAGCTTGATGGTAAGCTAGGGTTTCGAGAATAATTTCGGTAGAGGCAGGATGCTTATGACTGTGGATGTGAAATGAGGGGTCTCCACCACTTATTTATAGTTTTTTAGTGGTGGAGTGCTGGCCCATGGTTTTGGAAACCATATGGTTTAGGGCAGCTTGTTTAGGGTTTTTCCTCCTTTTCCTCATTATTTTATATTTTTTCTTCCCTTTTGGGGATTTTGCTATTTTTAGAGGAATTTTGGACATTTTGGAGGAAAAGGGGTTTTTTTGGCCTTTTGGAGGCATTTTAGGCCTTTTGGAGGTTTTTTAGATGATTTTATGGGAAATATGGTAGGAAAATGGACAAATGAGCCATGTAGTGGGGTAGATGAGGTAGTTAACCATTTTTGGGTGTTAACACCCAGTGCCCCGAAACTGCGGGGACTTTAACCCTTAGACAATAGGAGGGTTACCCACAATGACTTGACATGACTTGTTTACATCATAGATCTTCCCAATCTGAACATCGGGGAATGAAATGACATAAGTACATCCCGAAATAAACATCGGGTTACAATAGCTAAGAAATACAAGTGAATACATTTCGAAGTTACAATTACATCAACACTACCTACTCTACCT
This sequence comes from Pseudotsuga menziesii, assembly GCA_001517045.1. Lineage (NCBI taxonomy): Eukaryota > Viridiplantae > Streptophyta > Pinopsida > Pinales > Pinaceae > Pseudotsuga > Pseudotsuga menziesii. The sequence goes on along the minus strand of LPNX010601595.1, from coordinate 57,266 downwards.
AACTTTGTACACAAGTCTGATTAAGTGAAATCAGACTTCCAATGAAGCCAATCAAGCAAATTGCCTAATATTCTTGTTCTTGTATGGTGCTTGATGGACAGAAATGAAACAGATAATGGGAGAAGGAAATGATAAACAAACTGATCTTTAAGTCAGAGATGCGACCAATCATTGCCTTCACCCAGACCCTCCATGTATTCAGCCACGGGGTTGTAGAAATCACGGCAACCTCCAGCATGTTCTGTCACTTGCTCATGGGAAAGCTGTCTGGAGCTTCTTGCTTCTAGGGAGTCGTCAGGTTGACACTTGGAAGATTGCAGACGAGGAACCACAGAATCCCTCTCCAATGGAATATCCCTCTCTCCACCCAAAATTTCTGTAACAAGGGCTTGATGTGCTTCAAGAGGGAGGTCTTCAACTTCTCTAGTGGAACCGAGTAGGCATACTCCTCCTGTGTGAGGTGGCATTCCTGAAGGTGGAGTATCAGAAAAAGTGTTCATCTGTAATCTGTTGCATCCATCTTCATTTCTGTACAAGTTTCTGGCTTGCACCACCTCTGTTTCTTTCTGCTTTTGCTTGGAGGCCTTAACCATGTGTCGTATTAACTCAAAAAGAGGCATATCAAAAGGGTAGGCTATCACCTCCAGTGCCCTCATCATATTTCCTTGCTCCGACCTCCTGATTTTGCATTACACTTTGATTTCTTTCATCAGAAGGTGTTGTTTCAACAACTAGCTCATCAGGTGCATTCTGTAGGTACTCTTCTTCATATTCATCATACACAGGCGCACCAAAATCCTTCTTGAAATTGTCCCTAGTTGACCAGGGATGGTGCAGGTCACCATTTTCAGAGAATAATCCTGCAGGACTACCTGCTCCTGCCTTGGGATGGTCATCTTTTAGTACATCAGGGGAGAGCTTTGATGGGCTAGAAACTTTCCCACTCTGCTTGTAGGGCCCAACAAATTTGAATGTATATTTTATCTCACCACCACCGTCCTGATCTGATGATTTCTTGTACATATTAAGGTTTTCCTCAACCTCCAAACAATCAGCGAACATATGATGCAAGGTGGTTTATTTTCTCTCCAAAAGAAGCAAGGACAGGTCAGGGGAAAAGGCGGCTGCGTAATAGATCTTAGCAGCGTTCTCAAGAGGTTGAACTTCCTTAGGCATGTTATAATAAAAGCTTGTGAATCTTCTGTTAAAACTAGATATGGCCTCACCCTCATGCCTCCTTAGGGAGTAAAACTATGAAAGTATTTTCTCCAGTGGCTTTCTCCTACCCCAAAATCTCAAGAATGTGCAAGAAAGCTCTTCCCAAGTGTTGATGGACTTAGGATGCAAGTCTTTAAACCAAACTTTGGCATCTCCTTGCAAGGATAGAGCAAACGCTTGCATGCAGACATCGTCATGTTCTATCTCGAAAAGGTCAGAGAAATTCTCAAAGGCTTGTACATGTTTCTCAGCAGTCAAGTTTTTAGATTCTCTGTCAAAATTGGGGAGGTACTTGTCATATTTCATGGGAAAATCATGGAGGGTAGGAGGCAATTGCAGTGGTTTATATCGTCTTGGAGAAATGGGGGAGACAAGGTTAGGTACGATAGCTAAGCTATCGTTCGAGGTTTCATGAATTTCACAGGGGTGTCCTTTGACATCGGGTGCCCCTGGATAGAATTCTAGGCCATAATCAGACATACAAGATGATGCAACACTTTCAGTTCGTAAAGAAGGATAAACAAGAGTATATTCATGGATCTACTCAGAATGAGCTGGGCCATAGAAGGCTCTTTTGATAAATCTGGGAAAAGATAAGAGTAAACTTACAAGATAGGATAAGGAATCTTGGAAGAAACATAGAATCGAGTGCTTGGACCTTTCGCCATGCATTTCTAAGCATTATGAGGGGTCCATTTTCCAGGTGGAGTCTACCAGCTCTCTTCAGTCATTTGATTTCTGGGTCACACCACCAGCGGAGTCGCTGAAGTCTAAATCCTTCAAGAGTGGAGTCGCCAGGTGAAAAAGTGCTCAACCTTCTTGATGTCTAGTCATTGTTCACCATCAATAACCAAATCTAAAACCATGTCGTTTTTCCTAGGGAGGATCTTCAATTTCGTCCTCGGCAATGGCACCAGTTTGTTGGCACTAGGATTTGAGCCCCTAAGGTCGAGCGAGGGGAGGCCGTTCCCGGGAAAAAACATAACCTCTTTAGACCATGCCTTTGGCCCTGCGTAGTTAGAGAGGGCTCTCTCATTCGTCACCAGATTATTCTCTGCATAAGATGTTCAATCTCGTGTGTCACCAGAGTCTACTCTGCATAGGATTTCCAATCAGCATAATAAGGGGGCTAGGATCCTGAATGGGGAAAAGTATGTTGAGGAAAGGAGTATGGTGGGATTATCGGGGGCAAGGGACCATGGGAAAATGGAGTCGAAACCTACGTAAGAATTGATTACAAAGGGAAAGAATGACATGGGGTTGTAAACAGAGGCAAGATAGCCGCTAATCTCCCAATCAGGAGATATTTAGCAGGCGATTAGAGGACAAGAAGGGACAGTCCATCGCATGGAGCACCAGCAAGATGAATTCCATGCAACTTTAGAAGAACCATTGATAAATTCCTGGATGCATGACATGACATAGATATGGCTTCACCCTCATGCCTCCTTAGGGAATAAAAATCTTAAAGTATTTGCTCCAGTGGCCTTCTCCTACCCCAAAACCTCAAGAATGTGCAAGAAATCTCTTCCCAAGTGTTGATGGACTTAGGTTGCAAGTGTTTAAACCAGACTTTGGCATCTCCTTGCAACGATAGAGCGAATTCCTGCATGCAGACATCGTCATGTTCTATCTTGAAAAGGTCAGAGAAATGCTCAAATGCTTGTACATGTTTCTCAGCAGTCGAGTTTTCAGATTCTCCGTCGAACTTGGGAGGTACTTGTAATATTTTGCGGGAAAATCATGGAGGATAGGAGGCAATTGCAGTGATTTATATCAGCTTGGAGAAATGGGGGAGACAAGGTTAGGTATGATAGCTAAGCTATCATCCTAGGTTTCATGAATTTCACAGGGGTGTCCTTTGACATCGGGTGCCCCCAGATAGAATTCTAGGCAATAATCAGACGTACAAGATGACACAAGGATTTCAGTTCGTAAAGAAGGATAAACAAGAGTATATTCATGGCTCTGCTCAGAATGAGCTGGGCCATAGAAGGCTATTTTGATAAATCCGGGAAAAGATAAGAGCAAACTTATAAGATAGGATAAGGCATCCTGGAAGAAACATGGACTCGAGTGCTTGGACCTTCCACCATGCATTTCTAAGATTTATGAGGGGTCCATTTTCTAGGAAGATTCTGCCAGCTCTCTTCGGCCATTTGATTTCTAGGTCACACCACCATCGAAGTCGCTGAAGTCTGAATCCTTCAAGAGTGGAGTCGCCAGGTGAAAAAGTGCTCAACCTTCTTGATGTTTGGTCATTGTTCACCATCAATAACCAGATCTAAAACCATGTCATTTTTCCCAGGAAGGATCTTCAATTTCATCCCCGGCAATAGCGCCAGTTAGTTGGCACTGGGATTTGAGCCCCCAAGGTCGAGCAAGGGGAGGCCGCTCCCGGGAAACATCAGAACTACTTTAGACCACGCCTCTAGCCCTACGCAGTTAGAGAGGGCTCTCTCATTCATCACCAGAGTATGCTCTGCATAAGATGTTCAATCTCGTGTGCCACCAGAGTCTACTCCGCATATGATTTTCAATCAGCATAATCAGGGGGCTAGGATCCTGAATGGGGAAAAGTATGTTGAGGAAAGGAGTATGGTGGGATTACCGGGGGCAAGGGACCATGAGAAAATGGAGTCAAAACCTGCGTAAGAAACGATTACAAAGGGAAATAATGACATGTGGTTGCAAACAGAGGAAAGATAGCCTCTGATCTCCCAATCAGGAGATATTTAGCAGGCGATTAGAGAACAAGAAGGGATAGTCCATCGCATGGAGCACTAGCAAGATGAATTCCATGGGCCCCACCATCTTTCGCAATGATAAAATTTGATATTCATTCATGCCAGTTTGCATTACGAAGTGAACCGAAGCCGTAGATTTATCTCCTTCTTCATCACGGCTGTTGATCTTCACTACCTCTACCACCCTTTCGTGATTTGAGATTGTAATTTTACCCATACAAGTATGGATCATGAAATTAATTTAGATATCTGACCTAGACCTCATCTCGGCCATCGAAACCTTCCTATCTTTAACATGTTTCGCAATCCAGGAAGGAAGCTTTGATCATGCATGTTTTCTTGCACGAAGCGGTTTGGAGCCGCTGATCCACCTCCGATCAATTGCTGCCCTTGATTATGAACCTTGCCCAATGCTAACAGTGCGCCTGCCACTTACCTCATTGAAGGGCTCCCATATGAGATTCGAGGGACTGAGACCCCTACCAAACCTCCATCAATCCCTTAGATCAACTGTTAAAACAGAGTGTTAACAAGGTCAATTTTGGAAACTAGGGTTTTTCATAGTAAGGGAATGTGAAATTTTTGCACATAGGGGTCAACTTTGAAAATTCCTCGATCAAGAACTTGTGTCTAGAGTTCCCATATGGAAGCTTCCTAAACACACATTATTGACCCCCCGGAACCCATTTTTGTTGAACGGTTGGAATTTTATGCCCTGGGTAGGGATTCAAGAGGTGTCCCTAAAATCCTATAGGAGGTGAGATTCAATGTCACATCAAATAATGAATGTGTCTCGGATCGAAGAACCATTGAATCCTTTGGTTTCAAGACATTGAGATAGTGCTAGGTGTGGTCCTCTCCTATGGCTCCATGGACAAGGGATCCTGTTTTAGGTCAGTTTTGGAAACTAGGGTTTTGCATAGTAAGGGAATGTGAAATTTTTGCACATAGGGGTCAAATTTGAAAATTATTCGACCAAGAACTTATTGCTAGAGTTCCCACATGGAACCTGCCTAAACACACTTGCATTACCCCTTAGAACCCAATTTTTATGCATAGTTGGAATTATATGCCCCGGATAGGGATTCAACAGGTGTCCATGAAAGCCTACAGGAGATGAGCTTCAATGTGCCATAAAATTATGATCATGGCTTGGATATCTATGTTTGACTAAGTGTTACACATTGGAAGCACACAGAAGAAGACTACCTTATCAGCACATCTTTTTCCTAGTATTACTCTTGTAATCAAACTATTTTACAGTACTACTAGGTAAATTTTTACACTAGAGCATACAATAAATATAATACACAAATTTATAACATAACTCTATGGAAATAAGAGGGCCAATAAAGTACACCATAGTTTTATCACATTCATTATTAGTCACATTCATTACAAAAAAGGTATTAGTCATGCAAAGGGTCGAGCTATAGCACCGAGGTGTTGCTTATACTCCTTTTCCATACAATACCTGGATATAAGAACTTTGTATTTAAGTCCAAGTCAATCAAATACAAACTTGTGGACTAAATTTTGTCACTTTCATTTTAGAAACAGGTAGAACAATAACAATGAGTAATAATACAACTAATTAACAACTTGAGAATGGTCCTTTAAAGTATTCAAGTCATATGTAATTATTTTTGGGGTGTATTGTTAAAGTTTAGGGTTAGTTTAGATTTGGCATTGGTAAATAAATATACTTCAATACATAAACATAAATATAAAACAAGATTCAAAATAGTACTTCTCCAATCAATTCTAACTATAATAAAATCACACATAATTTTCATCTCTATCAAATTTAACACTCCATTGGTCACTGCATTAAAGTTGGTCCTCGAGGTGATTCATCAAATGTCATGTACAGTAACAAAATGATAAAATAATGTACAGGAGATACAACCAAAAATAATCATAACCATTATTTTGAATCAATCTTATAATCAGATACTTTTAGGTTTGATCTTGTCATGGAAGGGTGCCATCCTCCTTCAGAATGGGTCTCCAAGATTCATTAACTTTAATGTATACAATTATTCATACACATGGTTTATTATGTGTTGTATTTCATGCATGACCTCTGTGTGTTTTTTTTGTAGATGATATATGTGTACCCCATATATTCGTTAGATGAAAGTCATCATGCCAAACACCAATTTCATTTATGTGGGCCACATAGGTGCATCACTTAGGTGTGTAACCTTTGTGCATCCTTTAAATGTTTGTTAGGTCGTTATGTGGGTAAGGTTCTTTTGTATTCCACTTAGTTGGGTTAGTTTCTTAGGAGTGTTGGGTTCTTATGTGTATTAGGTATGTTGAATTGTTGTGAATAAAATTTAACATTGTATATGTAATTGGATCATGGTAAATAACAATTTAAATGTACATTTTTGTCATTACGCAATGTTGTAATTGTTCATTGTTCTCAAATTTATAACTGATATATCCATGAAATCATGAAATCTATTAAAAATTGGGAACATTACGCATAGAAACAGTATTGTCAACACATGTATGATCACACATAAGACTGAACTATGAAGATCTCAAGAGCCAATATGAAATATTTTTTATATCATGAAATTTATAATACAAAAATAGAAGGCCCTTAGATGGCCTCTCAAAGTACATGTATCAAAAACATCATTGATGTACATGCAACAAAAGTACATCTGTCCTAGACCATGCCCATAAACTCTAACTTCCTCTTGTACACAAAAGTACAGATTTGTCCTGAACTAACACATCAAAACTCTAACTTCCTCTTCTTCTTTCCTAACTTTGATGCTTGTTTCCCTTGTCCATGACCACTGTGCATCTCTGACAACTACAAATCAAGGATAGTATTTCTTGATTAGGTAACTGAACTAATACTGTTCAACACTAAGAAAGTTTGAAAATTTAAAATACGACTCAATTGTACATAAAAAACACCTACTGAATCCATACAGGATGTAAATTCCTTTGGTGTCCTCCTGCTTCCAGAGAGTCTCTGCAATGCTTCTCTGCGAATAAAAAAACTATGTCAATTATCTCAACAATTATCAACATGTACATGCATGAGAAAGTACTAACCAATTATGTAAATAATGAACATCTCACCGAAAAAACCTATTCTAGGGAATGACACTGGGTTTCTTTAGTAACAAGAGGATTCGCGGGTTGAATATCAACCTCAGTTGCATGCACTAATGGAACAGGGTGTGGCTACATTCACCAAATGATAAAATAGTTAGACATCATGCATGTCCATACACAATACAAATGAGTTGTACAAGTACAAATATTCAAGTCACCCTCTTTGTGACTTATTACCATTGTATACGCAACATTGACTACAACATAAAAAACCTCTCTAAGTTATGGCACATAGGACTCTCCATCTTGATGCTATAAACATGTGAAAATAACATTAAGAAAAACTAGTTGTGAAGTGAATTGAAAGCTAACCAGGAACTTCCATTAGAGGCTATGTGTACATTACTGTGGAATCAATAGGTTCATTGTCATGGAAACCCGCTCATTGCACAGAAGAGGGTCATCTGATGTAGACAACACGCTTATCTATGTTTGGACTATGGGGAGATCCAAATCAAATAGGTGGTGCAGGGATTTGCATTAATGTCTGTAGTCATAAAGTGTTACCATAGTTAGACATGGGAATGAATATATGGAATAATATGTACTAAAAAACTAACATGTTGTAATATACTTAGCTCTACATAGGACACATATCCCCCATGGGAGGGATCTCTGCTAGCAATTTATTGCCCCTCTGCAGAGCCAGATAGCACCTGCAAGTTGAAAAATTATAAATATTAACAATCTATAAAGGAGTGTACAATAATAAATAAATAATTTGAACAAGATATAGTAATTAACCATGTAATTACATTCTTGAGGTAATCATAGAAGCCACCACTTATGAATTCACTAAGATCAATGTCTCTGACATCCTATTCAAAATGCGATTCCTGCGAATTGAAAAATTGTAAATACTAGAACATTTAACAAATTAATCAACTGACATGTATTAACACAATGATACGTATTAACAAAATGAAACATGTTGAAATATTACCTCGTTGTTGGTTGTTTGAGCCTTGGATACGACAACACGTAGTACACTACCACCCCCCTTAGAGGCATCAAGGTCATGGAAAATTAAAAATTGCATATATTAAGAATATTTTAATATGTGCACAATATGGAAACATTAAATTGAACACCAATAGAGTTTTTACAATTTCCTTACCTGGCCACCAGTCATCGTAGAGGTACCATGTGTTGGTCCTCCTTTGTCTTCAATCATCTCCTCCTTTGTGGAAGCAGTGGTACGATGTTATGCTATACAAATCATCCTTATATCTGCTTATCATATCCAATATGGTCAATAATGATGCTGATAGAGTGGCCAAGTTCATCTCCACCCCTCCAAGCTAAACCAATATCTCTCAAATAACCAATTACTCTCAAAATCTCTGCATTGTGGTTCGTAGTAGCCACTGCAATCATAAATACAAATAAAATATCATTAGAAAAATAAACACATGGTACAATGATATCTCTAAGAAATGAAAAGTGTAAAAATAATGTACCACAAATAACAACATAAAGTATTTATAATTTAAATTTTAAAATTGATCTTGAATTTTACACAAAAGAATTAACATTTAACATTTTTTCATCTTAAATTTATGTCATAAATTTGTATTAATTCTAATTTTTAGATGCATACATTGAATGTCCTATAAGGTGTTGATTAATGTTCTTGGATGACCAAATTCGATATTTCGGATAGAGGCAAGGGATTTACCATGTTTGTTTATGTATTTTGGGGAACATATGAATTCTACTTGAATTTTTTTTAGTTGTATGCAACCTTGCAATATACTTGAGAAACTAATTGCATATTTGTGAATTTTGGTTTGGATTCACATGGATGCTTGTGAATATACATATGCAAATAGTGAAATTGATTTGGTTTTTATGAGTAAATTGGGGTTTTGGTTTCCATTGGGCATGTAAATTTCTTATGCAACCTTGCAATATACTTGAGAAACTTTGCATATTTGTGAATTTTGGTTTGGATTCACAAGGATGCTCGTGAATATACATATGAAAATAGTGAAATTAATTTGTTTTTTATGAGTAAATTGGGGTTTTGGTTTCCATTGGGCATATAAATTTCTTTATGGGCAAAGAAATTAAAAAATGTTTGGTTTTAACTCATATTAGGGCATATAAATTATTGAAAATAGGGAAACTAGCATGAGAGAATTTAGTGTAAATACCTCACAATGAAGAGATTGATCCCCAAGGTAAAGTTTTTTTTCCTTTTATCACCCAAATCGCGTTCACCCTTGCTTTTTTTGGTCCACAAAGACGTTGATGCGCATTATTGTAGAGAAAATGATGGGCTCGACCCGTTTTAAGAATAAATCATGTTTTACATAACGTGTGCGCATTTTTGTACACTATAACACATGTGCATTTTAGAGACACATAAATCACACACGTTTTACTTAACTATCCTAATTGGTAGGCTTGAGAATAGGTTTACCAGTGTCAGCATTGCTTGGGATGATTTCTATTTTATGGATCTTGAATCATTGACTTCAATCTACCATTGCATCTAAAAGGTCCCTCAATTTTGTACACTCACCCTGTCCTTATCATGATATATTGAATTTCAATTTGGTTGTTAATTGTTTGAAGATATTAAATTTGTTTCCATCCAAACTCGATAGCAACCTACTTTTTCATATATTTAAGTATTTTTAATTAAAATGGTTATGATTATCAATATGTAATTGTAATTGTAGAATTAACACAAAATATAATGCTTTTAGGAGTTTATAAGATGAATTACTATTCCAAGCTATGTATATAATTCGATCAATCATAAATAGAAAATACTTTTCAATAAAAACTATATTATTGAACAAAAACTATATGATTGAGCAAACATCTATTTATATTTTTAATATATTGTATTTTAATCTTTTTTTATTTTTTATTTTTAACAAAAACGGTTATATTAATATGAGAAAACCAGTTTAAAAACACTGATCAAGAATACAGAGATCTGCTCAAACTCCCCAACTTTAGACAATTATGGTGGAATTTCCAGACTTATCTTTGAGTTTACCTTGAGTTCATAGCACCCTATATCTATGAATTTATTAGCTACTTTGTCCGCCCACATATTAAGCTCCCTGAGAACATGATAGAATTCAATCTTTTTGAACCGTTTGATCATATATCTAATTCTTTTTAACAGTCTTTCCATCCGCTCATTTTTGCTTCTTCTTCCTCCTCTAACTGCTTGGATAATTAGCCTCGAATCTCCGATAACCACAACTTCAACCACTCCTACTTTTTGCACCTGCTTAAGGCCTTGCCAAAGCCCATATGCTTCTGCCATATTATTGGAGTCGTGTCCAATGTTCGAGGAGTATTCAATTTCCACTTTCCCTATGGGGTTTATGACAACTCCTCCTCCTCCCGCTTTCCTCGGATTCCCTTTTGAAGCTTCGTCGAAGAACAGATTGAATATCTTTATTTCTCTTAACCAGTTTTCGAATTGGGATTTGTCCATTCTGATCTCCCAATTCTCCAATTTTTTGATGACTGTGCTTTTATTTTCTTGAATATTGAATCTTTGCATCCATTGTTTTTCTTTCTCTGTCAGCTTGGCTTTATTACATGGATTCATGATGCATCTTACCACCTCACCTAATAGAGCATTGATTTTTACCGTTACCCTCCATGCTGGTTGACTCCTATTCTGAAAGATTCTCTGGTTTCTTTCTAACTAGATGCACCAGCAAACAATTTTAGGCAATTTCAACCAGCAGGCTCTCAATCCTTTCTTTTGCCCTAGCTCGCCCTTGTACCTATTTTCCCAGTTGATGAAAAATTCCTGATTGTTTCCATTCCATTGAAATCCGTCGTCTTCATTCAGCATTACTTCCTTCCAGATTGAAATTGAATATGAGCAGTTAAAGAAGAGATGAGAAATAGACTCTGAATTAACAGCACATAGAGGACATCTGAAAGGGCTTGCTATCCCCCTTCTCTCCATATTCTCTCCAGTCAGCAATATTTGGTGGATTAATGTCCACGTGAACACATCTATTTTGGGCAACGTTTTGTTGTTCCAATTGTGATTCCAAATTCTTGGGTTTGCTGGCACATTATAATTTGCTGTAAACACATTATACCCCTCAGCCGTTGTATAATTCCCATTTCGATGTCCCCAACCACGTCTATCTTTCAAGAATTTGGAAATCGGAGCTATCCCGACCAAGTGAATGATCAACTTTGTTTTATCATTTTCCAGCTCTTCTGGGCAGTCCGACAGTGCCCAGGCTATCCAATGATTTGGATAATTCACGTCCCATTCTGAAATGCTCCATAACGTGGACAATGCTCTCGCCTCCATCCAAGTTTGTAAACGAGGTAGGCGTGGAGGTGGCTTACCAAGGATCGAGTCCTTCCAGAAATTTATTTCTTTTCCATTACCCGGTACCCAATATAATTTTTCCACAAACTGATACAACGATTTTTTTACACAGTTTGAAAAAAGGAGATCCCTTTTCCTTCACATGGTAAGCTTCCAGGCCTCTAAGCCTAGGTCTTGGAAAATATTTGATTCTAAGAGCTCGACTACACCAAGATGGTTTAGATTTTAGAAAATTCCAGAGTAATTTGGCCCCAATGGCCAAGTTTTGATGTTTAGGATCCCTGATTTGAAGAACTCCCTCATTTCTGGGCAGCTTAACGGTTTTCCAGCTTACCAGGGCATACTTTTTATCTCCTCCATTATTCCCACCATTCCAGAGAAATGATTTCAATAATACCTCAATTTGGTTTATGATATTGCCCGGTGCTAGAAGCAGAGAGCATTGGTAGACCAAGTAGCTGTTCAAGACAACTTTGATTAAAACAACCTTCCCCACTAGATTCAGCCAATTAGTCCCCCAGCCTGATATTTTATTTTTTATTTTTTCTACTATAGGGCTCCAATTCGAGGACTTGGACTTGGTTTTAGCAATAGGAACCCCTAGGTATTTGAAAGAGTCCCAGCTTACAGCTCCCTTCATGTTTAGGATTCTGGCTATATCTGACATTTCCCTCGGGTTAATGTTCCAGCCAAAAATCTGACTTTTTCTGAGATTAATTTTACTTCCAAAGGCCTGGCAGTAACGAGTCAGTTCAGTTTTGAATCGGCGAGCTATAATCTGGCTGGCACCTCCCATTAAAATAGTGTCGTCGGCAAACTGAGAGTGGTTAATATCTTTGACTCCTCTGGCCAGCCTTATGCCTGGTAGCTCCTGCTCTAGTCTAGCGTGTTCCAGTTGGAAGTTGAGTACCGAGGCTTGAATGGCGTAGAGTAGGGGAGAGAGCAGGCATCCTTGCCTCAGGCCTCTCGTAGCTTGGAAAAAGGGTGCAGCTCTTCCATTAATGAGGGGAGCAATCCAGGGCTTGCTGATACAAGCCTTGACCCAAGAGACAAATTTGGAATCAAATCCGAATCTCTGCATTACCTGAAGGAGGAATGAATGGCTTACTCTGTCAAAAGCATTTGCCAGGTATAATTTCACTGCCATTCCTTTGTCTCCATTCTTCAGACTAGAATGGATGGCTTCTTGCACTAAAATGATATTATCCCCTATTTTCTGGCCTTTGATGAATCCACCCTGATTCTCCGGGATAATGGCTGGCAGGATGTGCTTTAATCTTGTTGCTATGATCTTAGTGATGATTTTATACACTATATTACACAATGATATTGGCCTGAACCTATCAAAGGTCTTCGCATATTTCTCCTTTGGAATGAGGGCCAAGAAGGCTGAATTAGTGCTTCCTCCGATCTTATTACAGCTCTGAGATTTTCTGATCATTTTAAGTAAATATTTTTTAACAATGTCCCAGCAGATAGAGATAAAGTTCACGTTATATCCGTCTGGCCCTGGAGACCTGTCCTCCTCCATGTTATCTACAGTTTCTTTAATCTCCTCCAATGTGATGGCTTGATTCAAGAGGTCGTTGTCACTGCTCTGTATAGAATTGGGAACAAGATTCAGGATCTGGTCATCGCTGGAGATAGGCTGTTCAGTGTACATCTTACTGAAATAGAGGGCGGATTCTGCTTTAATTTCATCAAACTGACTAATTATCTTACCATCGATCTGAATCTCACATACGTAATTCTGGTTTTTTCTGACCTCGGTTAATTTGTGAAAGAAACTTGAATTTCTATCGCCATCTCTCATATATTTGCATCTAGATTTGATACGCCAGCATTCAGCCTCCTCTCTGCATGCCACGTGAAGGTTTAGTTGCAACATTGTCTCTTTTTGAATGTCCTTTAATGTCACTTCTTTCTCATCCATATCTGCCTGGTGCATCTCTAGTTCGTGGGCAGCTTGAAGCTTGACTGAGTTTGGATTTGGGAGTGACTTGGACCAACGTTTTAATGTTTTTTTGAGCCTCCTCAGCTTCTCCTCCCATACAAAAAAGGGAGATCCGGTGACCGGCTGGGCCCACGAGTCTACTAGAAGCAGAAAAAAGTCATCACGCTTAGCCCACGTGGAGTTAAATCTGAACAGAATGGGTCCCAGGTTTTTTTCTTGCATCATTTCCAGGAGGATAGGCTTACGGTCAGAGCCTCAGAAGGAGAGGATTTTGGAGGATATATTCAGGCCTCGCAGGAGGAAGTTATCCTGAATCAAGAATCTGTCAAGTCTGGCTGCAATATGCCCTAGACCCAACCTCCTATTAGTCCAGGTGTATTTCCTTGAAGAAGGTTTGATATCAATGAGGTCCCACGTCGTAATGATGTCTTCCACTATGTATTTGGTTGGATCTATGGTTCTAGATCCCCCTCTTTTTTCATTCTAGCTGAGAATGAGATTCAGATCCCCGGCCAAAATGATATTACCCTGCAGATTATTTCGTTCTTCGCGGAGAAGATTCCAACAGTTTATTTTTTCATTGTAAGAATTAGGAGCATATATGTTAATTATACTTACCAGGAAGTTGGTGTCTTTTTGCTTCAGCACTATGAGGATCCAATGAGTGCTGTTTTTGATGACCAATTCTTCGAATTTATTATCATCCCATAGGGTTCCTATACCCCCGGATGCTCCTCTGGAGCTTAATGCTGCTGCTCCTTTTTTTTTCCAAAATTTTTTACATGTTTGGAGGAAAGCTGTCTCCTCCAACTTGGTTTCCTGAATCAGTAGAATGTCCGGATGTAGGAGAGAGATTAGGTCTAGCATAGCCTCTTCCTTACCTTTGCTACCGAGCCCTCTGTAGTTCCATGAAATAGTATTCATTACTTACTTTTGGAAGCCGTAGGCATCCCTTTTGAGGCATTCCCCTGCTGACGGGTGTTTCTTGGATTTTTCAGCAGCTTTTCCAAGGTTAGCTGAGATCCTTGCAGCTTATCCTTGTATGTTGCTTGCTCCCGAACTTGTTTTCTAGATTTCCTTCCTTTTGATTTCGACATTCGTGGATTTATTATTTCAATTTCCCCTTCTTCCTCATCATCCTCTTCCGAGTCTAGTTCTTCATCAGATTTACCCTGACTCTCTACTACTTTTGTTTCCGCTGTGTCTTCCTCATTGTCTCTCCCTTGGTCTGAGATGACTGTTTCCGGTTCCTTGCTCTTTTCTGGGCTAGATCTATCTTCTGTTTCTATGGGTTCCTCCATTGCTTCTACTGATTCTATAAATCTTGGTGGCTCTTGGGATTTTTCGGATAGGCCGCTCCCCTCGCCTTTCTTAGGACCCCCTCCAGTTTGGTTTTTAGTTCTAGATCTGTTCACCCTATGCCATCCTTCCCCCTTCTCCTATTGGCTTTCCGGAGTTTTAGGGCAGTTTCTGATGAAGTGCCCGTAGTCGTGGCAACCTCTGCACTTGAAGGGTAGTTGTTCATAGTCCAGTTTCTGAATGTGAGACCAGTTCCCCACTATGAGGTTTATAGCTTCTGGCAGTCTAGCTTCAAGGTCGACCTCCACACATATGCGGGCGCAGACATATTGGTCTTTTGGGCTGGCCATGTCAATATATTTTCCCAGTGCATCCCCTATAGCCTAGAGGGATTTAGGATTCCAGCAGTGCATAGGTAGACTAGGCAGTCTGACCCAGAATGGAACAGCTTTAGCGGTATCGGCTTCCGGATCGAAGTCTGGCGACCATCCGTTGAGGTAGAGACCTTGCAGCCCCATGAAGTAGGGCCCGCTCCTGAAGATTAGATCTTTATCATCTTTGGATTCAAATTCAAAGAGGAAGTATCCCCTTCCTATGGCGTAGGAGGCCACATTTTTGGATATTAGCGGTCGCCAATTCCTTTGAACCCAGCTGTCGGTGGTTTTGGGTGAGGGCCACAGCCCTATGAACTACCCAATCAGTGCTCGATTTTCCAGAGATAGAGCAACTCGGATCGTTTCTTCCGCTGGGAGGGATACCTCTGGTACATCTTCTATTCGTTTAACAAATTTCGGCACTTCTCTTTTGCCTGATCGCTTGACATGGCTGGTGACTAGCCTCTCGAAGGCTTCCGATTGAGTAGGAAAGGAATCTCCTACCTCCTCCCCCATCTTGAAGCCCTACCCCCTCCGGTCCAACTTCAATACATTGATTCAGAAACCTCCACCTCTTTCAGCAGCTTATTCGATTTTCTCAGCCTGATTGTTTTCTCTGGATCAGGCTTGTCCAGCCTCGTCCCTCAAGGAGCTGTGCTCCTCCTCTTCTCGAGTAGATCGCCCAAGCATGCAGGTCGCCCAAGCGTGCAGATCGCCCAAGCATGCGAATCATCCACAATTTTTGGATCAAGTAAAACTTCATATATATTTTTTCTAGATGCATATTGTATTTTAATCTTGTTGTTAATAGTTTGATCTTTAATATATTGCATTTTAATCTTGTTGTTAATAGTTTGAAGATCTTAAAGTTTGTGTATTTAAATTATTTAAACCATTTAATCTTGAAAATTGAGAGTGAGCGTTGTGTTTATGTTATATGTAAATATGAATATATTTTATATTAAAAGGTACAGAAAATTATTCATAATCTCGATGTGTTATTGAACAATCCTCTATGGAATGAAGCCCATGCTCATGAATTCTCAAAAGGAAGTGGTGATGGATCGACGATCAATGATTTGTAATAATTCCAAAGATAAACATGTAAACATGTATGTATTTACATGCTTTAGATATCATTTTTATTTGGTGCTTCTTCTTTACATGTCCAATCTACCAATTTTAAGGATTTTAATTTAAAGAAGTTGAATTCAAATCAATTCCATATATATATATATATATTTTGCTGAAGTGTTCTTTAGTTAAAAGCAAGTGAACATTTAAAGTAGTTATAGTTAAAAGTAAATGAACGTGAACATTTAACATAGTTTTATTTTCTTGAGCTCTTAATCATTCTAATATTTATTCAAAATTTTTAGATTTTTTAAACTTAAAGAATAACTATATTCTAAACATTTAATAAATTTAAACAATAGTCCATAACTAACTAAATTAAATTAAAATATGTTTAATTTATTTACTAAAACTTCATGTTTTAAAGTTTGTCATTTCTAAATTTTTGTAACTTAAAGAATAACTATATTCTAAACATCTCATAAATCTAAACAATATTTAATAACTGATTAAATTAAATTAAAATATGTTTAATTTATTTACTAAAACTTCATGTTTCAAAGTTTGTCACTTGTACTTTTTAATGACTTGATTAAGTTCACACCCTCTTCCTTTTTCCATGTTACTATTATTTGTGTAGAAAATGAAAAGGTGCTTTGGCATAACAAACTCTAAAAGTTAATATAACGAGAGTTCCCACCCTTATTTATTTTGATTAAAAATCATTAACAATATAAGCTTTTCAAACAATTATTTTTCCAAAATAATTCTCACAAGTTTAATAATTCTTGTTATAATCTTCTTTGTATTTCATTCCAAATTTGTGAAACAATTATTTTTCCAAAGTAATTTCTCACAAGTTTAATAATTTTTTTTATAATTTTTTTTGTATTTTAATCCTAATTTGTGATGCCTTTTGAAATTGTTTTAGTTTAAATAATTTTGTTCTAAACTTTTTTGTACTTCATTCCATTCTCTTTTAAAGCTAGGAGTTTATAAATTTTCTGTTAAAAATATGAGTTTATAAATCAGCCATTGTGATGCAAGAGCATCAAGACAAAGTCCTTTGTTGGCTGAATAAGCAATCAATATTATTCTGCGTTCCCATGCAATCAATTCTAGAAGGATAGGGTTAGTTGTTAGGATTTATTTTGATTGTAATAATTGGTAATTTGCCATTGCTGTCCTAGTGGGATGAACTTCAGATCCATGGAAAAAGAAGAGCTAAGCATGTAAATTGTAAATATCTAGTGGGATGAACTTCAGATCCATGGAAAAAGAAGAGCTAAGCCTAAAATCAAATCTTGGGATAAAATTGTTGTATAAAATTAAAAGTCAATTTATGCCTAAGGATTATCAGTTGAATCTCATCAGATATATACAGAATCTTAGATCAAAAGGTATGACTATTAGAGAATATACAATAGAGTTATTTAACCTAAGTATTAGAGCCGGACAAACACAAGGGGACATAGAAAGGGTGGTAAGATATATAAATGGATTTATATTTGAGATAAAAGATGAGATTAGCTTATTGAATTTGAAAACTGTTGAAGATGCTTATCAAACAACTTTAAGGGTAGAATAAGAGATACTAAGAAAATAAAATCAGAAGAATTGGGGGATAGGTTCATCCAGAGGATCTCCAAACAGAGGAGGTAAGTTTTAGACCTCTAAGGATGAGGCAGAAGGATCTAGTAGCTGCACACCCCAAAGAGGAGGATCTAGAGGAGGTAAAGGAAGATGAAGAAATAGAGAAGTGAAATGCTACACATGTGGAGAAATTGGACACATGTCATGGTAGTGCCCAAAGAATAAACATGCAGCTCAGAGAAATGAAAAATTTGTCGAGGCTCGTGAGGAGTCCAATGAGGAATCATAAGAGGTGAATAATCCTCCAGAGGAAGGAGATTCTCTTATGTTGAATAAAGTTTTAGTAAATATAGAGAAGAAAAAGCATGAACCAGCCCAGAGAAAGAGTTTGTTTAGGACTAAATGCAAGTCACAAGGTAAGTGTTTTAAGATGGTTATTGACATCGGTAGTACATATAATTTGGTCTCCAATGAGATGGTATAGAAGTTGGGATTAGAGAGGATGAAACATCATGCTCCTTATAAAGTGTCTTGGTTGCATAAGGGACATCAACACTTGGTAAATGAGCAGTGCAATGTGGAGTTTCAAATTGGTACTTATAAAAATTTGGTATTATGTGATATAATGCCTATGGATGTATGCCATCTCTTAGGGAGGCCATGGAAATATGACAGAAAAGTTGTTCATGACATAAGAAAGAACACTTATTCTCTGGAAAAGGATGGGAAAAGACATACATTGTCACCATTGGAGGATGAAGCAGTTCAAGAAGGTTCAGGGTCGAATATTCTGCTGATGACTCGAGAAGAAATGTTTCAATAAGTCAAGAAAGAAGAATTACATTTTGCTCTTATTGGCAAACAAAAGGTAATTTTGTCTTCTACAAATTTAGATGATTTTCCTACTGAAGTTAGATTTTTTCTAGATGAATATGCTGATATTATTGTGGATGAGTTACCAAATTCTTTACCTCCTGTCAGAAGTATTATTCATCACATTGACTTAATACCTGGTGCAAGTTTACCTAATAAGGCAACTTACATATTAACTCCTCAAGAGAATGAAGTGATAAAAAAACATTAGAAAGTTTGAGTCCTTGTGCAGTACCCACTGTGCTTAGCCAAAAGAAGGATGGTGGATGGTGAATGTGCACTGACTCCATTGAAATTAATAAGATCACTATTAGGTACATATTTCCTTTACCCCACATTGATGATTTGATGGATTGTTTGAGTGGTTCAAAGTATTTTTCCAAGATAGATTTGAAAAGTTGTTATCATCAAATAAGAATAAGAGAAGGGGATGAATGGAAGATTGCATTCAATACTAACAATGGATTGTATGAGTGGTTAGTAATGGCATTGGCGATTAATAATGCACCTAGTACTTTTATGAGATTTATGAATGAGGTCTTGAAAGAATACATTGGAAAATTTGTGATAGTGTATCTGGATGATATTCTGATTTTTAGTCAAAATAAAGAAGAACATTTGCGACATCTTAAATTGGTGTTGGAAACCTTACAAAAGGAGAAGCTGCTTATAAATCTGAAAAAGTGTAGTTTCCTGAAGAAAGAGTTCATTTATTTGGGATTCATGGTTTTAGAAGAAGGGTTGAAGATGGATCTAGATAAGGTGCAAGAAATTTTAAGTTGGCCAATTCCAACGAATGTGTATACAAGGTAAAAGTTTTTATAGAAAATTTATCAGGAATTTTAGTCAAATTTGTGCACCTATAATAGAAACCTTCATGGAAAGTAGAGAACCTTTCAAGTGGACAGAAGCATCAGACAAAAATTTCAAATTGTTGAACAAGAAGATCATTGAGAAGCCTATTTTGTCTTTTCCAAGTTTTGATAAGTTTTTTAGGTAGAGACAGATGCCAGTGGGACACCAATACGGGTTGTTTCGAGTCAAGAACAGAGACTGGTAGAATATTTCAACAAGAAGTTAAATAAGGAAAAACAAAAGTATTCCTCATATGACAAGGAGTTATATGTTGTTATACAAGCTCTCAAGAAATGGAGACATTACCTGATGCCTAAAGAGTTTGTATTATATTTTGATAATCATTCTTTGCAGTTTATAAATATTCCACCTAAATTGAATCAGAAAGATGATAAGTGGGTGGATTGTTTGCAGATATTTACCTTTGTGATCAAGCATACAAGTGGAATATCTAAAAAATTTGTTGATGCTTTAGGCAGAGTAAGTTTGATATTGCAAGAATTTAAGTTCAGTACTTTGGGATTTGAAAATTTAGTTAATATGTATAAATAAGATGAATATTTCTAAGAAGTATATGCAACATGTGAGAATCTAGTTTCCCATAACAGGAGCCAATGGTTGGACTATATGTTACAGGAAGGATTGTTGTTAAAAAAATAGTAAGTTATGTATTCCAAAATTCTCTATTGGAGAAAATTTGGTACATGAGAAACATAGTGGAGGTTTGTCAAGACATTTTGAACATGATTAAACATTTGCTCAGGAGAGTACTTTTTTATTTTTGGCTAGGAATACAACATGATGTAAAGAATTTTGTTGAAAATTGTAGGATATGTCAACAAGCCAAAGGGAGAAGACAAAATACTGTACTTTATCAATCCCTACCTATTCCAACTAGGCCTTGGGATTCCATCAGTATTGATTTTGTTCTGGGATTACCTAGAACTCAGAGGGGAAATGATTCTATTTATGTTGTAGTGGATAGGTTTTAAAAAATGGGTCATTTTATTACTTGTAATATGACCAATGATGCAACAAACATTGCTAACTTGTTCTTTTCAAAAATTGTAAAGTTGCATGGTTTTCCTTTAAGCATTGTGTCTGAGAGGGATACTAAATTTGTTGGTCATTTTTAGAGAAATATATGGAAGATATTAGGTACCAATCTCAGTTTTAGTTTCTCTTATCATCCTCAGACTAATGGTTAGACTGAAGTGGTGAATAGAAGTTTGGGAAATATACTGAGAAGTATTTTTTTATGAAAGTCTGAAGCAATGGGATTTAGCTCTTGCTCAAGCTGATTTTTCTTACAATGATTCACCTAACATAAGTACATGTATGAGTCCTTTTCAGATTGTATATGGGATGCAACCGAGGGGAGTATATGAACTTAGAAATTTGGGAGGACATGATAAGAGAGATGCAGATGGTGAATATTTTTCATCTAGAATGCATGATCTACAATAAAATGTTAAGAAGAAATTGCAAGAAAGTGTAGGAAAATACAAACAGAGAGAATATATGGAAATAAAGGAATTTAATTTTCAGGTTGGAGATTTAGTAATGGCCTATCTTAGGAAAGAGAGGTTTCCTAAGGCCCAACCTACAATAAATTAAAGCTCAAGAAGATTGGGCCATGTAAAATTTGGAGGAATTTTTCTGCGAATGCATATGAATTAGAAATTCCTTCTAATATTCAAATCTCTCCAATTTTAATGTTTCAGATATATATCCTTTTAAATATTCGGGTGTTCCACCAGGAGAAACGATTTCAGGAGAAGATGGTTCATTTATAGATTGAAAAGGATAGTTACCATAGAAGCAAAAAACACAGATTGAAGCTATCCTAGACAAAATGGTTTAAACAAAACCAGAGACAAAGAATATTTTCAGTATTTGGTCAAGTGGAAGGATCAACCATATGAAGATGCGGCGTGGATGACAGAATCAGAGATTTCCAAGTATAATGTACACCTTGAAGACTTATTGAATAATTCTTTTCTTCCCCCGGAGTATGATGTAGGAGCATCGAGACAAAGTCTTCTCTTTGTTGAATAAGCAGTCAATGCTATTCTTGTGTTTCCATGCAATCAATTCTAGAAGGACAGGGTTAGTTGTTAGGATTTATTTTGATTGTAATAATTGGTGATTTTCCACTATTGTCCTTGAATCTTGCAAGATATTGCTCAAGGATAGGTTATTTGTAGATTTCTTTTCTTATGGGTTCAGATATTGCTATCTAGATCTGACAAGTTGATGAAGCTCTATTTAAGTGTAATTGATCTAGTGTATAAGTATGCATAGGGGAATGTTAATAACAAGAGTGTGCTGGTTAATTGAATGAAGAACATAGTTTAAAATATCTACATGTGTGTTTGTATATTTGATGTCTTTTTTCAATAACCAAAAAAATGATTTTAAGTTCTTTGTGTGTGTATTCGATGGTCTAACAAGACGTTGAAGAAATCCCAAAAGCGTAGATATGTTTTTGCATAACGAATTGATCATTCCATGGATTAATTCGAATGTTACAATCTGAGTCAAGAATATGTGAAATTGAACAGATCAACGGTTGTGGTTAATTTCTGCAAAGGAAAAGTAAAGATCCACAAGTGTTAATGTGAGATCTGCATCCGATCTCAGATCAACGGTCAGGAAGGAGCTCGCAAAAGATTGACGGCTCAGAAGAATTGTAGAAGGAAAATTGCGGAAGCACATCTTTTGAAAAGTGGGAAGGAGGTCCTACAACCTACAATTCACAATCCAAGTGTGAAAAGGATCGTTGCGGCCACAAGTTTGCCGAAGTCTGTTGGTTTTTGGAAATTGAGAATTACACACCCGCATTCCAAAATCCGTAATAGCGGAAAAGAATTTACGGAAAGGGTCATGTAGAAAGACGCATGCAGAGAACTCAATTGTAGAAATTGAGTTGCAGGAGAACCAAACTTGTGGAGTTTTGATTGCGGGAGCACAATTACAGAATCCAAGCTTGCAGAAGGAGATTTTGATCAACATTTCATCTTGAAGAAAAAGACTTTAAGTCTTCTAAATTTCACCTACCATGCCCTCACATTGGGTAAGCTCATCCCTACTTTGCTCATCCCTACAAAAACTAGGATATCTTTTCATTGTCTGGGAATATAAGACCATAATTATCTAAAAGCCAAAACCAGTAACAAAAATTCTGAAAGTATTTATTTGAAAACTAAACTAAGGACACAGACTTACCCACTTAACTAATATGAACCTGAGACACATTCTCAACCTTCTCCGGTTGCTGGTTCAAGATTTGGAGTTTACTGTTCACAACATCCACACGATGATATCGATCTTTGAGTGTATGCTTTTGACATCGTTGCGAATTGTTTTTCATTGAAAACAATGGGAATTGCAATTTACTATGTTTACTGGTAATGCAACTTGAGCTGAGATGATGTCAGACTAGGTTATATTTCCATATAAATAATGATGATATTGTTAAGAGCTAGGAATTTATATTTTAGAATTTTGGGGTGGACTATGATGTATTTTTTTCATCTATGGATTAGACTTAGAAGTGTAATATAGAGATTGATTTTATGGGCATCATTCAAAATTTAGTATTAACAATAAAAAAAAATTGAAAATAGTTCATGTGATAAATGCACTTTGTGGTAGTTGGAAAAAAAATAAAAAATAGCCCATGTGATAATTGAATTTAATGACATTCAATAATGTGTAGTCTTTGTGACACTTGAACTTAATGTCATGGTAATGTGTAGTCCATGTGACACTCGAACTCCATGTAACAACTGGAAGTCGAGTTAATGTGCACTAGGTTTAGTGACTAGTCAAACTGCCTGCAATTTACAAGTGCAAGTTGAAGTAATGTGCAGTTTGTGTGACACTCGAACTCTTAATAAACTCCACTCATGTGATAACTACACTTAGCGACTGGTAATGTGCAACTCATGTGACATTCAAACTCCATCTAGCACTTGGGAGTTGAGTTAATGTGCATAAGGCTTAGTCCAACTCCATTTGGAAACTAAGAGTCGAGATAACTCAGAGCTATTATATTAAGTGCAATAGCTATTAGCTTAAATTGACTATTAGATACAACTATTAGCTTAACTCCATCGATAATACAACTATCATAGCTTAACAACCACAAATTAAATGGTTGTTATATTATATTAACTATTAGATATATGTAACACAGTGATACGTTCAATTTATTTGTAACATAAAGGCTATACCAATCATTTTGTATAATTTCCACATTTTGGAAACCATTCTAGAAGTGGGCCATGGAAATGTAAAAAAAAAAACTTTTAGAAGTTTGGTAAAAAATAGTATTTTTTTACCATGAATTAGGAAACCATTAAACCATTACAAAAAATATTACCGTTCTTAATAAGTACTATCTCTCAATACCTATCTACTAGCACACCCACATAGTTTGTGGCTGGATTAGGTCTATAGAGATCAAATGGTTAAGAAATAGTTATGGAATGGAAGACGGTTTGGATTTTTTTTATTCCTCATATTCTTCTAGTTAAATTGGTTCAACTATGAGTTATCCATGCCTAGCTACATGTTATCACATACATTCTTCTTGTTATCCATTTATCAACTATCAATTATTTTTTATATTCTTTAATTATCTCACATTCTTTTATTTATCTGCCATGAACTGTTGGTTATCCATTCATCATCTATGAGTTATCTATGCATTGTTACCATCAGCTAGGTACAAGTTATATATATATATATTTCAAATTTTGAATGACTTCCATATAATCAATCTGGAGAGTACTCTTCCTTATGTGTAGATGAAAAGCATAAGCAGTAATCCACCCCAAATCTTAAATAAAAATGTCTATAGATGTAATTATCTTTGCTAAAAATATATAAAACAATAATACTTCAAATGTATAGTTTAAAACAAGTGCCATACATCTTTTCTTTGAATATGAGACATTATTCATAACTTATTCTCACCATACAAAAGCTTTATGAAAAAATGTGTAATGATCAATATAAAGGCTACATGTTATTCCAAAAATATTAATAAAATTGATAGTGTAATACTCATTATAGAACCTACCAAAACTTACCTGTTAATGAAGTTAGATCACAGGCCAGTGATGACAATGCATGAGAGTCCGCAGTTTTGTGAACTCATGAATAATTTTTTTTGTATTTCATTGTGTCGGTGAGGTTATCCTTTAGGCCACATTCATTAACCCTAAGTTACTTTGGGTCTATAGAGGTAATTATCTTGGCTAAGAATCTATAAAACAATGATACTTCAGATGCATGATTTAAAACAAGTGCCATACATCTTTGAATATGAGAAATAATTCATAACTTATTCTCACCATACAAAAGCTTTACTGTGAAATATATAACTATGTAGTTATTCCAAACATAAAATTAATATGGTTGCTTGGGTAATGATCAATATGAAGCCTACATGTATGTTATTCCAGAAATATTAATAAGATTGATAGTGTAATTATACTCAATATAGAACCTACCAGAACTTACCTGTTAATTTACCTGTTAATGAAGTTAGATCACAGGCAAGTGATCACAATGCATGAGAGTCCGCAGTTTTGTGAAACTCATGAATATTTTTTTTTGTATTTCATTGTGTCGCTGAGGTTATCCTTTAGGCCGCATTCATTAACCCTAAGTTAGTTTGGGTCTTTGTAAACTACTAGAGATATCATATTCACCATGAATTATTTCATAAAGACTCCGAAGCTTTTTTAGATTTTAGTTACTATATGAGCAGTAAAAGAACACTAAATCTTACAGAAAGAGTCATATTCACAAGTGCATTTAAGATGGAAAAGGTGTTGGGAAGAGTCATATTCATATACAACTAAAACTGGAAGCATTTTAAAACGTAAATACAAAATAAAACAACAATTATAACTGATATGATAAGTTTCATTTAAATTTTCAAAAGTATTTATAAATATTTTTTCAATCACATAAAACCTAATATATATAATATATTAAAAACAATGACATAATAACCAACCATTCTCTTAATTACAATATTTAACATCAATTTCATAATACTACTCTTAAAAACATTTGCCCCAGCATTTCTTTGTCTACTAACATCATTTTCACAGAATTATCCAAAAAATTTGCACCAAGTTGTTTTCACAATACTATTTTCCAAAAATTTTGCCCCAAGTTGTTTCCACAACCTTCAATATTTGCACGTCAATATACTCAGTCAGTCATTCCATCCCAACATCTTCCCAACCCCACCCATGACACAACTAGCTAGTAAGTTACTGAGCCATGCAACAAAGAAAAATGTTTCTCCAACCTCAACTAGTTGCTTACAATATTTCACTAAGTTACTAAGCCATGCAACAAAGAAAAATGTTTCTCCAGCCTCAACCAGTTGCTTACAATATTTCACCAAAGACCTTTTCATGCTCTTCATTTACAAAATCATTTGCAAAAAGACAACGCTGCCAGAAATGACTACAGAGAGCGATTGAGATTTATGTGAGAGTGAGAGATACATCCGTTCATCTTTTATTTGCTGCTCAACAAACTCGTCGAATATGGAAAACGTTGTGCGTGTGGTTTCAAGTACTGCAGAAATAAAAGAATAAAATGCAGCGAATATACTTTAGTATGAACATGCCGATGATATGAACATTCAAACTAAAAACTTGTGGGTTTACACTGAGCACCATTAGCTAGTGAGAAACTATTTTCATCCTACGACGTCACTCAACCCAATGATTGTTGTATTTAAAATATTGATAACTAGAGTTCACTCGAAATCTTCGAAAGAGGGCCATTCAAATTCGCACATTCTCTACCACTCCTACTGAATGGCTCGTAGCAAATCCCAATGCAAATTATTACTATTTATAAATGTGTTTTTTTTTAACGTATTTTTTATTTATTTATTATGTCTTCGACAAAGAGATATATATGAATCGGTCAAGGTTATTATTTAGACTAATTTGTAATAACTTTAACAAAAACATGTAATTTAGCGAAAGCTTGTGTATTATTTTTATTCTTTAAAATTATTTTTGTGCGTATTCATTGGTTAGTGCAGGTGATGTTTCTCTAGAGTTTTGTGCCCCAAGACTCGGTGGCGAGCTTTGGTTAGCGAAAATTAAATTCAACCAAAGTTCTTGCAATCATTAAAAGCGGGTTTATTTTACCGAAGTTATTCACAACCTAATGCATTTTCCCAAAATTATTCACAACTTGGTATCCGCAAGCGTTAATAACGGGTATGTTTCCAAAGAATGAAGTCAGAATGTAGCCCTCTTCATTTGCATGCATGCATTAACCATTGGCATGTCTTCACCTTTTACCTTTTGCATGGCAGGCCATAGAATGGAGTTGTTAAAAAAAACCCTGTGCCTTTTACTCTTTGCATAACAGGTCTCATTCTTAATGGTAAGGGATTATACAAGGTGTGTTACAGTTGTTTCTTATCATTATGGAATACTAAATGTGCCTTGGGAAGAAAAATTATCAAAGTACACATTTTGGTCTTATATTAGTGGTTGTTGATATTTACATATTTCTAATCCGCAGGTCTATCTTTCAACTGTTTTGCATAAACTATCAAGTAAATCTTTCTAATTATTTTGCATAAAATATCAAATAAATTCAGGCATGGCTCGATCTAAATATAACATAAATTTGATTTCTAGATCCGGGATTGTACCTTTATGTACTAAAAAGTAATCGACCTAAGTGTACAGTGCTATTTTCTTCTACACGTATGATTAGAACAGGCCAAAAAGAGGTTTCAATCAATGAATACCCTGTGAATCTCCTTGAAACTAAACAAACTATAAATATGTATATATAGTTACTGTGATTTTGATAATATAAATGTAGGTCATACACACGATTTTGATAATGTAAATGCAGGTCATGCACACACCTTCGATAATTACTAGTTAGGGTGTGTGCATGTAAAAGACGTGGCAAGAGCACAGATATTACTCCATGAAACCCCATCAGCATGAGGGAGACATCTATGTGTTTTGAGGATGCTGCCATTAAGTGACTTTGCCGAGATTGTGGCCAATATATGTCCACAGTATAAAGTGCAGCGGTAAGATTTTAAACTTCATCATATTCTCTATGTCATCTCAATGCCTTGTGCGGTATAAATGGGATCTGTAGTCTTGCTATACTAATAATTTGTATCTATGGATTTTCAGTAATTTGAATTGTTGTACATCTAATGTTTTGTGTAGTTTCAATATGAAAACCCCTAATTTTTTTGCATCTATGGACTTTCAGTAATTTGAATTCTTACAGTTAATTTTCGTGCATTTTCAGTATGAAAAACTCTAATTCTTTGCACATTAACAATCCATCAAAGAATTTGAATGATATCATAGTGATATTTACTCCCATAGAACAAGCCATCAAGGAATCTATAGCAAGCTTACAGGAGAAGGGCTTTGTCGACGAGCTGGATAAAAGTTTGCAGTCCTCTAGATAATTCTGCACTCTTACTATGTCAGTTGTACAAATTTTACATTTTACTATGGGCGCTTGCATGAAGTTGGTTCCACTTTTTAGTGCCACTTAAGAAATCAGAAACGCACTTCCGAAGTGCAAATCAAGAATGCATATGCATTATTGATGGTACGTTCTGAATAAAACAAGCCCAAACACAAGGCTAAGGTTCGTAAAGAAGTATCGGATATGCAATATATCACATATGCATTTTGTAAATGTTAAATATCACATATGTGATATTTAATATTTACAAAACACATATATCACATTTAAGAAAGTAATAGGTAACATTATGTGTAATAGGTAACATTATGTGTATATGCATGGAAAGTAATAGGTAACATTATGTGTACAAAATAATTAAGACAATAGAGTTTTTTCTTGATTTTAATCAACAAGTTATTTTAATATTACCATTTTTTCTAGCATAGGTGATGGTGGAGCTCGTCTAAGAATCACTTCTCTAAGATAATCAACCAAGCAGTAACACTACCGTGAACAACAATGACACTTAAGGAGGTAGTTTCTGGAAGAAAACCACCTCAATACCAAATCACACAAGAAGCCTATGTATTGCATTTGTTTCCAATTGATCCTCGATGGGAAACCCATTTCTTGACAGACTATCGACATTTGTAACTTTCTACATGTATTTTCACATAGGTGTTTTACCAAGGAGAAACAACCAAATGAAAACCCTAGTTCAAGTTTCATTTATTTCTTTTTCTATCACACCATCTCTATTTGGCTATACGTGTGACTACACCATGAAAATGCCAAAATTGGAGTGAGTATTCCTTCATCGGTCATTTAAAAAGGAGTCGCATAACCTCACAAAAGGTTTAAGTTGTGTAGCGTCACCTGAATCTTCTTCATCTTCTATTATTACAAGAAGCATAACCTACGATAAATGGCCAACATGAAAGGCCCTAGTTCATGTTTCAAATATTAATTTTTCTATCACACCACTTGTATTTCTCTGCACATGTGACTACAACGACATGCTAATGAAAACAGAGAGGGTATTTCTTCATCCATTACGTAAAAAGGACTCCCATAGCCTCACAAAAATTTCAAGTTGTGGAGAATCACTCAAATATCCATGTTCTATTTGTGTTGTTAACACCACTCTTAATGGAAATCTCTAGTAATTTAATTAAGAAGCTTAAGGAAATAATTATTATTTCATTCTATCTTGGAATCAACAAAGATTGAAGCCTCCACAAAGCTTTGCTCTTAATATATTGCATCCTCTACTTGTTATCGACAATATGACTACTTAGTTTTCTTATTTCCTCCTGTAAATTTTTGTCAAGTTCATTTTCCGTTACCCGTCTCTCATAAAATTTCACTGAAATTTTAGTAACCTCCTTCTCATCTTTATTCAAGTTCATGTTTGTTGGATAACATTATCTTAGGCATATCTTGTTTGTATTCCCACACTAAATTAATCCTTCAATTGGCTTGGATGGCCTTTACTATGGCTCCAAAACCATGTTTGTAAATGCTTAGAGCAATAACAATATGTTTACACCAACATAATGAGAAAAATAACCTTTCTAGTTGCATGCTTCACATTACCAAAAATATTTTATAGACTACATAAAGTGACTTACAATCCACTAAAGTGACTTATAGACTAATAAATTTTAATTCTTTTATTTAATTATTTAGGTAGGAATAAGGATGGGGCATATGTGATATTTCACATTTACAAAACGCATATGCGATATTGAAAACTAGAAAAAAAACAAAACAGAGGCCGCAGGCCTCAAATATCATTTGCACAGTCAAGGATTGGGAGAGCAAAGAACTGCGTGGATGAAATAACGCAAAAGGGATTTGTGTTTTAGCTTTTGGAGGTCGAGTTCGAGGTCGAGTTGGAGGTGGATTGGCTCCAATGGTAGGTAAATGCTCTTATCCATTTCAGTTAGTCTTCAATTCTTTATTGTTTTCCATAATTTCATAGTTTTTATAATTATTTTAAACAAATTTAATAAAAAAAATTGAAAGAAATCAAAGAATGATTAAGTAAAATAACTTGTATTTTTTTGTTTAAATCTTAACAGATAATAGAAATGAATAAGACAATGTGGAAAACCCACCCTCTAATAACCCACAACCTAACCCACAACAACCTAACCCACAACCTAACCCAAACATGAACCCAAACCCAAACCGGGAGGGGGAACAAGATCGAAACTCATAGATTATTGTGCATTTGGCATCATTGAGGTGCTTTAACTCATCTATTAGAGGGGGGGATCATTTGAGAGAGTCTTTAGCCGATGCATTGGACACAATAACAAACACAATTACTAAAGCCCAAGGAGATCTGTATAACATTAGCTCGTATAGAGAATCCAAGAGGCAATACTACTCTGATGGATTGAGTTATAAAGACATCAAAACCCTTAAAATTACAAAAGACCAATTATTTTCGTTATTCCAGGACCCTAGCACCGGATTGGTTCCACCCACCAGTCAAGCACACATTTCCATAGACTGGTGCGTTGAACCAAATATAAAGGCCAATTGGATGGATCGTTGGTATATGGTCTTCAATGAAGACCCTCATGGGAATAGGGACATCCCATTTTATTTCCTTAGGAAGTTGTATGTAGAATTCATCCTAGGGAAACATGTTAACTACTTTGATATCTTAGGCTTCCAGGGTGTTGGTCATGGGATGCCCTAAGATAGGGAAGGGGCCAGGATGAATCCTAACCATGTGCCACACCCTCCACGCACACCAAAACCCCCTCGGCTATATCCTCCTGTGGGTCCTGTGATTGAGGATACACAGGAGGCATTATTTGACTTGGCAGATACATTGCTTCAGCATGGGACTGATGTCCAAGGCAATGTAGACCAAGGGGCTGGCACTTCTAAGGCGGGCCCATCTACAGATCACACAGCAAATGTAGAGCGTTCAGAGCATCGTGTTACTCCACACCCTTGCACATTATGTGGAGGCATATGCTATGGCCCTGCTTCAGACTTCCAAGATGATGGATTACTTCGCTTTGTAAGTAAAACTCATTATTTTCATATTATATTTTGTTTCATATCAAAATTTTCAATTGTTTCGCAATTTATTTCTATTTAATTATCTAACAAATTATGTGAACAAATATACAGCTGGTGTCCCATGGTACACCATAGTCGCATAGTCCGCCGATCAATGTTGAGAACATTGATGCAGCTGTCAATATTGCATATGGGTTTGGTTCTTCACCAATAGGGGTAATAACTATACTTGTTAATTTGTTAACTTTATTTACATATTTATAGTATAGATTCTAACATTAAATACATCCTAATTTTTATACAACATGTTTTATGCAGAGTGATCAGGATGATTACATTGTATCTCAGCCTATTCCCTCTCATGCAGAGGTAGATTCCCAATTTTAAATATGCTTTTAATTATGTTTCACTTTCTTTGGAAAAATCATTTTTCGTCCATCATGTATATGTCTCGTTTTCTTTGTATTATCTGAAATTGACATATGTTACGTTATGCAGGGAACCATTGAGCCATTGGTGCTTGAAGAGCACCGATGCGAGGTTGTTGCTGACCCAACTCTTCCCCCCGCTAGGTACATGTATGTTTCGCTTTCTTTGAAAATATCATTTTTCGTCCATGTAGTATATATGTCTAAGATTCTTTTTATTATCTGAATTTGACATATGTATCGCTTTGACATATGTTACTTTATGCAGGAACCTATTGAGACAGTGGTGCTTGAAGAGCACCAAAGTGAGGTTGTTGTCAATCCACCTCTCCCCCCAGCCAAGTACATGTATGTTTCGCTTTCTTTGGTAGCATCATTTTCTATCCATGTAGTATATATGTCTCTGATTCACTATTTTATCTAAAATTGACATATATGTTACTTTATGCAGGCCCCTAGTGAGGCACCGGTGCGTGAAGAGCACCAAATCGGTGACCCAACTTTGACGAGCCAGCAGGTATGTTTATGTATCGCTTTCTTTGTA
This sequence comes from Pseudotsuga menziesii, assembly GCA_001517045.1. Taxonomy (NCBI): domain Eukaryota; kingdom Viridiplantae; phylum Streptophyta; class Pinopsida; order Pinales; family Pinaceae; genus Pseudotsuga; species Pseudotsuga menziesii. The sequence goes on along the minus strand of LPNX010601595.1, from coordinate 25,280 downwards.
CATTTGTGTATCGCTTTCTCTGATTTGGTGCTTGAAGAGACCCAAATTGGTGACCCACCTCTTCCCCCCCATGGTACATGTATATTTGTTGACATTGGCATATATATATTTTTTATGCAGCTTGATAGTGAGCAAGTGGTGCTTGAAGAGCACCTAATCAGGGCTGCTGTTAGTGAGGCACCGTGACCCACCATTACTTACTCATGTACAGTAAGTAAAAATGTTATTTTGGTTTTTGAATTTGAACAAATGTACATAGAATTTTTAAAGGTTGGTAAATTAACTTACAAAATTTGGTTTTTCTGCAGTCTCCACTGATGCGACCTGTCCCTCTTGTTCAGCGATGGGGATCACCAATGAGCAGTCAGAAAAGAAAGCTACACTTCTCTGAAGACATTGGTAGTGTCAGCGAAAGGGGGGATAACCAGAATAAATGTATAGGGGGCATACATAGATGTAACTTTTTGTTCATATACACACAGATGTACTTTTTGATCCACTATTTTGTATTATGTCCATGTGGCATGACAATTTTTGTAACATTATTTCTATACATATATAATATAAAGCAGGGTTCAAATTTATACATATATGGTTGACCTGATCCTGGAACATGATATGTGTGGTTCACCTATGTGATATATTGATATGTGTGGTTCACATGTGTGCTAACTTATGAATTTCCAATACTTAAAGGAAGAGTTTACGACTCATCAAGTTTTTAACATTATGTCTATCGTCAACTTTTTCACATCACAACCATACCATACACTAACTAAATTACATACACTAACAATCATAACACTATGTCATGCATGGATGTGTAATATATACCATATCATACCCTACAATACCCTATGATACTAACATCATACAATTCTAACATACAATAACATACCCTACAATACCCTATGACACTAACATCATACCATACTAACATACCATACCATTGTAATATACCATACATTAACATCATAACACTAAGTCATGACTGCATGTGTAATATACCATATCATACCCTACAATACCCTATGATACTAACATCATACCATACTAACACACAATAACATACCCTACATTACCCTATGACACTAACATCATACCATACTAACACACAATAACATACCCTACATTACCCTATGACACTAACATCATACCATACTAACATACCATACCATTGTAATACACCATACATTAACATCATAACACTAAGTCATGCCTGCATGTGTAATATACCATATCATACCCTACAATACCCTATGATACTAACATCATACCATACTAACACACAATAACATGCCCTACATTACCCTATGACACTAACATCACACCATACTAACATACCGTACCATTGTAATATACCATACACTAAATTCATAACCATAAGTCGTGCATGCATGTGTAGTATACCATATCATACCCTACAATACCCTATGATACTAACATCATACCATACTAACACACAATAACATACCCTACATGACCCCATGACACTAACATCATACCATACTAACATACAATAACATACCATAACATAACATACTAACAATATACCATAACACTAAGTCATGCATGCATGTGTAATATATACCATATCATACCCTACAATACCCTATGATACTAACATCATACCATACTAACATACATCATACCCTACAATCCCTAAATTGGTTGAAGTAAACCTTAGTTCCATCTCATTATTTGTCAACCCTAGTGATAGCATGCAAAGTGGTGTTCATGAAAGCCTAGTTGGTTTCCGATCTATACATGGCCATGTGTTTCTAGTTCCCTCTCATAACTTGCAAATTGCTCACTAAACCCTAGTTCCATCTCATACCTTGTCAACCCTAGTTGGAGCATGCAAATTGGTGTTCATGAAACCCTAGTTGGTGCATGCAAGTATTGGTGATCATGTGTTTCTAGTTCCCTCTCCTAACTTGCATGATTGCTAGCTAAACCCTAGTTCCATCTCATACCTTGTCAACCCTAGTTGGAGCATGCAAATTGGTGTTCATGAAAGCCTAGTTGGTGCATGCAAGTATTGGTGATCATGTGTTTCTAGTTCCCTCTCTTAACTTGCAAATTGCTCACTAAACCCTAGTTCCATCTCATACCTTGTCAACCCTAGTTGGCGCATGCAAATTGGTGTTCATGAAATCCTAGTTGGTGCATCCAAGTATTGGTGACCATGTGTTTCTAGTTCCCTCTCTTAACTTGCAAATTGCTCACTAAACCCTAGTTCCATCTCATACCTTGTCAACCCTAGTTGGTGCATGAAAAATGGTGTTCATGAAAGCCTAGTTGGTGCATGAAAGTATTGGTGATCATGTGCTTCTAGTTCCCTCTCCTAACTTACATGATTGCTCACTAAACCCTGAGTTCCATCTCATACCTTGTCAACCCTAGTTGGAGCATGCAAATTGGTGTTCATGAAAGCCTAGTTGGTGCATGCAAGTATTGGTGATCATGTGTTTCTAGTTCCCTCTCCTAACTTGCATGATTGCTCACTAAACCCTAGTTCCATCTCATACCTTGTCAACCCTAGTTGGTGCATGCAAATTGGTGTTCATGAAATCCTAGTTGGTGCATGCAAGTATTGGTGATCATGTGTTTCTAGTTCCCTCTCTTAACTTGCAAATTGCTCACTAAACCCTAGTTCCATCTCATACCTTGTCAACCCTAGTTGGTGCATGAAAAATGGTGTTCATGAAAGCCTAGTTGGTGCATGAAAGTATTGGTGATCATGTGCTTCTAGTTCCCTCTCCTAACTTACATGATTGCTCACTAAACCCTGAGTTCCATCTCATACCTTGTCAACCCTAGTTGGAGCATGCAAATTGGTGTTCATGAAAGCCTAGTTGGTGCATGCAAGTATTGGTGATCATGTGTTTCTAGTTCCCTCTCCTAACTTGCAAATTGCTAACTAAACCCTAGTTCCATCTCATACCTTGTCAACCCTAGTTGGAGCATGCAAATTGGTGTTCATGAAATCCTAGTTGGTGCATGCAAGTATTGGTGATCATGTGTTTCTAGTTCCCTCTCTTAACTTGCAAATTGCTCACTAAACCCTAGTTCCATCTCATGCCTTATCAACCCTAGTTGGTGCATGCAAGTATTGGTGATCATGTGTTTCTAGTTCCCTCTCCTAACTTGCATGATTTCTCACTAAAACCTAGTTCCATCTCATACCTTGTCAACTATAGTTGGTGCATGCAAATTGGTGTTCATGAAAGCCTATTTGGTGCATGCAAGTATTGGTGATCATGTGTTTCTAGTCCCCTCTCCTAACTTGCATGATTTCTCACTAAACCCTAGTTCCATCTCATACCTTGTCAACCCTAGTTGTTGCATGCAAATTGGTGTTCATGAAAGCCTAGTTGGTGCATGCAAGTATTGGTGATCATGTGTTTCTAGTTCCCTCTCCTAACTTGCATGATTTCTCACTAAACCCTAGTTCCATCTCATACCTTGTCAACCCTAGTTGGTGCATGCAAATTGGTGTTCATGAAATCCTAGTTCATGCATGCAAGTATTGGTGATCATGTGTTTCTAGTTCCCTCTCCTAACTTGCATTATTTCTCACTAAACCCTACTTCCATCTCATACCTTGTCAACCCTAGTTGGTGCATGCAAATTGGTGTTCATGAAAGCCTAGTTGGTGCATGCAAGTATTGGTGATCATGTGTTTCTAGTTCCCTCTCCTAACTTGCATTATTTCTCACTAAACCCTACTTCCATCTCATACCTTGTCAACCCTAGTTGGTGCATGCAAATTGGTGTTCATGAAAGCCTAGTTGGTGCATGCAAGTATTGGTGATCATGTAAGCCTATTTGGTTTCCGATTTGTACATGGCAATGTAATTAAATGTATATAACATAACATCATACAATAACATACCATACATTTACCATACTAACATACAATAACATCATACAATACCATACATCATACATAACATATCATACATTTACCATACTAACATACAATAGCATACCATAACATAACATACTAACAATATACCATAACACTAAGTCATGCATGCATGTGTAATATATACCATATCATACCCTACAATACCCTATGATACTAACATCATACCATACTAAAATACATCATACCCTACAAACCCTAAATTGGTTGAAGTAAACCCTAGTTCCATATCATTATTTGTCAACCCTAGTGATAGCATGCAAAGTGGTGTTCATGAAAGCCTAGTTGGTTTCCGATTTGTACATGGCGATGTGTTTCTAGTTCCCTCTCCTAACTTGCAAATTTCTCACTAAACCCTAGTTTGATCTCATACCTTGTCAACCCTAGTTGGAGCATGCAGATTGGTGTTCATGAAAGCCTAGTTGGTGCATGCAAGTATTGGTGATCATGTGTTTTTAGTTCCCTCTCTTAACTTGCAAATTGCTCACTAAACCCTAGTTCCATCTCATACCTTGTCAACCCTAGTTGGTGCATGCAAATTGGTGTTCATTAAATCCTAGTTGGTGCATGCAAGTATTGGTGATCATGTGTTTCTAGTTCCCTCTCCTAACTTGCATGATTGCTCACTAAACCCTAGTTCCATCTCATACCTTGTCAACCCTAGTTGGTGCATGCAAATTGGTGTTCATGAAAGCCTAGTTGGTGCATGCAAGTATTGGTGATCATGTAAGCCTAGTTGCTTTCCTATTTGTACATGGCAATGTAATTAAATGTATGTAACATAACATCATACAATAACATACCATACATTTACCATACTAACATACAATAACATCATACAATACCATACATCATACATAACATATTGTACATTTACCATACTAACATACAATAACATACCATAACATAACATACTAACAATATACCATAACACTAAGTCATGCATGCATGTGTAATATATACCCTATGATACTAACATCATACCATACTAAGATACATCATACCCTACAAACCCTAAATTGGTTGAAGTAAACCCTAGTTCCATCTCATTATTTGTCAACCCCAGTGATAGCATGCAAAGTGGTGTTCATGAAAGCCTAGTTGGTTTCCGATTTGTACATGGCCATGTATTTCTAGTTCCCTCTCCTAACTTGCAAATTGCTCACTAGACCCTAGTTCCATCTCATACCTTGTCCACCCTAGTTGGAGCATGCAAACTGGTGTTCATGAAAGCCTAATTGGTCCATGCAAGTATTGGTGATCATGTGTTTCTAGTTCCCTCTCTTAACTTGGAAATTGCTCACTAAACCCTAGTTCCATATCATACCTTGTCAACCCTAATTGGTGAATGGAAATTGGTGTTCATGAAAGCCTAGTTGGTGCATGAAAATATTGGTGATCATGTGTTTCTAGTTCCCTCTCTTAACTTGCAAATTGCTCACTAAACCCTAGTTCCATCTCATACCTTGTAAACCCTAGTTGGTGCATGCAAATTGGTGTTCATGAAAGCCTAGTTGGTGCATGAAAGTATTGGTGATCATGTAAGCCTAGTTGGTTTCCGATTTGTACATGGAAATGTAATTAAATGTATATTAAACTAAAAAGATCAAGAAATGTAAATTTCAACAACTCGAGAGCTTGTTATTTTCTGAACTCTATTTGGTGGTGTCTAAAGACACCATTCTCGGTGCCTCCAATGTGCCGTAGATGGTGTTTGTATCCTAGGAACATGAAAGGCTAGACATTAGCAATATCAAAAGAAAGAAAAAAGAACCCAATGAAAATGTGCAAACATGATTTATGGATAACTCACCTAAGGTTGTACGATCGTGTTTATAGTGTCCAGTATCCTCTGAATAATATTATGTTTGTGAATGGTATCTGTCAATCACAGGTTTATTACATTGGGAATAAAGTAAGGCTAAATAATTGAAATTGTTCTTCAAAATTCACTTTAAAGGTTAAATAATGCACCTGACAATGCACTCATACAAGTAGGCCATCTGGATCATCTCTGGTGTTGATGGTGTCCATCAATCTTTCGTGCTCTATATGAGGTAGCAAGTATCATACATGTGACCTATTTTTGTGACCAAGTGTACACAGCTTGATGTTTAAACCAACTGCTAGGTTGGTGAACTGGTATACAATAGCTCCTGGTCTATAATCCTGATATACATACCCACCCTTCCTTTTCTGTTGTGCTGCAAGTGTCAAGTACTCCCCTTTTATAACCATCGAGCCGGTTCGGAATTCAATATTTTCATCATCTATAACAGGTTCTAGAATGGTTTGTTTCCCCTCTAAGCAACGTTCCAACCAATAGCCAGAACCCCATTCATTATATTTTGGGGCAACCACTGCATATATCTGACCTGTGAAAGGAAATAGGTCGAGTTAACAATATATTTTGTAAATAAGGTCTTGTGTTTCTAATTTATATATAAATTAAATTCTACATAGGTCGAGTAAACAATACATAAATGCATTTTATTATTTAGGTGCTACTCATGTACCTGCTTGTGCGAGATCGAGATCAATATTTAGTGTCACTCTATCCCATGTATCAACGGTATTCGTATCCTCACAATCATCCCATTCACCGATGCTACAAGAACTGCAAAAGAAATACTTCAATCTTGTCCAAATTTGTAGGGCCGAGTTGTATGAGCTTCTAATTGAATGAAACTGTCGAGTTCCATGCAATGTGTTCACCCGATGTGTTTGTGATCGATCCACATTTGTCACCTCCCAGAATATTCTTCGCACTAAGTGTTTCCTTGTTTCTTGTTCTCCCATGGCAGATGCACACCATTTGACTATAGATGCAACGTCTCGAAGGCGAGCACCTATAAATCATCTCTTCCCTTCGAAGGGCAGTTTTAATGCATGCACCAACGCCATCGTGCTCTCCTTTTCCATGACCAGTTTCAAAGTAATTCCATACATGTGGCACCTTGTATTTTATGTGCAACAAACACAACCATTCAAATACACGTGCATTCTTGAACTGTCTAGCACAACCATCTGACCAAATGAAATGATGATAAAATGGTATATCCATAGCTATCACATGATCATAGAATAATTTAAAGCAATGTTGCACGTAATGGATGTCATGGGTTCGGTCATCACTTATGTAGAAGTGACTTTCTTTCAGTATCACACATTTCTCTTCATTTCTATCTTGCCCATGTCGATACGTGATATGCACCATTATGCTCACCTGCTCTGAGTGATAGTATTGACTTTGAATTTCATTTTGTGGTTGTAGGGTGTAATTTTATGCAAAGTCAACCACTGATAGTATTGTTCCGAGAGGGAAGGTGTCTCGACATATTCTTAATTGCTCATCTTGCCACCGTGCCATATTGACATGTTGAATGTACATTTGGATCTTTCCACGAAACTCTGGAATAAAATCACATACTCGCACCTGGTACATGAATATTAATATGTGAATAAACCACATAATAAAAAATGTGTACATGAATATTAATATGTCAATATTCAACAATTTACCTGTGAAGTCACCAATTTAATCTTCCTTCTTTATTTCCCTTCATGTAGCTGATATGTCTCATACTGATAGTTCTGCTTCTCGACAATTGCATTCCTGAATGCTTGATCTTCACTTTCATGGACGCAATCAGACCATAATGATAGCCCACCACAATTTTTGCAAGAACTGTCTACACATTGTTTTAAGTAATGTGTCTGCCCATCTTGCCTCGGGCACATTATGCTATGGATGAAATCTTTGGATGAAATTGGCGGTACTGTACTTGAGCATTCCTGCACATGGTTAGGATGTAAGAAACGATGTATATGTGCAAATGTATGGTAATATAGGTCAAAATCTATGTGGTATCTACAACAACAAGTGTTCCGGATGGTATTGATTCTAACATACCAAGGTTTGTATTTTTCAAAAGATCTTTGCCTGAGCCTTAGCTCTTCGTGGGAAACTTTAAACATCTTGAATAGTTGAGTTTGTGTCATGTCAAGATAATGTTTAACATGAGGTTTAGTGTTTCTAGAACCCCTACAATGTTTTAACACATCCTTTGTGTTAGAAGAAGGCCTAGTGTTATCATGCCAAAACGTTTGCACTAGGCCCTTCACTGCTTCAACTAACTTCATGTATTTGCGGGGAAACCTACCACTAAATGCCCATAATGTTTCCATTTGTCCCTCTACATCAAGGTTGTCTCTTCTTACTGAATATTTTTTAAGTGTCTTTGGATGTAAAGGCACAATTTGTGATGTGCATTTAAGTAAATGACGTTGTCTTGTGGATCTACATACAATTGATTCAGCCAATACACGACGAACCACATTACAGTATTGTGAATGAGTTTTTTTACCAATCGATGTGATGCAGCTGCAAGAGATTTAACAATGTGATTACTTGATTCGATATTCTTTATTGTTGTTATACCTAAATTTATTCTAACAGTTTCCATATTTCTAGATTTAAGCAAAGCTAAAAACAATTGGCATTTACCGGCTTCGGATTTGTTATCAAAATATTGTTTCATTATTTGAGAATAATGACGAAGGATAGTGCGTTTAGCCACCTTACCTTCCATGGAAGTCAATCCACTCTCATCCACTTGTATTTGTTTAGGAGTTCTCTTTCATTTTGATGCCGTTTGAAATGCTAGAGTGACGTTTACATCCACTACAGGCTCACAACTTCGATTAGGAGATTGAACCACCGAACATGGTTGTTACTGAGTCACATTTGCATCGGGAGTAACATAATTATTGAACTCTTCACAAGATTGTCTGTTTACTAATGGATCAATAATATCAACTTCCATATAACCAGCTTCCTTTAATGTTGCATTATATTCCTCAGCCTCTACGTCAGGTATCTGTTGAGGGGGAATGGGAACTATTTGCTCATGTAATGAATACCGATGATTTCTTGAATCTTCCCTCTTTTTTTCTTTTTTATTTTCTGCTTCTTCCAGTATAAGCACCTTCCTTGCTGACTTTCGTCCTCTATTACATACATTCCCCATTGAAATACACCCAAACCTGTACAAAACTATGGAATTATGTAAGCAATGATAAAAAATTGCATGTTGAACAGTTCTCTGTGCGCAGGTTCAGTCGAATTATGTCTTTTGATACAGTAAACCTAGCCCACAACACGCCAGCCAACATTTTGTATAAAACACATATCGTATATGAGATATAATGCACCTCCGATACATCGCATATGCGATATTGATACAATGCTTTTTTAATGAACGGGCAAGTTTTTTACATGTTCTCCAAAACGCATATGCAATTTAGTGCATATGGGATATATCGCATATGCAATTTAGTGCCCACTGAATATATATGCAATTTACATTTATCTATGCTTATGAAGATGATGATGAACAATGATGGTGATGACGAGGAGGTTGATGACTATGATGATGATGATGATGATGATGATGGTGAAGATGAAGATGATGATGAACAATGATAGTGATGAGGAGGAGGGTGATGACTATGATGATGATGATGAGGATGAGGGTGATGATGATGATGATGATGATGATGATGATGATGAGGATGGTGATGATGATGAGGATGATGGTGAAGATGAATATGATGATGAACAATGATGGTGATGATGAGGAGGATGATGACTATGATGATGATGATGAAGATGAGGGTGATGATGATGATGATGACCATGATGATGATGATGAGGATGAGGGTGATGAAGATGATGATGAGGATGAGGATTATGATGACGACGACGATGATGATGAGGATGAGGGTATCGATGAAGATGATGATGATGGTGATGACCATGATGATGAGGATGAGGGTGTCGATGAAGATGATGATGAGGATGAGGATGAGGGTGATGATGATGATGATGAGGAGGAGGATGAGGGTGATGATGATGATGATGATGAGAGTGATGATGATGATGATGAGGATGAGAGTGATGATGATGAACAATGATGGTGATGATGAGGAGGATGATGAATATGATGATGATGATGAGCATGAGGGTGATGATGATGAGGATGAGGATGAAGGTGATGATGATGATGAGGATGAGGGTGAAAATGAAGACGATGATGAAAAATGATGGTGATGATGAGGAGGATGATGACTATGATGATGATGATGAGGATGAGGGTTACGATGATGATGATGATGAGGATGATGAGGATGATGATGATTATGATGATGACCATGATGATGATGATGAGGATGATGGTGATGATGATGATGATGATGAGGATGACGGTGATGATGATGATGATGAGGATGAGGGTGTTAGTTTTTCAACATTAAGCTAGCATAACATTAGGATCTTTAATTGAGAGAACAACAAGCACATCAATCAAACACAAGAGACAATGAACACAGTGTTTTTCCTCGAGGAAACCATAAATGGAGAAAACCTCACAACTTCCTCAGAGATATAATCAGCACCAAAGTGAAACCCAAATATAGTAAGACAATCTCCCGAGAGCAGTAAGCTCTTTCCTCTAGCCCCAGTGTCTTTCTCTTCCTCAACTATGCGCTACACTTGAGTGTGTATAAGTTGTGTGCTAAATAGAGAGTCCAGCTCTCTATTTATACTAATCCCAACATGAGTAAAACCCTACTAGGGCCGACTTCACAAGGTGAGTCTAATAACCCTAGTGGCTTAGAATTGCGGGGTCTTTAACCCTTAGACAATAGGAGGGTTACCCGCAATGACTTGACATGACTTGTTTACATTATAGATTCTCCAGATAGGAAAATCGAGGCATGAAATGACACAAGAACATCCCAGAATAAACATCAAGTTACAATAGATAACAAATACAAGTGAATACATTCTGAAGTTACAATTACATCAACACACCCTCTTAACTGGGAAGGTATTCTCTCGACACAATTTTCATCACTGGTCTTCTTCTCTGGATCTTCTTGTCATTTGCATCTTAAAGTCTTCTTCATCTTCTTTGTCTTCAAGTCATCTTCATCTTTGGATCTAGATCGTCACTCGATCTGGATCATCATCACTAGATCTAGATCATCACTGGATCTGGATCATCATAACTAGATCTGGATCATCACTTGATCTGGATCATCACTCAATCTGGATCATCTCTTGAGCATCATCTCTGGATCTGGATCATCTCTCAATCTGGATCATCTATGTTGGATCATCAATACTGAATCTTCACAGGTGCTATCTCATGATTCTTATCGTCATAGGAAGTTCTACAGAGCCAGCCTTTTTTCATGCTGAATGTAGGCCTAGCCACCATGTAGGTCTTCACCCAACACTTACATCTGATCATGTAGGAACTAATCCTATAATCATATCAGAAAGGCAACGCCTAGCACTCACATCTGACCATGTGGTAACAAAGCCCACAACCTTTTTAGAAAGGCCCAACACTTACATCTGATCAACTAATGATCGAAGAGAGACCCAACACTTACACTTTCCCATGCGAGGAACCAATCCTCCATGCCAAAAGGCTCCCGCACTTACATCTGATCAACCAATGATCGAAGAAAGGCACTGCACTTACATCTGATCAACCAATGATCAAAGAAAGGCACAACACTTATATCTGATCAACACATGATCAAAGAAAGGCTTAGCACTTATATCTGATCAACACATGATCGAAGAAAGGCTCTGCACTTACATTTGACAAATACAAGGAACCAATCCATCTGCATTTTTGAAAAGGCGTGCACTCACGTCTGATCCTGTAGGAACCAATCCTACCGTCATATCAGAATGGCCCCCAGTCCTAGACTGAGCTACCTGGTAACTGACTAGTAGCCTCCATTCTCTAGAAGAATGGCAGTTTCCCTTAGATCTGTCCTACTCGACATAATGGCCAACACTCACATCTGACATAAAAGGAACCAATCCTCTCACCATGAAAGAATGGCTCAGCCCTTACATTTGACCTACTCGTCAGAATGGATATGAATCTCAGCACTCATATCTGACATGGAAGGAACCAATCCTCTCACCATGACATAATGGCTCAGCCCTTACATCTGACCTACTCGTCAGAATGGCTATGGGACTCATCACTTTCCCTTGGAGGAAACCTCTATCTAGAGAACACCAAGCTTCTCCCTGAAGTACTCGAACTTCACCCTAGCCAATGGATTCTTCAATACATCATCTATATATTCCTCCGTCGCAACATACTGGAGCTTCATTGCTCCCTTCTGCACCATATCCTTGATATAGTGATATTTGATCTCGATATGCTTCGACTTGTCATGGAACACTGGATTCTCTGACAAATTTATGCAACTCTAGTTGTCACAATGTATACAAGTAACATCCATCTGGAGATAAAATAAATCAGACAGTAGCTTCCACAGCCATACTACCTCACAACTAGTAGAACAAGCTGTGACATACTTTGCTTCAGCCGTACTCAGTGCCACATGGGATTGCTTCCTGCTCCCATACTAAAGAAACATCCTGACGTGATTTTCCTATCGATGGTACTGCCTGCCCAATCTGAATCAACATAACCCTCCAGGTTAATCTTCTGAGTCACCTCATACTTGAGCCCATAATCAATCGTACCCCTCAGGTACCTTAGAATGTGCTTTGCAGCAATCAAGTGAACATGTCTTGGATCTGTCAAGAACTGGCTCAAGGTGTTCACAGCAAAGCAAATGTCTGGTCTCGTGTTCGTCAGGTACATCAAGGACCCAATCATCTGAAGATACATCATGGCATCGACCATCTCTGATGAAGCATTACTCAATAGCTTCAGGTTCGATGCCATAGGTGTGGTCATAACCTTGCAGTCCATCATCCCAAACCTCTTCAGGATCTCTACTGCATAATTCCCTTGTCTGAGGGAGATTCCATCTGCATTTTGCCACACCTCCATGCCTAGAAAATAATGCATCATACCCAGGTCCTTTATTTCGAACTCGGAAGGAATATTTCTCTTCGTATCAGCGATCAACCCATCCATACCTGTTACAAATAGATCATCTACATATAGTAGAAGAATCACTGGGTTGCCATCTTCAACCTTGTAGTAAAGGTTGGAATCTGATTTGCTCTTGGTAAAGCCCAAACTGGATAGAAAGTTGTCAATTCTATCGTACCATGTTCTGGGTGCCTGTTTGAAACCGTATAGGGCTTTCTTCAATCTGCACACATGATACTCTCTGTCATGTGTCTCAAAACCAAGTGGTTGTTCTACATACACTTCCTCTTACACTACACCATTCAAGAAAGTAGTATTGACATCCATTTGGTGTATATTCCATTTCATTACTGCAGCCAATGCAAGTACTATTTTGATGGAAGTGTATCTGGCCATAGGAGCAAACGTTTCTTCATAATCTATTCCTTCCTTCTGTAAGAAGCCACGAGCCACAAATCTTGCCTTATTTTTCTCAATGCTACCATCTGTAGCATGCTTGATCTTGTAGATCCATTTGGAAGTTACAACTGACTTCCCTTCTGGTCTTGGAACAAAATCCCAAACATCATTCTTCATGATCGATTGATACTCTTTGATCATAGCATCCTTCCATTCTTTCCGTTATGCCGCTTCTTCATAGTTGGAAGGTTCTTTATTGATAACATCACATAGTAAAGCTACATATCCAGAACAAGATTTGTTTCTCTTTCTTTCTCTATGATTCTCTTCTGGAGCCCCATATATTTCTGCAACTTGGATAATCTCTCGTACCCAAGCAAGTTTCCTCTTGTGAGGATTCTTCTCCTGAGGTGGATCTATAGGTCTTTGTGGTTCTTCAAATTCTCTATCTTCTTCTTGAATTTTTTCATTCATGGTTGTATCATGAATTCTAGGTGCTTCTGCTTCTTCAGATTCTTCAGCAAGTCTCTTTCTGGATTTGTTGTAAGTTGTGTCTTCATCAAATGTTACATCCCTGCTAATGTCGATCTTCTTGTCTCCTGGGAATTATATTCTATAATCCTTCAAGCTTTCAGAGTATCCCACAAATATCCCTTATTTCCTGAAGGATATAGTTTTGTTCTCTTTTCTTTTGGTATGTGTATGTACACTGGACATCCGAATATTATGAGATGGCTGACTTTTGGTTTCTTTCCAGAGAAGACTTCTTCAGGAGTCTTGTTCTTGAGTACTCTGTGTGGAGTACGGTTCTGTACATACACCACTGTTCTAGCTACTTCTGCCCATAGATGCATAGGAATATCTTTATCATGAAGCATTTCTCTTGCAGCTTCCATGATGGTTCTATTCTTCCTTTCTACAACCCCATTCTGTTGTGGATTGTAAGGAGTGGACAACTCCCTCTTAATCCTTGATTCTTTGCATAAGTCTTTGAATTCATTTGATGTGAATTATCTGCCATTATCTGATCAAAAGGTCTTGATCTTCTTTTCTGTGTGATTCTCGATCAAGGCTTTGAATTCCTTAAACTTGCTTAAAAAACTTCATCTTTGTTCTTCATGAAGTAAATCCATGTCTTCCTAGAAAAATCATCAATGAAAGAAACATAGTATGCATACCCGCTTAGTGAGATTGATGACATAGGACCGCATACATCGGAGTGGATGATTTCCAAGATTCCTTTTTCTTTGCTTTCGCTACTTGGAAATGTCTTCTTTGTATTCTTTCCTTTTGCACATCCTTTGCAGACCCCTTCATGTTTTTCTTGAATTTATGGAAGACCTTCAACAACTTTTCTTGCAAGTGGTAGTGCTCTGTAATGCACATGTGCAAGCCTTCTGTGCCAAAGTTCATTTGGCTCTACTGTGTCATGGACCATAGCTTGTTCTGTATGGCCCTTCACCTTGTATAGGCCCTCCTTCTTGTTCTCCAATCACTATTGCATCATCAATAGTCTTTCCTCTTGGCCACATGATGACTTGGCCATCTACAAATGCAACCCTCATACCTTTTGCATCCAATTCTAATATGGATAGAAAATTCTTCTTCAATCCTGGTACAAACAAGAAATATTTCATTTTTATAGATTTTTTGAAGTCTTGCTTGTAGGAGGATTCACCACTACCTTTTATGGGATATTGGTAGTCATCCCCAAGCTTCACCTTATGGGGTGAGTTATGTTTGAATAGTTTATCAAAGGATTCCTTGAAACCTGTCATGTGCTTGGAAGCCCCACTGTCAAAAATCCAATCTTAGCTTCCATGTGTGACAGTTCCCATGAGAGCTGAGATCAAAACATATTCATCTTCACTTGAAGAGTCTTCACTTTCTTGTTTTACTCTCTTCCTGGGAGGATCATCATCCTCAGCAGTGTGAACATGATGTCTTCTTTTGGATTTCCTCTTCTTCTTGGATCCATTCTTATTATTGGGATAGTTTTTAGCAAAGTGTCCTATTTCATCTCATGTATAACATCTGAGTCTATATGGATCCCTTCTCATAAAGTTATTTTTCTGATTAGAATTCTTACCTTGGTGATGATGACTTTCTTTTATTCCTTTCTTGGAGTGTACTGTGAGAGCTTGATCTTCACTTCCCATCTTTTCTTCTCAAGCAGCTATCCAAGCTTCTTCTTGAGAGAATTCTTCCCACAGTCTACTAAACTTGACCAACTTCTTTCTAGCACAGATTCCTTGGATGAAAGAATCCCATGACCTAGGGAGGCCATTCAATGTTGTCATCACAATTTCTGTATTCTCCACTTCTTCATCTACATCTTCTAGTTGTTCTTTGATCTGGGAGACCCTTGTGAAGTATGACTGGATGGTCTCCTCATTTTGGATCTTGACATTCTTCAACTGGTTCCTTAGAGTCATATTCCAATTGATGTTCTTCCCTTCAAACAATTTGGTTAGGGAATCAAACATGGCTTTAGGTGTCTTGAGTGAGGACACCTATGGAATGAAGTGATCCTTGATAGAATCAGCAATGATCCTCTTTGTCATAACCAACTTCTTCTTATGTAAGGCCTTGGCCTCATCTCCCTCTAAAACTGGAACCTCCTCCTGGATATAGGAGTCCAACTCATTTTCTTCCAGGACCAGGGAGATCCTATACTTCCAAGCTCAGAAGTTATTATCTCCCTCAAGCTTTTCATCAAGCTTGGTATGATGAGACATATTAACTGAGAACCTCAAATGGAAATACAAAATATTTAGATCTTACCAGGTCAAGATGTCGGATTTGGATTTGAAGCTGAAATCCTGCAGTACTGGTTTAGGAACATATTAGGGTTTTGCTTTTCCAGAGTTTTGTCCAACCAAATGCTTTGAAATTGATCCCTAACTTCGATTTTGGGGAGGAGATCAATCCAGGCCCAGGCTCACTGAAAAATTCCACTTCTGTGAAAAGCCCTAATTTTTGGTAGCAGTGTCGGGTCCAAAACTGAAAAACCTCAAAATTGGATTCTGCTTCGACAGAAAGATGTGCCCTAGGGAGGAGAGTTATTCCACCTTACGTTTGCTGAAAATTTGTGGAGAGAGATCCACAAAATAGGAATCCCTAGTTCCTGCAGCTGCATAGTGTCTTCTTCTCAGGTTAGCTTTGATACCATGTTAGTTTTTCAACATTAAGCTAGCATATCATTAGGGTCTTTAACTAAGAGAACAACAAGCACAACAATCAAACACAAGATACAATGAACACAGTGTTTTTCCTTAGGGAAACCATAAATGGAGAAAACCCCACAACTTCCTCAGAGATAGAATCAGCACCAAAGTGAAACCCAAAAACAGTAAGACAATCTCCCGACAGCAGTAAGCTCTTTCCTCTAGCCCCAGTGTCTTTCTCTTCCTCAACTATGCGCTACACTTGAGTGTGTATGAGTTGTGTGCTAAATAGAGAGTCCAACTCTCTATTTATACTAATCCTGACATGACTAAAACCCTACTAGGGCCGACTTCACAAGGTGAGTCTAATAACCCTAGTGCCCCGGAATTGTGGGGTATTTAACCCTTAGACAATAGGAGCGTTACCCACAATGACTTGACATGACTTGTTTACATTATAGATTCTCCCGATAGGAACATTGGGGCATGACATGACACAAGAACATCTCAGAATAAACATCGGGTTACAATAGATAAGAAATACAAGTGAATACATTCCGAAGTTACAATTACATCAACAGAGGGTGACGATGAAGATGATGATGAACAATGATGGTGATGATGAGGAGGATGATGACTATGATGATGATGATGATGAGGATGAGGGTGATGACGACGATGATGATGATGAGGATGAGGATGAGGATGACGATGATTATGATGATGATGATGATGATGACCATGATGATGATGCC
>LPNX010601559.1:229162-253873 GCA_001517045.1 Pseudotsuga menziesii | reverse complement strand
CAGTTTGAAGTTAACTTGTATGGAGTGAATGCTCAGTATGATACTTTCCCTGATAGTGGTGGGCTCTATGCATCAAAACTTGCATTGTCAGTAGAAAACGTAAGAATGTTTGATATCAGTGGACATCACCGTGGGAAAACGGTTTTATGGAATTCGTCTGCAATTGCATTGATGTGAAAATTAGAAGCTACAATGCCCGATTCTTCAAGTCCTCTCGAAGAACATTGGATCCACCTGAATCTATTTCTCATAATATTCACTTTCACTATTATTTTTTGCCGACATGTTAGTAACGTTACATCACGTGACAAGATCTCCCCCATAATATTCACTTTCACTATTATTTTTTGCCGACATGTTAGTAACGTTACATCACGTGACAAGATCTCCCCCATAATTTATTCACTTTCACTATTATTTTTTGCCGACATGTTAGTAACGTTACATCACGTGACAAGATCTCCCCCATAATATTCACTTTCACTATTTTTTTTGCCGACATGTTAGTAACGTTACATCACGTGACATCACGTGACAAGATCTCCCCCATACTGGGCTGTAGAGCGCCTCTCGGCGCAATGATAAGCATGCCCTAGAACTCTTAATGCATTTCATTCTCCATCCTTATTCTCATATATAAACAAAATTGTTATAAACAAATCTTATTGAATCTTCAAGTTTAGACACCCAATCATCTTTAATGTTTGAAGCATAAAAAAACATATGTCTATTGTATTCACAATGTTTCATACCTCCTAAACATGCCCTGTAACTCTTAATGCATTTTCAAGGCAGGAACTAAAAAGTCTGATCAATTAGCGGATTTGGTTTTGAATATAAAATATGCTTTTCTTTCCTATACAAAACAAATATCAAGTACTAATCATGTTAAGTAATATGTATATAGTTATAATGTCAACTATTAATCATGTAAGTAATATAAATTGTATAAGGAAATTATGTAAATAAAAAGACGATAAACTCTAACAAAAACAAATTACTATTAAAATAGTCAGCAGAAGCAAATTAATATCTAAGAGGGAGAAATATTAAACCTGGTTAAAAGAAATCTTCATTCGAACATGATAAATAATCTCGGCAAGATTACCATATGCCATAGGCCTTAATGCTTCACAAGCTTTGCTAGTACCCACTAAAATCCTGAAAAACATTGAAAAATAAGTAGTTAATACAAAATTTAAACGGTCTAAACTGATAGAAAAATTCTAAATGAACTAGCTACTAATTTAGAAAACTGACCATCATTTAATCATTTAATGAGCGAAATATAAGTATAATCATAATTACAACTATATGTAATAGAAAACTGATCATCATGTGATGAGCCATATATAAGTATAATCATTACTACAACCATATATAATATAATTACTTATCTTTTTATGTATATAAGAACCAAATAAGAAGACGAAAATACCTCTCATCCAATAAAATATCAATATATTTTAAAAATCCTCCCGTGATGTCAGTTTTCACGAAGTGAGCTGTGACATTCATCAAGTCCTGCGCATCAGCCCGCACTAGGTAAGATTGAGAAGAAAAAAAACAAACAAACTTTTCCTTCATTGTTGTCGATGAACCAAACAAATTCATAAAATGCAATGCAAATTTCGCGATAATGCAACACTTAGCATATTCAAAATTCTAAGCTTACACAAATTGAATTCATATGTTAATATACCTTGCGAACAAAATGTAAATCCGGGCAAGTAATAAACAAATTTACTATGCTCTTTGATATAATCTTTCCGTATAGCTTGATAGAATCTTGAGCAATTTTCGGGGGTAAATATGTCATAAAGGAAAGAGTCTGCAGCCAAGAAAATAAATCCATTAGAAAAAAATTCTAAAAATGGGTAAAGATTGGTGAATTAAAAATCTCAAAGAAAATAAACCATTAGAAAAAAATTCTAATAATTGGTAAAGATTTGTAAATTAAAAATCTCAAATAAGCAATGGGTTTAAAAAGTTCTGAACATTTTGAAAAGAATATCAATACGAAAGGATGGCATGTATTATTTGAGTATCTCATGGTTTTTCGTAAGGACCTCAAGATGCCTAGCATCCATGGACACGTGTTATTGTCTCCCACTTGAACAAAAGTTGAAGGCAATGGATATTGAAGCATAATGAGTAAGGAGGAAAATTTAAATACATTAGGAAGTCTCCGTTCCCTAAAGAAGGGCGGCTTATGCTTCACAAGGATTGGTTGTGAAAACCAAGATTTATATAGTTAGGGTTACAAATATTTCATGCATGAATTATGTTAGGAATGGAATAGTCAAACATGTATGTTGGTGATGCTTTACTATAAGACTTTTTTTTTCAATGTGATTTTAAGTTTTTTTGTTTTTAACTATTTTGTTTTCTTGGAATTTTTTTCTTTTAAGGGATGTTTTGATGATTAAAGATCGCTACCATTGTTTCTATACATTTTGGGTGGTGTAAATCTACTTTTCCTAAGGAAGCATCCCCTCATAGCCTAGGGTAATTGAAATTCTTTAAACAAGAATTGGCTTTAATTTTCGAAGGGAAATTTAGTTTTTCCTTCTAAGATGTAGATTGATCTCCTATTGAGGCACATGGTCAAGTTTTTACCTTTTTAAGTTGCCAATTTCCTTGACAGTTTATTGTTAAATTGTTGTAACTCTTTTTGTTCCACTATGACATTAAATTTTCTGATGCATTTCTCACAAAAACATTAAAAAAAGATCAATTTTTGTAGAACTCTATTTCCTTGACATTCTATTGTTAAATTGTTGTAACTCTTTTTGTTCCACTATGACATTATTTTCCATAAAGTAACATATGATGCATTTCTCACAAAAGCATTAAACATTTTCACATCAATAAGAGATCAATTTTTGTAGAACTCTATTTCCTAGCTACATAAAGAGGTTGTCCTAGGTACTTCAAAATAATGATGCTTCTCTCTTTAATGAGCATTGATACTAATACATTATTATGATTTTCTCCTGTTGTCCCTTCCAGAATCGTGGTGCCTAAGTACAGACCTACTAAAGGTATGCTAGATATGCTAGATTCTATTGCGAGTAGGCTGTAAGTTTTTTTTTTCTGCTTTTATAATAAAATAAACATGTTAAGAGCTAGCTGTCTATAGTAATAAAGAGCTTAAATAACATCTCTTAATAAATCAAAATCCACAAGAATCACTACTCTTACTATTTGGAAAAAGTTCTCACCACTTTTTTCTATAAAAAAAAATTCCCACCCTTGATTCATATACTTTTTCTTTTATTTTTGCATTTTATTCTTGCACTTGTGGTCACTCATACAATGACTACTTACTATGTGGAGAAAGTTACTTACCACTTTTCTATAGAAAAATTATCACCCTACTTTTTCTTTTATTTTTTTATCAATTTTTACAATTGTGACCACTCATATACAAGGAGATAGTTATATCAACTTTCGCCCTACCTTTTTTTAATATTCTTGCATCTATTTTTGCAATTATGACCATTCATATACAAGGAAATAGTTATTTCAAATTTCACCCTACTTTTTATTTTATTTTTATCTATTTTTGTAATTATGACCACTCGTATACAAGATAATTTTATCAATTTTTTCTATGTCACTCCTCATGCACTAACTACTTACAAGCAACCTTCTCCATTGAAAAACAGACTAAAGGATTTAGGTCCAAATTTCTTCTTTGACTTCCACCTTTTCTTCATACCAGAGATATTTTTAAAGAAGGGAGAAGTCGGTGAAGAAGGATATATGGCCGAGTCCATGAAGCTTCTTCCCTTTATTCAAGGCCATCCAACAATTAAGAGGATTTTACGAAAATTTGGAAAATATATATATTTCTTGGATTAGATAACAAGATTTGTGTATATAATGATATAGGAATATATCTCAATATATATATGTATATATTTTCTTGTAATGAAATTTTTTTTTTGGTCATGAAAATATTTAAAAGAGTACAACAGAGAAGTACTAATTAAAATTTGATGCAAGCAACCCAATTACCGTGGAAATAGATGACCTCACCTTGATTTGTGCAGACTTGAATTCAACATAATGATTTTGCAGGTGCGGTGAAACATGCTCGGGATCGCGAGTGGATATTGCAGCAATCATCAAACGGAGGAGAGTAGGAACATTGTCGTCCACATATTTTTTGTGGGAGTTTAAAAGAATAGTCGTAATCAAAGGGCACTCAATAACTATCTTGAAGGACTGGAAGCTTGGATTCAGGTGCCCAAGAATCGGTTGTCCAGTAGGTCTTTGTGGATTACTATATCCAATGGAATGTTGATTAGTTGCCAACTGACTGTCATTACCATTTGAGTAATCGAAAAAGTATTTAGCGGTGGCCTTGAAGTTCTCATAAACCTGCAATTCCCAATTCCCCGCATGGAAAAACAAGAATACGGTCAGTCCCTGTTTTGTAGTCAGATAGAATGTTAAGGAATGAAATTGAGAAGTTTCAGTAAAATGAATCTCTAGTTCTCTCATCGGTTCTTAAAAAAGTTAAAATTGAGCACAAACAAAGAAAAGAGCACGCCATATTTAAGCAATATAGAGGAATCCAGAAAAATGGACCATGAGCAACACTCAAATGTCTAGATAAAAGCCCATAATAATGCAATTTAAACAGAACAATAAAATATCGCAGAAAGCTATGTAGTAAACAGAAAAATATAAATGAAACAGGCACAATGATCTGATAAATGAAACAGGTAGCCAAATATCCAGATCCAGACCAGTGTCATCTTTACACATCATCCCGAATGACGCTGAAAACACCCATCATATATTTTTTAGCTTAATTTTGCAGTATCTTAAATAGGCTCAAAAATCCAACTCATCAAGCTTATACATTTTCTGGATTTTAATTTGTAACCTTGTAACCTTCTAATTCCAAAGAAGAAACATTTGATATTAACATGTGGAGCCACTCAAGCTCCATCTACCTACATAATTTTATTACCATCCCTAACCTACCTTCCCCCTAAAATTTTTTGGAAGCTGGTACTCCCTAAACCAGTGTAAGCTAGTCTGGTCTTTCTTTCCTGTTATTTTAACTGGAGTTTTTAAAGTGGCTCTTGAAGATAAGTGGGCTTAGAGATTTACAGCAAGACTAAAACTGTTAGTAGATCTTGACAAGGATCCATGGAAATGAGGATCCTAGCTTCTCCATAGACAGACAAGGTAAATCTAGATGGACATAAAATAATTGTAAATATATGTTATACTTGGTTCAAAAAGGAAAAACCATGAACCAGAATTAAAGGATTTAGATCTCTCAATTTTTTAATTGTGGGTACAACATGATAAGAGCAGGTGTTTATCTTTTTATTCTTTGCCACACAATTTTCTGCCAAACCAGTTACAAGTTTTTTTTTGGCAAAGGGTAGTAGTTTTATCTACCTGTGAAGCCAAAGTATTGTCTTCATTGTATACAGACGTCTTATTATGTCTCTTGAGCACTATATGCACGTTTCTATGTCCACTCTGGCCACTGTACTTTACACAACCAATATAGATTGCTTTTAATGTTGTTGCTATGCATCATAGCTATATGTGATTATAGAAGTACAGAACCTGTAAGTTTCAATCTGTCACAAGTAGGGTTTACTAACAACATCTCCATTTGTGGGCAGTTCAAAGTGTATTGTTCCCATATTATTTTTTGGTTGCATGCCCTAATTTGGGTCCAAAAGATGACATGCATTTCCAGAACTAGACAGGGTGGACCTCAAACTTTTCCAATCCATTCAATATGTTAATTCGCTGCACAATTTGTATGGTTTCAAAAATAATTATGGCCTGAGTTATGAAGGGATGAGCTTCGGTGAGCTGATCTGGAGAATTAGTTAGAATCGTTACCTTTGGGATAAGGTATAGTATTGGTCCTGTGCAAGTGATCTAAAGTTGCATTAGGTGCTAGGGCAATATTGGTGAAATAACTGTATCACCTTGCCCGACAGCTCAGTGAAAGGAAGTTTGCTATAAGTTTGGCAACTTGGGTATTGTTGGGTATTGCCAGTATGAGGTTGCTCAGGACTCTAGATGCCAAACTAGGCAACATTGGTGAAGTGGCTATGCCACCATACTAGCACCTGGACTACACCACCGGGAGTCCCGCTGTGTTTCTGAACGCCCTAATAAAACTAACCCGTAAAACTCAAATAATACAGAAACTATGATAAAATTCCTGGTTGTGAGGACTTACCTTTCGAACGAAATCAAGAAAGGGCTGAACCTGCTGCTCAAAAGTAGACGTGAAGTTGCGGTGGAGCTCGAAGATGATCCGCAAGCAAATGAGGCCGTTCTCTTCGTTGTCCGTCATCAAAACGTGCATGGCGACCCTCATCAGTTCTTGCACGTACGGCCACAGGACTTGGTTCAGAGGAAGCATGTACAGAATCTCTAAAACATCTTTCCGCAACCTCTGTTCGGTGCTGCTCTCCATGGCCTGGGGTTCGATTCTCCGCAGAAGATTACACAACACGCCGAAGTAACTTTTGAGAAAGTTGTCGTAGTGCTCGGTGTGTAGAATCTCCAATGCATCCTTCACCTGTTTGACCAGCTGAGACAGCGTCTCCATAGCTGAACGTCGCATTTGCAGGTTAAGAAAAAAAAATAGAATTATTGAAATCAAAATCTTGCAAACTCATTCATTTATGGGTCAAAAAAAGGATACACACTCCTGGTTGCAAAAACATGTCAGCATGTTGCTGCAATTGCTGCGATTTCTGCAAGTCCATTTTGTTTTTCTTCTGCTGTAGACTATCGTTTGGTTTTAAAAGTCGTGACGCGCGAATGAATCAGAACGGCTGATTTACACAGCCAAGCTTTGATTCGCCCTTCGCTTCTGCTATCAGATCACAATAGACAAAACAAAGGCCCTTCGCTTCTGCTATCAGATCACAATAGACAAAACAAAGGAATGTAAAAAGCCAAAAGGTCAGCACTCCTCTCAAATAAGAAACTAGCCGGCTCGCTCGATTTATAGCTTCAGTCTGCTCTGTGTGGGTCGATTCATGTGCGCTATATCGGTAGGTAGATCGGTGGTAATTGTGCTCTTCTAATACAGTCAAAGAGGTGGTTTTTCAAAATAGTCTATATTTATTGAGGGGAATTTATTTTTGACCCGGAGGAGGAAGGTGTCCCGTGGGTTTGTTTTTTTATTTAATATTATTTAATTAAATTTGGTACTTGTGTGTTCCAATCTAGTGATTTTGATTGGATGATTTCGTGGTTACGGTTCGGAAGTGTCTCAATCTAGAGTTTTTCATTAAGTAGTTTACCGTTTATTTTTTTTCAATGCATTGGATGATTTCGTGGTTACGGTTCGGAAGTGTCTCAATCTAGAGTTTTTCATTAAGCAGTTTACCGTGTATTTTTTTTCAATGCAGTGGTTTAAATATGAGAGGATTTTACGGTGTTATTTTAATGGAGTAGTTTAAATATTAGAGGATTTTACGGTGTTTTTTTTAATTATTAAGACCATTTTTTATCAAATTTAATATTTTTTAATAAAATAAAATGAGTTTTAATATTTTCTATTAAATATTTTTTTGGACTATTTTCCTCAAAAATTTTATTATATGTTATTTATTAATTTATGGTTTGATAGGTATTGATTTAATAAGATATCAAGTAGAAAAAAGGGATGATTTTTACCATTTTTTACCAAAAATTTAATTTTTTTTGGACCGTTTGCTTCAAAATTTTTATTATATCTTATTTATTTATGGTTTGATAGCCATTGATATAAATAGATATAGAATACAAAAGAGATGATTTTTAGTATTTTTTTTATCAAAATTTTAATATTTTATTTTGACATTTTTTTCAAATTTTTTATTATACTTTATTTATTTACTTATTGTTTGACATTTATTAATATAATAATAATAATAATAATAATAATAATATATATTTTAAGGACACCATCAAGGGAGATACCAATTGGTGTACGAGACCCCCTTGTTTGTGGGACAAGACACCTTTAGTCTACATAGGTGTACATACCCTACACCCTTTGGATTTGAACCTCTGACCTTCTAAGAGGAAACACATACTCTTACCAAAAATTTAATATTTTTTTTTACCATTTTTCCTCAAAATTTTTATTATAAGTTTTTATTT
Source organism: Pseudotsuga menziesii (assembly GCA_001517045.1). Taxonomy (NCBI): domain Eukaryota; kingdom Viridiplantae; phylum Streptophyta; class Pinopsida; order Pinales; family Pinaceae; genus Pseudotsuga; species Pseudotsuga menziesii. Next base: position 245,719 of record LPNX010601559.1, on the reverse strand, counting down.
ATTTATAGTTTGACACATATTGATATATATTTAATAAAATATGGAATAAAAAAAGATAATTTTAGTAATTTAAAGATTAAATGATTTGGACGTCTCTCTTTTATTGAGCTTGTCTGTTTCTCCCTATTTCTCCCTAAAATCTAGCAAAATGGTTGGAATCTCACATATAAAATGTTAAGATTGCAAAATTCAAAAAGTCTTTATTTTTAATGATTTTTCTTCAAAACTGATTAGTCATTAAGTTTTTAATCATCTTACTACTGATATGTGAAATATATTAATTATCTTAAAATTTTAATTGGAGTAGTCTACATCGTCCCTTGTTGAGTGGTTCAATCCTCTGAACTTATTATCGTATGTTTCTTCCTCCAAAGTCTTCCAATATAACTGTGACAAGTTTAATAGAGAGTAAAGTCAAAATTGGAGCATGGATGCCTCAATAACGCCGACTTACCTCAAAAAGCAAATTGAATTGCCGAAGTGCATGTACAGTGCCTTGAAACCACTTCTTTCCATCTTCACAAGTGTATGAGCGGATGTTTTGCAAAAGACATTAAGAATGCAAATAGATAGGTTAACAATTAAACATTCATAATCCACCAAGTTAAAATTGAATATTAAAAATGTTGAAGTTTACTCTTTTTTCATATTCTACTAGAATGCATATCTACATATTGTAATATACTTGTTTAATTATTTTTACATGGAATATTTAATTTTTTTAAATATGTTGATAATAACCTTCTCTCTGTTGGGTATGTTTGAACGGATATGGACTTAACTAAACAGGTACGATTAGATATACTATGTATGCTATATTCTTATAAATGCTCTGCTATGCTTGGGCTATTCTATATGCTCATAAGTTCTGGCAGTCAGTAGTTCAGTTCCTCAATAGGACAGTTGCCACGCAAGCATGAATCCAGTAAGCCTATCCAAGGTCCTAGCAATGCTGGCCCACTCGTCCAAGCAAGCCCGTGAGCTCTAAAAGTGAAGGCAAGCATGCATCTAAAGTTCCTGCTAGCATAAATGTAATCTGAATTCCTCAAAAGGTAAGTATCCGTCAGTTGGCCCGTCCCGAAAAGCTAAATAGTGGTATCCCATAAGCGTTTCATGAAGTTCGTTATATATGGTTAAAAAGCTCTAGTTCTTCGGGTGGGTAGTAATCAACAGTAAGGATGAGGCACGTGAAGTGCCCGTCCTGATACCAGCTTATAAGATAAGGAGTAAATAGAAGTCTTTACTCTTATAAGATAAGGAGTAAATAGAAGTCTTTACTCACTAGGTGCATTCATTAATCCAAGTCGGCTATCTAAATGAAAATCCAATTGTATATGGAAGCTCGTCCCCCCGATCAAAATGAAATGTAATGGATTATTATTCTTGGAATAATTAAAATACTGAGAGGAACATGAACTAAAACAGTTGTTAAAAGAGTGTATGTCTACCCACAAGGGGAAATGACAAATGGGAAAAACAATTGAGTGAGAAGTGAAGTGATGCAAGAGACATCTTCCCCAAAATTAGGTCAAGACTCCTTATGAAGCCCTAAAGAGCATGAGGCTCATAAATGACAAAGTCTTAGGAAAAATACTATACAATAGTATGTCCATCGAATAAGCAAAAGGCTGGCGATGGATAGGTAAATAATCTATTGATGGAAAGAGATGGCACAATGATCAGAATTTTCCCTTGTGGTTCAACAAACAAGCCGGGGTTTGTGGACCAAGCAAGTTTCGACTACTCTAGGAGTTGGTTGGGAGGAACGACAACTGCAGTTCTGTTTTCCTGATAACAGTGACAGGTTTTTTACTAAATTTATTGGTTGTTTTAGTATTGATATTACACTATGAAAGAATATTGAATTTTAAGTGCATTATAAGTGAGAAATTTACCATGTAGCCATTAGTATTCTTTTTATCTAGTTTAATGATAAGTTCTTAGTTTATAAGTTGTTATTAGTTAATCACTTATATACACAATGTAGAAATGGAAGATCTCTTTCCTATGAGGATATTTTAAAAGTAAATTAATTTTCTCTAGAATGTTTTCCTATGTTAAGCTACATCAACTATAAACCAAAGCCTATATTGTATAAATACGAGACTTAACAGAAAGTGTCGAGAAACTGTTCACATAGATCTCTTCTATGTTTTAAAATACAAATCTAGATAACTTTACAAACTCTTTGTTCAAGTATGCTTACATCGAATTAATAACTTATCTAAGTAACTTTAAACTAATCACATTCCTTTAGGGGTCAGAAGCCTTCTACACAAAGTTTAACTCTGTTTTAAAATTCATTAACATATACTTCTACCAGTCCTTGGGCCTCCATACCCAGGAATCGACATATATAAGTGAAACAATAAATCGAAACATAACCAAGAGATCAAGTTTGATCACATAGTTACAAACATTTAATTAACAAATCTAATTAAAACGTCTAGTTATAGATCTGAGTTTCCAAACGTATAGCTTATTATCAAATCGAGTTAAGATCTAGTAATTATAACCATAGAGTTAAGATTTTCCACTGAATCAAAGTCATATCCGAAGTGCTTTTTATAGAAATAAATACAAACAGTAAAATTTACAATGGTTGGTTACCAATCGTCCAATCACATCTTCTATACATGCCCAAATTTTGTTTTACAAATTTAATCAACAATACAATTGTAACACACCTAAAACTCATACATAATTATTTTTACATGTGTTAGTTTTACATTTACTTAGCAACATTCTATGTTTATATTACTGTTGTCTCTAATGTCCACTCTTCCTCTGCTTATGACAGGGTTACTGACTTTTAAGATGGCTTGTTCCTTCTGGAACTTTCAGCTATACACCTTCAAGTGATGTATTTTGATTACTTGTTTACACATTTTACTATCTTACTGTAAGGGTTAGCCTTGACATAGTTACACTATTGCAAGATAAGACCGACCTCTAAGCATGAAAGGCTTAGGGTTTGTAAATCTGGTTTCTCCCATGATTATCTATTACCATAAATAAAAAGAGGGTTTGACACAAGCATGTTTCTCCATGCAATGATTCTATATGATTTAAATAAAGATGACAAGGTTATTTACTCTTGATGGCATAGCCCTAAACAATATGGTTTTAATTTATATGAGTCCCTAAACCTCCGTGGCGTGGATATTGTCATGAATGTGTTCTAAGTTTTTATGTCTTTCAAACCTAACTTTAAAACATGCTTAAACTAGTGTTTTTTGCTATAACAAGGTTCCATGTTATAAATAACAAGGGGTTGAGGAATTGTTTAAGACTTGTGCTAATGGTTATGGTTATGCATAACATAATATACAAAGGTTCATACCATAATAATACACCCCTTGCGCAAAGTGCCATAAGGTAGCATGGTGAAAAGGTTTAAGGTTTGGTCTGATGTTTTCGTACGATATGACCTTGCAACGCAAGTTATTCTTTTTTTTACAATGATTTCTTCTTAGATGATGGCGCCCTATGATTAATATGAAAAGAGTTGACATTAATATGTTCTGGCTACGAGTTGATAGCGCAGCCATGACCATACAGGATTACATCCCTTCCCTACACCTAGACGGTGTGATCATTAATGTTTCAAAGGGTTTGTAAAGGGAAATATTGTTTCTGAGCTTTGCATTTGGGGTTTTTTCACCTGTCAGAGACCGTTCCATAGCCGAGCTCTACTTTGCATTGTACCAACTTGTTTTTCACAGGGTTTAATGGGGACTTCACTTGTATTTTTTTGGTAGCAATGCTTCTTGGTATTCTTTGTAGCAATGCTAAACCCTTAGAGCTCCACCTGACCTGTTGACGCTTCCAGACCACTCGAACAATCTGCAAATAAGGTAAAACTACTTTTGTCCCACTTTGTAATGGTTTTTTTCTCATTGTTATTGCTTATGTTCTGCGAACTGATGAGATTCTTGGTAACTATAGACTACGGAGAAATAAGGGCGCTCGAAGGAGCCAACCCCTGGCTCACAGTTTCCAAATGCCAATGTAAGAGTTATTAAGTTTTAGTACTCATTTGTTTTTTTTGTTAAAAAGGTAAATAATGAAGAACTTGGACTAAATGTAAATTGTGTCAATGTAGGTTGAGGGAAATGGAGAGGGGCGACAAGGTCCCCTCCTCCCAGGCCTACATTTTTAAATGCCCAAGTAAGATGTAGACCCACAAACAACAAAAACTAAACAAAAAACAAAAAATGGGTTTTAGTTTTAAACTTGAACTAATGTGATGTTAGTTGATATGCAGGAAAACAAGGACGAGAAGACTTGTCCATGAGCTCGACCACTTCTGCAAAGAGATAAGTCTCTTCCTTAACACTGGTTCTCTATGTTAATTCCACCTTCATGGTTTAACATAGTCATTTACTTGACGATGTGTGTAGTTGTTTGTTTTCTTTTTAAAGATGGATACGAGATTTGAGGTGCCATTCTCGGTTATGTTTATCCCAATCATGTCTGGTTTGTCTTTAGAGTTTTAAAAGGAAGAGAGTGGAAGCTATCCTTGATGGAATTACAACTTGTAAAGATAATGGTTAAATAGTTTATGTCTTTGAATGATTCTTTTGGCTCGTATTAAGAAATGTACCTAGTGCAGAGATGGTAGCCATTGTACCAATGGTCTTATGCCCATCTTAGTTCCTTTAATGAATTAATGCATTTTTTTAAGATATCCCCATAGGGTCTATGACTGTAAATAATAAAATGGAAGTGTTTTCTATTAATCATGCAACCCTGCATTTGATGTTAACAATCTCTTAAGGGTTGCAGACTGTAGGAATAAAATAACGATTTAAAATTTGTGATGGGGTTGATACATTTTGATAGTCGTAGGGTTGCGTTTATTAATCCTCTTATTAATATATTCGAATTGCTGAGCTTTGGTGGGGGCGTATATTGAACTGCAACCCAATCCCATATCTGAATAGCGTTTGTCTTAAGTGGTTTTGATTCCAAAACATTTACAGAACTTGATCCCGAAACCTCGGTAAGAGAGGAAATCTAGATAAAAAGGAACGAGGCTTCGCCTCTATAATGATGTCATTTTAAATATAAACTATAGGCTTTTAAAATTTATAGTTGGAAATTTTAATAGCATCGTTTGGCAGCTAGGATGTGAACTGGATCCAACGTCGATTCCTTGGTTGGGCTGAAATATAGTAATTGAAGGCATATCACAAGGATTTATTTGATTTTGTATTGTTTTAAAATCTAATTGTAGATTGTAATAAAGGATCCTTGATCCACATTCTTACCTTAGAGTCTCGAATGGATATGATCCCATGACTAGTATGTAAACTAGTATGTTGATAATTTTATGATAAACAACCCTATAGATCTGTTTATAGATTTGGAAATATAAAGTTATTGTATACTACGGATCCTTGATCCTTTAGTTTGATATTTTCACCAATATGTAATATTTGGGGTTTAATAAAGTAGCATACCTGTAAATATAATCTTAATGCGAGAGGATCGTCGATTCGTTGAAATATGTGTGTAAAAATGATTAGTTATGGAGCTGTTTAGATCATTAGTTTTTACTAAAGGACCAGTGTAGTTTAGTTATTGTATTCTTATGCAACTACTTATGATATTTAACCATGCTGTCTTCTGTACATATCTTATTCAATGCTTGAATACTTAACTTAGTTAATCCGTAAGTTGTAATACTTATTATTATTATTTTTAAAGAAATTCCTAGGTTATAGTTAAGCTAACAACTTCATATCTATATACTAATATTATAAAATATGATATGTTAGATTCATTTAGTCACTAAAGATAACCATTGCATAAAAAGGATTCATTCACTTACCAAGAAAGATTTCAAATCTATACACATAACCAGAATTATAAATAATTGTAAGTCCAGTGATCAATTAAATTTCAATATGAAGAGTATGAAGATATCTAGAAAATGATGCATCTAGGGAATATACAGTCGAATAAAGATATTTATGTGCATATTAAGCCTAAATTAATTTACTCCATTAGTTACAAATACAATAGCAATAAATTAATCGATAACACTTAGAATGTAGCAACTATGGATCTAGGAAAATATATATTCTACAACATTAAAATGTAAAGTAGATACTTGGAACCAATGCTTTGGGAAAACAAGAGTGGGGATGTTGTTTCTCCCAACCAACTCCCATAGCAGTAAATATACTTGCTCCAGAACCCCCAAGCGTGTTCCCTGATCCATAAGAGCAAAAACTCAATGTGCCATCTCTTGCATTTCATAGATGTTTAATCCCCATCCAATGCTAGCCTCTTGTTGTTCATGGACATGCTAATTTATAATATTCTGCCTAGGACTTGGTCATTTATGAGCCTCCTACTCTTTAGAACTCAACTAGGAGTTGTGACCTAACTTTTGGGGATGATGCCTCCTGCATCCTCAATTCTCACTCAGTGGTTTTTGCCACTTGTCTTTTTCCTCTTGTGGGTCAACAAACACTCTTCAACAAATATATCCACTCTTGTCCCCCTTTCAACATATTTTATTAATCAAAATTGTTTTTATTACAAAAATGTTTTATTCTTGATTTTTCTATCAAAAATAATAAAATAATAATAAAGTATTTCCAGCAGAATTAATAATAATAATTAGTTCTTGGGGTGTTACATACACCTCACCTTAGAGGAAAAAATCATCCGTGGTGTTATAACTTTGTTTCATTCTTCCATTACATCTTCTTGGAACAAGTGTGGATATGCCTCCCACATATTACTTTCCATCTCCCAAGTAGCTTATTTTGGAATAAGGTGCTTCCATTGCACCTTGGCTTGTATGATGCTATGGTTTCAGAGTAAAAGTTATCTCCTGTCAATAATGCACTCCGAGCCCACTTAGAACTCTCCGTCGGGTTCCACCCGGATTACATTCCAATCAATCACATGAGAATTATTATGAATATATCTTTTCATTATAGAAACATGAAATACATTATGAACTTTAATATTTTGTGGTAGGGATAACTCGTACGTGACCGACCCACTTTAGCTAAAATATTGAATGGCCCGCAATACCTGGGCACCAGTTTTGAATACTTTCCCAGTCTCGAAGATATTTTCTTGGGATTTACCTTTATATATACATGGTCACCCACCTGGAATTCTCTGGGAGTTCTTTTTAGATAAGCATAGATAGATTTCAAATTTTGTTGTACATGTTTCACGGTTAGCTCCATTTCCTTTAACAAATAAGGTCCTAGCATTAATCTATCAACAGGGCTACTCCATGAGATTGGAATATTACATTTACTCCCATATAATATTTCAATTGGACTCATACCTGTAGAAACTTGGAAATTATTATTATAAGAAAATTCTACTAAGTGTAGGTAGTCTTCCCACTTACCTAGTTTGTCTATAACATACATTCTTAGCATGTCTTCTAAGACTTGATTTACTCTTTCAGTCTTCCCATTCATTTGTGGATGATATGTAGTACTAAAGTTTAACTGTGTACCCAAGCCTTTAAACAAGGCTTTCCGAAAGTTACCTGTAAACTTTGCGTCTCTATCTAAGACTATTACCTTCGACATGCCATGTAGCATGAATATTTATTTCATGAATATATCTACATTATTAACATCTTTGTAGGTATATTTAACAGGTATAAAATGAGTCGCTTTACTTAATTTGTCACTCACGACCAGGATGGAATCGTGTTGTCTGAAATTCTTGGGAAATATGGTGATGAAATCCATACTATTGTCTCCCATTTCCATTCAAGAATGGTGTTAGAATAATCAACCCATAGTTACCCATATTTGAAATTAATCAAATCATTTTTTACTTATTCCTAGAATCCTAGATTCCCTCTCTATGCTAGTTGACTTCTACATGTTCCTACAAGTCAATACTTGCTAAAATGGGTCATGGAGCGCTTTGGAATCATCCTGGAACCATATTTAGCATGTATTCTTTATTCCTGATTCCTTAAAGCACATATCTACTTTTTCTAAAAGTTGCCTTGCTTTACATCTGATTTAAGGCATAAAGGAAAAGATAGTCTAGGGGAACTTGCCTTGTTTTTTGACCACATCATCCTCCTTCCTTTTCTCCATACAAAAGAATGAATGATTTTTCTTTCCACCACACATTAGCTTTCCCACTTGATTTAGCTAATTCGTGAGGATCTTCATGGATTTGGAAAGTTCTTTTTGCACCTATGAGGGATTTGACTTGTTTTAGTAAGCTTGATTTTTGACCAATTTGAATGACAACCTAGTGCTTTTGAATATCTCATGTAATTATATATTTGAGTAGCCTATTACTTGATATGGTTGGATAATGTACAATTATTCAATACAAGATTAAGTTATGCTCCGATTTTAGTCTCCTTTTGTGTGAATTTTGCATGTTTGATTAGCAATTTTGCAAGTGTAATTGATCTATCTCTTGGGTTCAATTTACACATGGTATCAGAGCCTTTGTGGATCAGTTTCTCTCCTTCCAAATTGTTATTGCAGGTTTGACATCAATGACTGGTAGCACATTCTGCTGACTGAAGGGCACAGGAGCTGAGATACGGACCAATCTCAAAGGATCATCTTGACTCCATTCAATTTATTCGAATGGAAAGCTGAGATGGAGATACTGTTGAGAGAGAAAGGTCTCTACAGCGTTACCATGGCTACTGAGGTAGAACCCAATGCAGCTATAAAGAAAATCAAATGGAACAACAGGAGGGATGAGGCCTATGGTCTTCTGTGTCTGAGTATTTCAAGAGACCTCCTCTTCCATCTTGATTCATTGACATCTCCTAATTATGTGTGGGAGAAGCTTGAAAATATTTTTGGAAAGACAGATGAGATGAGAGGACATCAAATCGAGAATGAATTGATCTCCTTGAATTCCAGTAGCTTCGAATCATTGCAACTCTATTTTACCAAGTTTAAGGCCCTTGTTTTGCAGTTAAAACAATGTGGGATTGAAAAGAATGAGGAGAAACTAGTTTTGACCATTCTCTCAAAGCTTGGTACTGACTATTTAGTGTTTGTTTTTACCTTCTATGCCACTAAATTGACATCTCGAACCTATAAGATGCCTAATATTGTTGAGTTCATGGAATCCCTCACTCAGGAGCAAGATAAATTTGTGACGATGGGCACCATCAAAACTTCCAAAGAAAAAGATTTGGTTGCTGGATATTTGAAGGTGGATTCAAAAAGAAAGAAAAAAATATAAAAAGACACCTGAGCAAAAGAGAGACAAGGAAAAGTCTCAAGAGGAGTCCTCAGGCTCCAAGAAGAACCCCCAGAAGAAGAAGAACAGAGGAGAAATGAGCAAGTGCGCATACTACAGTAAGGGATACCATCCTGAGAGCTCTTGTTTGAAAAAGAAGATAGACATATTGACCCAAATCCTAGAGAAGAACAACATCTCCCTTCCTGATTTCTCAAAGAAGAGGGAAGGAGGATCAAATTCAGAAGACAAGGAGAGAGTGCATGCCTTGGTTGCGGGCACCTCAAGCTCACCTAGTTTCATCATTGATTCTAGAGCTTCTAGACATATGGTTTTGACAAAAGAGATATTCTCTTCTTTTGACATGTCGAAAGGTCCTCCAATAGCTTTGGGAGATAACTCTTTAACTGATAGTATGGGAAAGGGTAGGATTGATCTTGACCATGGTAAGTTCAATAATGTGTTGTATGTTCCAGGTCTTGCCTCTAATATCTTTTTAGTGTATCATATGACTCACACTAGGTCTCCAAATAAATTCATCCTATCCCCCAATGAAGTTGAAATCACTGATATTTCGAATGGTAAAGTCATAGCAAAAGGTGTTGTTGATAACACTTCGAAGGTATACAAGTTTTCCCATTTTTTACCCTACTAAAACCCCTCTTCTCTTTTCACTCATGCTAATGAAGAAAGCAAGATTTGGCATGAAATATTTGGCCATATTAACTATAAGTATCTTTCTGATTTGAGTGAAAAATACATGGTCATAGGGTTACCAAAGATCAAGTTTTCTAAGGGAGTATGTCAAGGTTGTATCCTAGGAAAACACCTAGAGCACAAGTATGAGAGAGCTAGTCATGAGAGAACCTCTGCACCTCTTGAGTTGATACACAATGACATTGCTGGTCCATTCCCTCATATGTCCATGATTCAAGAAAAATATGCACTCACCTGCATAGATTACTTTTCCAGGTATTGTTGGGTTCACTTCCTAAAGCACAAGTCTGAAGTTTTTGACCTCTTCAAAGTCTTTAGAGCCTTGGTTGAAAACTAGTATGGGAGGAAAATCAAGATCCTCATATATGAAAATGGTGGTGAGTATCTCAAGTCTGAGTTCATCCAGTATTTCAAGGATGTAGGTATCCATATGCAACATTCTATCCCTTAAACACCACAACAAAATGGTGTTGCTGAGAGGAAGAACAGATCATTGAAGGAGATGGAAACTTGTATGATGGAGGCTAAAAATTTGCCACCAAATTTTTGGGCCAAAGCTATAAAATGTGCATCCTATACCCAAAATAGGGTACCACATAAGCAACTTGATGGTATGACTCCTTTTGAATCTTGGAGTGGGCACAAGCCAGATGTGACCCATTTCAGGATTTTTGGCTCAAAGGCTTGGGCTAGAATTCCAATTGAAAAGAGGAAGTATTTGCAACCCCAAAGCCAAGAGTGCCTATTTGTTGGGTATTATGAATATTCAAAAGGGTATAAGCTGATAAACTTGAGCACAAACAAATATTTCATTGAAATAAGTGTTCAATTCGAAGAAGAGCCTTTAGCAGTAGTTGAAGTTGGAGAGTCTTCTTCACCACCACAGCCATTGATTGTAAGTGAAGAGACTAATGAGTTTGCTGATTCTTATATGTCTGATAATGATGAATTAATTGCAGATCCTAAAATCCATACAAGAACAAAGTGGGCAGCAAGGACCATTCATGTAGTTGGGGAACTAGCTGGAAATCCTAATGACACTAGGAGGACTAGATCTCAATTTGAGAGTGCCCTTTGTGCGAAAGATCCTCTCTTTGATGAGAAGTGTTATTTGATGATAGATTCTGATACACATACATATGAAGATGTAGTACATGATACATGATGGAAAACATCCATGAAATAAGAATTGATCTCGCTCCAGAAGAACAACACATGTGAACTGGTTGATCTTCCCCCAGGGAGGAAGCTAGTGAAGTGCAAGTGGGTCTTCAAAACTAAGTTTGAAGCTGATGGTTCACCTTTGAAATATAAGGAAATATTGGTAGCCAAGGGATACTCTCAGGTACATGGTATTGACTACAATGAGACCTTTGCACCAGTGGAAAAGATGGACTCCATAAGGCTTTCCCTAGCCATTGTAGCTTCGAAGCAGTGGGAGGTACATCACATGGATGTAAAGTGCACCTTTATGAATGGAGATATGATGAATACATTTACATGCAGCAACTAGAATGGTTTGTATCTAATCCATATTTAGTGTGCAGGTTGAATAAATCATTGTACGGTCTCAAGCAAGGCCCCATGGCTTGGTATGCCAAGATTAATGGCTTTCTGCTGTCACTGAGTTTTGTTCGAAGCAAGTCTGATCCTAATGTATATTTGAAGCTGATTCATGGTTCTTTAATGATTATTTTTCTTTATGTGGATGACCTTCTAATTACAGGAAGTTCAAAGAAATATATTTCCTCCTTGAAGGATGCAATGAACCATGCCTTAAGGATGCAATGAACCATTCCTTTTCTATGACAGATTTGGGATTGTTGAGCCAATTCTTGGGTCTCGAAATTACTCAATCCCAACATGGAATCAAGGTTCATCAGTAAAATTATGCTTCATATTTTCTCATCAAGTTCAGCATGAAATATTGCAAGCCAAGCAAGACTCCATTCCTTTAAGGAGTTAAGCTTGAAGAAGCAGGTTCTTCTCCTATGGTAAATAATACAATGTATAGGCAGTTGATTGGGTGTTTGCTTTATCTTACACATACTCGACCTAAATTATGTTATGTAGTTAGTGTGGCTTCAAGATACATGGATCTTCCTCATGAGATCCATTGGAGAGTAGCCAAGAGGATCCTAAACTTTGTTCAGGGAACAAGGACTCATGGGATTTTCTACAAAGAAAAATATGACTTAGAGCTAGTTGGATTTACTGAAAGTGATTGGGCAGGTGACAACATAGATCAAAAGTTTACCTCAGGATATGTGTTCATGCTTGAAAAAGGACCAATCATCTGGTCAAGTAAGAAGCATAGTGCCATAGCACTCTCATCTACAGAGGCAGAGTACAGAGGAGTTGTAAATGCAACTACTCAATGTTTATGGTTGCAAGGGATACTTGGAGAATGTGGTTTCGAATCAGAGTTTTCAACAATCATCTATTGTGACAATCAAATCACCATTAAAATATCCATTTATATAGTTCAAAGACAAAGAACCAAGCACATTGAGATCCATATGCACTATATCAGGGAGCTTGTGCATGATGGTACCATTGCTCTACTCTATTGCGCATCTTCAGAACAAGTAGCAGGCATCTTCACCAAAGTATTATGTGAGAAGACATTCAGTAATCTCAAATCATTGCTAGGAATTTTTGATCATGTGGTGAAGAGTGATTGATGAAAAGATTTCCAAAATTTTGTTTTCCTATCCATGTTTAAGGGAGGATTTTTCCATTGGGTTTTTTCCTCTTTCCTTGTTTGTATGGACATGTAGTATGTAAAAGGGTGACTAAGCCTTGTTGCTAGGCCCTATCATTTTCTGATATTTACTCATAAACTCAGGCTTAAGGGCATTTTTAGAATAATCAACCCATAGTTACCCATATTTGACATTAATTAAATCATTTTTGTCTTATTCCTAGAATCCTAGATTCCCTCTCTATATGCTAGTTGACTTCTACATGTTCCTAGAAGTCAATACTTGCTAAACTGGGTCATGGAGTGGTTTGGAATCATCCTAGAACCATATTTAGCATGTCTTATTTATTCCTAATTCCTTAAAGGGAATATCTACTTTTTCTGAAAGCTTCCTTGCTTTACATCTGATTTAAGGCATGAAGGAAAAACTAGTCTAGGGGAACTTGCCGTGTTTTTTTACCACATCACCCTCCTTCCTTTTCTCAATACAAAATCACGAATAATATGTATTTCCACCACACATCAGCTTTCCCACTTGCTTTATCTAATTCGTGAGGATCTTCATGGATTTGGAAAGTCCTTTTTGCACCTATGGGGGATTTGACTTGTTTTAGTAAGCCTGCTTTTTGACCAATTCGAATTTTGTGAGTTTAATTGATCTATCTCTTGGGTTCAATTTCCACAAATGAGTAGTGGCCCCAAAAATACTGTGAGATGTCGATGCTTTGATTTAACTTGCCGACATTTAAGGTTGTGAGGTAAGTATTCAACCACCTCTTTCTTCATCTTTCTCCAAAAGAAATATTTTCTGATCATAGTAATCATTTTTTGATAGATAGGATGTCCCAAGTATTGTATTTTATGTAGTTCATCCATGAATGTAAGCTTAATTTATTGAATTTTTGGTATGTACAAACTGTTTTTATGCAATAATAGTCCTTGTTGGTTTAGGTTGAAATCCGTTTTTACTTGATTTTGTTCATTTTTAGCAGTCTTTTCATTTAACAATTGGTATTCATTATCAGAATTTCCAGTGCTTAGAATCTGATTTTCCAAATAAGATTCATAGATGCTGCTTGCAAACAGTAAATTCGTGTGAGGAGTAAGAGCGTCAGCCACTTTATTTTCCTTTCCTATAATATTTTTTATTTCGAAGTCATACTCGCTTAGAAAGTACAACCATCTGGTTGTCTTGCGTTCAAATTCGATTGATCAAATAAATATTTAAGGCTTATGTTTTCTGACATAAGCAATTTTTTTTTTCCAATTAAGAAATGTCGCCACATTTTCAAGGAGATGAGGATGAACATCTAGATTGGAGATTACGAGGTTGACTCAGTTATTCTAGATCTCAGATCATATGTAAACATTCTGACCAAGCAAACTTGGAAGCTAATGGGGAAGCCGACATTGGGATGGTCTCTAGTGCAGCTGCAACTAGCAAATCAGGAAAAGGTTCAGCCCATTGGTCGCATCTCAAACCTGGTTGTCGATGTTGAAGGTATGAAAACATATGCTTATTTTGATGTGATAGAAGTGTTTGAAGATGGAGGTTCCTATCCCGCACTGTTATGGATTGGGTGGGATAATGATAGCATGGAGGTTATCAATTTCAAAAAATGGGTTATGAAATTTGAGAACCAGGATGTCAGGGTCATTTCTCCCATGGACCCTCAGGAAGGACACGGATATATTGAACCTGTGAGGGATGAGTCCTGTAGAAGTTGGGATCATGCCTATAATATCTCTGAAGACTATATCCACCCTACCGTCGATGGTGAACTTAGATGGTGCAGCGATAGTTCTGCATCCTCTGATTCTGATGATGCTTTGGAAAATTGGAAAAATAGGCTGCATGTGGCGTCGTTCAGGAAATGCGGGTTGATCACACAGTCTCTCCGTCACATAGACACTAAGACTGTCGAGTTGCCAATTTATGAAGGGCTACTAGAGTTATCATAATTCCTTCAAGAATTTGAAGAGAAAGTGTTTGAACCACAAAGGGTATTGGCCCTAGATGTAGTACTGAAGGCTACCCTGACCCAATGGTGGGCAACACACAAGCAGCCGATCCATGACTGGGGATAGTGTCAGTGATTGATGATGGTGTGCTTCAGCGATTTTGAGGTCTATCATGCTGGGAGATATGATGGACGAAATGACCTCGCCAGTCACTTGATGGAATGTCAGGCCTTATGGGCATCGCGACCTAAAGATGAGTGGGTCCATGCTTTTGTTCATACTCTGGACGAGATGCCGAGATCCTAGTATGTAGCGGCAGAACTACACAAAACTATAACCGCTTGGGAGGATTGATCCATTTTCTTTGCGGAGACATTTAGTTTCTAGGATGTCAACTCAGAGGCACATAATGCATTGCAAATCATCCATGACGTAGTGTTGAAGGTCGTCCTTGTTGCATACCCAGTTGATCCACATGTGCACTGCTCGATGCAAGCCATGATGACATGTTACAATCTATCTGGGGAGCCTGAAGATGATGATGAGCTGTATAATGTTAATATTCTAGAGTCAAAAGGAAGCTGCGATGTTGCAGCACCAGACATACCGACGGATTCGATGAGTCATTTGCTAAAGGTCAGGAAAGTCAACATTGGGTCAGAAGAGAACCCAAAATTTGCCAATATTGGGGACTATTGGGACGAGGAAACAATGGCCAAAATCACGGACCTGCTGCATGAATTCCAATATCTTTTTTCGATGTAGTTCTCATAAATGAAGGGGATATTAGGGGACTTGGGGGAGATGAAAATCCCATTGAAACTAGATGAAAAACCTGTGCGATCAAGGCCATATCGACTGAACCCATGATACAAGGACCATGTGAAGGATGATATTGAATGGATGCTGGATGATGGGATCATCAAGCCTGTCGAAGAATCAGAGTGGATAAGCCCTATTGTGGTTGAGGATAAAAAGACAGGCGAAGTCCGCATTTGAGTCGACCTAAGAAAGTTGAATGATTCCTGCATGCATTATTCGTTCCCAACTCCATTTATAGATGAGGTCCTTGAAGGAGTAGGAGGTTAGGAGATGTATTCCTTCATAGATGGCTTTTCGGGGTACCACTAGATCTAGATTGCAAAGGAGGATCGCCATAAGACCACGTTTTTCACTGAATGGGGTTGTTTTCAATATATAGTCATGCCCTTTGGGCTGAAGAATGCGGCAACAATATTTTCTTGGGTAGTTATCAGTATGTTTAAATAATTTATTCAAAAGTTCTTGCAAGTATATATGGATGATTGGATAGTCTATGGGCTAATTAGGGACCATTTTGACAACTTGTGATTGATGCTAGAAAGGTGTCGACAGCATCAGATTGCATTAAATTTTTAACAAGTGCATTTTATGCGCGTCGTTTGGAATGCTACTCAGACACATAGTATGTAAGGAAGGTCTGTTGGTTGATCCAGGGAATATCGGGATAATTCTTCGTTTACCGCCACCAACGAATGTGAAGATGCTTCGGGCGATGCCGGGGCACACAGGGTACTATCACAAGTTCATCAAAGGATACTCTGCGATTACTGCCCCTAAGGAGAGCTATTAAAGAGGGATGTTGCATTTGAGTGGACTCAAGAATGTCAAGGAAGTTTTGACACACTAAAGGCCAAGATGGCCTCCGCACCCATACTGACATTAGAGGAAATTTGGGGTCTAAAATGGGCCTTATAAGAAAACATGCCAAAATAAGTTTTTGTGAGTTGGAATTCAAGAACCAATAGGATTTCAATAAAATAAGTCAACCATAATGGTTGAATTGGCATATTTGTCATTAAAAAAAACTACTTTTTTTGTTCGTATTTTTGACATATCTCATTGTGTTTTTACTCAAATTTCGATCGGGAGAGCTCGTTGGATGCAGAATTTGATTCCGCATCCAACGAGTACCT
>LPNX010601559.1:172983-229113 GCA_001517045.1 Pseudotsuga menziesii | reverse complement strand
CCCGCTACCCCAAAAACAAGAAATACCTGAAAAAATGTGATGATGATGTCATCATCATGTTTTTTCAGGTATTTCTTGTTTTTGGGGTAGCGGGGTCCGCCAAAAGTATGCAGTGTGGGTACTCGTTGGATGCGGAATCAAATTTTGCATCCAAAGAGCTCTCCCGATCGAAATTTGAGTAAAAACACAGGGAGATATGTCGAAAATACGAACACAAAAAGTAGTTTTTTTCTTTCTTCCTCCAAAATCAATCAATATTATTTTATTATTTTAACTATTATTTTATTATTTTAACTATTATTTTATTATTTTCCTTAGGAGGCCCATTTTAGACCCCAAAATTCCTCTAATATGATTCCTTGATTGGAACAAGGAGTTCCATGTGCATGTCGATGCCTCTTCTATCGCGCTGGGGGTTGTGCTTGCGCAACTAGGTGAGGGTGACCTGGATCACCCGATCGCATATGCCAGTAGGAAGTTGTCATTTGCTGAACAAAATTACACAACGGCTGAAAGAGAAGGCTTGGTGATGGTTTATGCCTTGCAAAAGTGCGGGTACTATTTGTTAGGCAGTCACTTCAAGATGTTCACCGATCATTCCGCCTTGCAATATTTGGTCAATAAGCCTGTGTTGGAGAGTAAGATCTATCGATGGCTACTAATTTTTTCAGGAATTTGACTTTGAAATAGTTGTGAAGCCAGGACAGTTGAATGCTAGTCTTGATCACCTGTCTCGCATTGAGACCGAAGAAGAACCTACCAATATTATGACGAATTTCTAGATGTGCAACTGTTATGTGTCGATATCGCAGACGATCATTATGCCCCAATCATTCAATTCTTGGCCATTGGTGTTTCCCTTAAGAACCTGTTAACCAGTCAAAAGAAGTAGTTGGTAGTAAAGGCTTCCAATTTCCAGCTGATTGCTGGGCAGTGATACAAGCTTGGACCAGATGAAATCTTGCGATGGTGTATCCTACCACATGAGAAGGGACCCATTCTATAAGAAGCACATGCAGGAATCGCGGGAGGTCACTATGGAGGAAGGGATATTGTGCAGAAGGTGCTACATGCCAAGATATGGTGGCCTACGTTGCATAATGATGCCGCAGACTATGCATGGAGTTGTGATGTTTGCCAGTGCGCTGGAAAACCATCGTGATGGGATGAGATGCCACTTGTGCTGTAGGTAACTCTACAACCTTTTGATAAATGGGATGTGGATTTTGTGGGTCCAATTAATCCACTGGGGAAGAGGACTGGTGTACAACACATCATTACCCCAATTGACTATATGACCAAGTGGGAAGAGGCCACACTAGTTGTGGATTTTATCGTTGCGACAGTAGCGAAGCTCATATTTGAGAATATTGTGACACGGTTTGGGTGTCCCAAGATATCGACGAGTGACCAAGGTAGTCATGTTATCAACTGCACTGTGAGAGTGCTAACTGAGGAGTTGCAAGTGCAACATAAGAAAAGCACACCATACCATTCGTAGGCAAATGGGATTGTTGAAGCATTCAACAAAATTTTGGAAACAACGTTGACAAAGGTATGCAATGCTAATCACGATGACTGGGACTTGAAAATTATAGCAATGCTATAAACCTATCACACCACTTGTAAACAACTGACAGGATAGACACCGTTTAAGCTGGTATATGGGCAAGAGGCAGTCATGCCCATGGAATACATTGTTCCTAGTTTTTGCATCGCTGCGATGACCAACATGGATGATGAAAAATAATTATAAGAGAACATTGCGTGGTTGATCTAGCTTGAAGAGGACCTCTTTATTGCAGGCTTCCACTAGCGTCTTGCAAAGGATCGATAGAAGGTGTGGCATGATCGTCACATTAAGAATAAATAGTTTGTGGAAGGATATTTGGTGCTATTATACGACAACAAGTTCATGAAGCATACATGTAAGTTACAGATGCACTGGTTAGGCTAATATCATGTACATTCCATTAATTTTGGAGGTGCGGTTCGGTTGCAACAATTAGATGGTGCAGTACTATCGACGCTCGTTAACGGGAGTCGCTTAAAGCTTTATAGGATGGGGTCAGAGCTGCGCACCGCTTGAGGTGCTGTAAAAAAAAGAAGAAGATTTTTTTAGATAGCAGCAAGGTGAGCCTAGGGGAAGAGGCTGCATAAGGATAGGAGTTAGTAGCGACGGAAGGGAGACCACCTGTGAGAGCCGCATGGCTGTGGGTTTGTCAAATCAACAATAAATGCAGGTAGTTAAAACAGTTAGCTCGCAGTGCTTGTTGAAGTAACCCACATTAATAACTGATCTGACTGTTAGTAGGGTGTGATTGCTGGTGGATTTGGTGTCATTACTGTGGATTTGGTCATGATGGACATGGTGGATTTGGAAATGATGATTTTGAATTGGGAAGTGGCTATAAAAAGCATGAGGGACACAGGAGGAAGGAATTGTTTAGAGTAGTTTAGTTGAGTGAGAAAAGTCTTGAGCCGAGTACAGTTGAAGAGTCTTGAGTGCAAGTTACAGAGTATAGGTGCAGAGTCATCAGGTGCATAGTAAGGATTAGGGAGTGTGGCATGCTAAGCGACCCCGACGCAATTGAGATTTATAGTGAGCATGAATATCCCATTTGGCCCACGACCATTAAGGAATAATTCATGAGCATGTTGGTAGGATCTTCGTTGATCTCCAAAGGAAAGTGAAAGGATTAGAAGCCTAGTTCCATGCCGCTGCAGAAGAGGCACACCCACACTTTGACTATAATGGAAGGAGAGGGGACTGCACAGAATGGGCCGTCGAGCTCAGGAGATATAGATTTTGAGATGCACAGGGGTGTCTCTATCAATTATATCCTAGGATATCTCACTCCAACATGTCTAGGAGTGAAGCCGAGGAATCCCACGAAGAGTCATAAGTATCCACCCAAATTGCCGCCGCTACCGAAAGGGATGACTTGCTCGGTAGATATCATCCCTTCCTTGATCAAGCTAAATTTTGAAGACCACAATTTTATCTTGCTCAAAGATGTCCGGGATGAGCCCCATGAATCAGTTTCGACGAGGCCTGGTGCACCGATTTAGAGGATTCCTCAACCATGGGCGAGTGGGTTGAATAAATATGGATTGTTGGGGCTCATTAATATGCCTCACTTTGGGTGACTGAATGAAGCTCATGCATGCGTCAAACAATTCTTGGCCTAGTTTCATGGTGAGACACTCTGGTTGAATGAGCATATTCCTGTCACGGTTGAATTAATTGCAAGCATTATGGGCTTGCCGAAGGTCGGGGAAGATCCGATGCAGTATACCTGCGGGCAGGATATTGATAAGAATATTTCCAAGCAGTTGAAGGAGAGATTTGGCTTGCAATGTGATGGATGCGCTTATCATATCGAAAATTTTAATGCACAGGGGGTGTGTACCAGGGCAGGCATTTTGGTGAGAAATATTTTTCGGGGGAATCAACTGGTCCAGTGCAACTCGGGCGTGGTTGCATGTGCACAAAAATGCATAGAGGGCGTGCAAATGAACTGGTCCTTGTTTCTACTCAACCAGTTGCTCGACGATGCTCTCACTACTCAGGCCGAGTGACCATTTTTGTATAGTTGGCTGTTAATTCTCATTGCGCTTATCGCATGGTTGGAACCAGAATATTATCAGTTGATGGAAGTTAATGCGGTGAAGGTGTGCCGAGGCACACGCTATCAGAATTTGTGGTGGGTTGAGGAGCCTAGTTGACAAACGGACTGTGTGATACATTTTTGGGTCTATTGGGAAGCATTGCAAGCTATAGTTGTAAAATTTACCCGCTTATCCCATTACGCAACAACCAAGTATCAGCGGCTCATTCAGTGCACTATCGGGCCTCATTCCATTTATATCTAGGCCTGGTGGGACCCCGACAAGTAGTGACTACCTTTGGCCTACAAATTTACTGATGAAGAATTGGATGCTCTCGTTCAGGAGTGGTTGGCTGAATGGAGCAACCCCGTGAGCTAGGAGGAACTCTCTAAGGAGCCACCAACTAATTCCCTGGACAAGCCTGTTCAGAAGGAGCTAAGTGTTCACGACTCCGGCAATGAATCATCGATAGAACTTGATGCCGAAGCACATCACATGTGGGAGGAAAATCGAACTAAATGGCACCTAGAATATGATGTAGGAGTGGTACCTGACTAGGGATGGAGGATCAACTGAAGTGGCTCATCAAAGTGGTCACTGACTCCTCTAAGGCTGTGACGCAAGTGATATAAGAGTCCAACCAAGAAGGGTTTTCTACAGTAAGAGATAAGTTGAATTCTATTTATGATGTTGTTTCCAGGAAGAAACTCGAGAAATATGTGATGTAGGAATTCCTGTCGATTAGCACAGAGCAGCGAGCTAGGAACGTTCAAGTTCCCCCAACTGCAATCAATGCGGGGAGTGAAGAAGTGAACCTGTTACTACTTTCACTCCAGAGCATTGCCTTGGATCTTAACAATTTACCCGCTCAGGCGCTTGTGGAGCTGCAACATGTTGCTGCACAGGAATCGACAGATAGGCAGAAGGAGCTTAGTGATGGGTATGTGCAGTTGTAGAGCACAACCGAGAAGCTACAGAAAGAAGCTGAGGAGCTGCATCAGGTCAGGGTGTAGCTGGAGGAAGAGAAGGTATGGGAGATTAAGGATTTGAAGGAAACATAGGTCGAGCTGCAGCGCAAGGTTTCCGAGGAAATCATTGAGCTTAAGAAGGTGCAAGACCTCCTTTTCATTTTGAAGGCACAGATGTGTGCAAGTTATCGCATGATCGAGCAAGCTATTGATGAGGCCTGTCAACATATATTTGAGAGCATTGTCGAGCTTACTACAGTCGCTAAGGCCAAGCGACTTGGGGAAATGATTGTCCAGCTCTAGGACACCAGCCTTCTGCTCAATGCCCTGGTCCATCTAGCGACGCTGCCAAAATAGGTTGTTGAATGGAAGGCTACTATTGAGGAGATAGCGACCCAGTTTGAATTAATGGAGAAATAAGCAATGACAATCACGGAGGCGATGAAGTAGTTCTAGAAAACCGTTGTCCAAGACAAATAGCTCGACTAGTTGACCATGCATGCACAAGAAGCTGAAGGAGAGTTGACGACATTGAAGACATCACTGAGAGCACTGCTACTCATGGTGCAGATCACGTGGTATGAGGAGTTGAATGACCTATAGTAGAGAGCTTCCCATGCCCAAGAACTCCAACAAAAGCACCCTGCCCAGTTAGATGAGTTTCAAGAAGTTGGTGGGAAGCTGGATGTCAAAGAAGTCACAACGCTGCAGGCACCGGTGCAAGAAAGTCGGTAGATGGTCGATGGAAAGGCTGGGGAAGTGCACCCCGTACATCAGGAGTTGCTCAACTGTCAAAGCACTACCGAAAGAGTCTAGCTCGAGGTTCGAGAGATATCACAACAATTTGAATATTTCAAGTCCAAGACATCGACATATACCCTCTCAACCTGACGTGGATCAAGGAAGAGCCAAAATACTATGTTGGGGGCCTATTGGAAGAGGTTTTGGGTAAGTGATTTGCGCATCTTCACAACAGCTACGCAAGCTCATGTGACACTGCACAAGGCTATATCAATGCGATGGGTGGAAGAATAACCTCTTTTGGATATTTAATGTATTAATTGACCACATTTTGTGGACATAGGTCATTAGTGGTTAGAATTTAGTTAGAAGTGGACCTTTGATGTAAAGGCGCAAGCCTATATATAGAGCTAGCTTTGCAATTGTAAGATCATCATTATCAGCATGATACAATCCCAAGTGAATATCTGAGAGTGATCAATATGTTGTGATCTGTCTATGGTCTTGATGAGTCTTATGTTTTGAACAATCTACAATCTGTCTGTGTCAGATACTGAATTTTGGGATGTAACCAGTCTACTACTGTGGAAATCTATTTTGGATCTATTGTATAGAGTAAACATGACATGAAAATTGTTGCCTAAATGCTGTCTTCTGTTTCCTGTTTTCTCTGCTGCGATGTCAATGAGAAGTGTATTGAATCTGTTTATGATTAACTGATGTTGCTATAATGAACTGACGATGCGATCTATCCCAATTCTGTCACAATTCTGATGAATGATGATTAAGCTTATTAAAGTTGTTTTATGAATGATACTACCACGATAACACTACTGCGATAAATGAATGATGTGATCTATCAGATCCGTAGTTGTGAATATGGATTGTGATAACCGTCTTAGTTCTGTCGAGTGACTTGGAGTAATCTAATAGTTATGATGTCGAAGTCGCGGATGCCATATCTTCCCTTATTACTGTCGAAACCTTGGTTCCGACAACTCTTTGTTGAACATCTTGGGTGATACTTCATCTGATCTACGGATTTTGTTGGGTAGGGTAAAACCTAGCTGGGCTGGTTCTCAGGGAGATCGCATTGGTTGGGCATCGAGAGAGTGAGAACCCTTGTCGACGAGGCTTTGTTGGTGGGTTTTTTCCAACAATGTGGCCAGTTTTGACAATTTGAATTATTCCATTGTTGAGGTGGTTGATATGGAGAATAATAGTGTAGGGGTTGTAGTGGAAAGTTCTGGTATGCTGGTTGGTTTCTAGGTTGCCAAGGAGGCCTCCTAGATGTTTCACCTACATCCCCACTCTTATAGATAGCTTGTAACCTGGGAAACAATGGGAAATTGTCTGTTGGATGTTCCTCGGTACATATGTGACATATGGAGATGTTGTTTAATGGATATTCCCTCTGGGGATGTTTGGTCCTACATATTGGACAAAAAATTCTCATTATTGCTCATTCTTCATCTTTCCTTTTCTTTGCTTGTAAAGCATCTAGTGGAGAACCCATTGCTCCTAAGATATCCGTTTTGAAAATTTCCAATAGGTTTCCTAACGTAGTCCTTGTAACTCCACCTTAAATGGGAATGTTTCCTCTTACATTTCTACTATAAGGCTCTCGAAAGTTTTTCCCAACTTCCCCCCTAATTCTAGAATAATTTTTACAAATCTCACCGATTTGTACAAAATTTTTATGAGAAATATTCTAGATTCCATGAGATTTAGGCTTTCTAGAAAGTCCTCGGAGAGCCCTTTAAGGAAAAGTGTACGTACTGCATCTTCTTGTAGGTCGCTATATTTTGATTTATGTAATGTATAAATGAACCTTTTGAGATAATCCTTTAGGATTTCGTCTTCAAGCTGTTGTATCTTGAATATATCATGTTGAGAGTCCTTAGTTTTGCAATAGTCTTCATATTTTCACAAAAATGAGGTTTTCATATCATCCCAAGTCTTGATAGTGGATTCTCCTAATCCCATGAACCATCCCAAGGAAGAATATTTTAGTGTGGTGGGAAAGAGTTTTACTTTGTGAGCATCTTGTAGATAATTATAGCTCCTACAAAGAATATCGAACTCGAACAAAAATGTGTCAGGGTCCTCATTACTTTTTCCATATAAAGTTGGTAAGGAGGAAGGAGGAATTTTTTTCATAGTTACATCATGTATAGTGTCTAAAATAATAAACCCAAAGGTAACCTCAGTTTGATTTTCCTCTTCTCCTTCGTCATTTCTAAATTCATCATGATATTCGTTTTATCCCCATCTCTCCATATAGGTTGGGTTTTTAACGTAAATATACCTAGGAGGCTCCTTTCGACGTGATAATGGGGTGTCCCAACGTTCTTTTTCAGGATAGATTTTCCTCTGATCAAGCATGTTTTTATTGAATCCTAGAGGGATAGTAGGTTCTACTATGGAAGTTTCAATTTGTGAGATAACTGGATCTAAGGAGTTTCCAAAGAGAGCTTTTACCTGGGTAGGATCAACAAAGTCAATGAAATTCAGATCTCCTACTAGTGAAAAAGTTGTTTTATTTGGATTCAAAACTAGTGGAGGGTTAGAGATTCCTAGGGGCTGATCTTATTGAACTTCATTAGGGATGGGGCCCTTAGGAACTCCTGTCAAGGTTCCTTCTCCTTCTATGGCTTCCCTGGTAAGATCTTCTGAGAGGTTATCCTTAGGTTTCTGGGTAGAACTGCCTCCGACAGGTGTCTTTCGATACCTTTCTGGTGAGTTAGTAGTCAGGGAATTACGTCCTCTATGAAATTTAGTAGGGATTTCAATAAGATTTCTTGTCTTAACAAATATACCCTGAGGATATCTAAGTCCTCTCATGAAAAAATCAAACTAAAGAAACTATGCTACAACTAATGCTGGATTTGGGGGTTCCTGTTACAACATATGTGCAGGTTCTTACCTCTCGTCTTACCGCTCCCCCACCACCAGCCTATTACTAAAATTCTTAAAGAATTATATTCTACCTTACAGAACAACTCCCCGACAACGACGCCAAAATTGTTGGGTGTTATATCATCTTGATTAATTCACCTAATAATTAATTATCGACCGGGGTTGGTAGGCTTAGAGTTGACACAAAATATATGCGAAGGTAGAGGAGTTCCTATGGCATCGTGGAAATATTTTGACAAACAAAAGATCGAAAGATATTTCAAAATGAAAAACCGAGTCAAACTCCTAAGAATTCAACTATTAAGGTAATTGAACCAAAACAGAATATTAAATCAAAGTATAAAAAATACACTATTCTTTTTCATAAACAATTACTAAAGAACTACCCTTCCTAGTAGAGTTTATTAAATAATTTCAAAAAATAATTATACAGAGAAGGTGTGTATTGGAAAGATAATTCAATAACTAAACTGACAATTTGTGTTATAAACAAATAACTTAAGATTGAAAAAAGAATATTATCGACAACTAACTCTTTAAGTAAGAAACTAGGATACAAGAAAGACTAACTTAAAAATGAGTAGAAAATTTAATAAAGAAGGAAGTAGAAAACTTAATAAGGAAGCAAGTAGAAAACTTAATAAAAATAACTTTAAGTTCTATTCTACAAGGTACCAGTATACTTTATTAAATATAACACACCTAATACTAAGTTTTACATGCAAATGGATAAATCAATCCAAAGGCACAATTACAAAATAGTACAACAGTGTTAGTCAAAGAAATCAGAAACAAATAGAAGAAACAAAGCATAACATAACTCAAAACATGTTAAAAGTGAAAGGATAAAACTTTAATAAGCAATTTAAAACAACCTAAATTTTAATCTCAATATAAGTAAATATGTTATATAACTATTATAGTCAAAGCATACTTTAAAAACTGAAGAAACATAGCTTTAAATAGGTTCAAAACACATAAAAACACTAAAAACGAAATGACAAACTGTACTGCAGGTCTAAAAGGGTTGTCTGAATGATAGGTTACACAACTTTTTGAATGACGGTATGCATAGCTTAAATAGTAGAAAGTAACCTAAAGATCTAATCTTCAGCTGAATTCGTGCACATGTAAATACAATGCAGAGAGGTAGTAAATAAACCTACTTAATAATTAAATCTAACAACGAAACAATCTTAAACTATATCATGAAAATGAATCATTGTATATTATACTAAAAAACAAACTGGAATTTTAAATAAACTTATGACAGAAAAGGAAATGAACAGAATTGAATCTACTATAATGTAATGAAAGAAAGCTATTTTGTATACTTGTAAATAAACAGTAAAGCTAGAAATGAAATGACTGAAAGAAAATTGAAAACAAACTATGACAAATTCAAAGCAAAATATGTGCACAACTAGATTTTTAAATTCGAAAATGAAACTAAACTAATTCACACAACATTATAGGAAATGAATGAAATAAACGTGTACAGTAATTTAAATGAAAATAAACTAGAAATCAAACTAACCACAAAAGAAAAGGGAACGAAACTACACAAGAAAAGAAACCGCTGGTTGATGAGGGGCCCTCTCAGCAATCAGGGGTGATGCTTGGCTAATGCTTAGTCGAACGCAATCATGAACATCAAAGCATACAAATTCTATTAAAAATATGGAACAAAATTAAAATGCGCTTAAGAGAGATGAATTACATGCACAAACTGGTTACATTGCTAGCTAACTGAGCTCTCACATAGAGGATAATATACATATTGTTTACAGAGATGAGCAAGTCCACCCTTTAGTGGTCGAATTCTCTTTAAATTTAGTCCACCATTATGAGCATTAACAAATCAAACTTCAAGGCACAACATTATTCCTTCTTCATCGCGAATGGATCCGTTCAGCATGCGTGATGCGGCATACAAATCCTTCTTTACCGCGACAGTTGGAGTGGTGTTGGACACGGGAGAGCATGCTGGTGATTCTTCCAGAACGTAAACCATTACATCACCTAAATGCGTGGACTGGTGGTGTGGTGTCAAGCAGAGGCAGCATGATGGTGAGTCTTCTAGAAAACGAGCTTCTCCATCACCCAAACGCATGGACAACGAACAGTTTCAACGTTTTAGTGCCTAAAATCTGTTATCAACAGCGCGCAGTCTGGTTAGCGATATGGATATGATATACACATATCTAGCTGAACACGTGTCTGTTTGTTAACTTATCCAAAAGACTATATAACCTGCAAATGAATATACACATAAATTAATACACCAAATGAGCTTCAAACAATTCCAATTTTAGTCAATAAAATCGTAAAATAATAATAAAAACAGATTTTACACAAACCTTAAATACATTCATACCTAGGGCCGAATGGTGAGCTGCATGATAGAAAATATGCAAAAATATGATAAAACATATGTTTAAATAAGTAATTTAACTACAAAAAATGATAACAAATCTAGGATCAACAATCTATCCATCCAAGAAATTGCTCATCCTCTTGATCAATTAGATCCAGAATCCCCTGTAGTTTCTATTTTCAGTCAATCTCCACCACATTATCCACCTCAAATTATGGATGGAAATATTAATCCAAATGCATGGCGAGCAAGAATTCCACTCAACCTGGATGCTCCATTGCATGATTTATCTAAACACCTAGAAAGAGTGTTACCAAAATTTGATTTTGGAAAGGGTGTTTCTGATGAAGATCACTTAAAGAGATTTTATATGGATTTGAATATTTTTAATGTTGACTATGATGATGTGTTTTGCATAAATTTTCAATATAATTTTAAACCTAAAGAATATTCATGGTACTTTAGTTTGCAAGCTAATTCAATAGTAAATTGGGATGGTTTTGAAAAGTCATTCTTAGGTAAATTCGACAACCAGAAAAATGTAGCCACTCTCATGAAAGAATTACTGTCTATGAGGATGGAAAAGAAAGAAAAGGTCAAAGAATTTAATTAGAGATCCACCAATTTATTGAATAGCTTTAGTGCTACAACAAAACCAACTGAAGAGTCTCTAGTAGAATATTATACTACAACACTTTATCTACCAATAGCAATGTTTGTAAAAATGGCTAATAAAATTACATTGGTAGAAAACTATGAAGAATCCAAGAAGATAGAGGAAGATCTAGATAGTCTAGAAATTCATACTCTAGAACCTGAGTTGAAACATAACACAAGCAAAATGCCTTTTCTATTAACTAACCCCAAACAAGAACAGTTTAATGATCTAGAAAATGTGGTGAAAATGATGCATAATTTTTCAAACAAGGTAGTGCACTTGGAAAATGATAAGAGAGTTAGTTCTTATAGAGATCCATTCAAACCTTATTATAAAAAAAGGAAGAGAATGAACATCCCCAACCACATGTACTTAATTCTGCTGTTTTAAATTTTAATAAAGTAGGCATGGATAATTTCTATACTTTTCACCAAGAACATCATTATGAAAAAAGCTGTCCACAGTGGATAAATTCAATGACTTTGGTTATAAATCAATTGTTAGATACCCAGCTGTAAGGTACTGAAGAACAAAGAGCCCAAACTAATGATCTTGTAGAGAGAAATGAGGAAACCACAATGGTTCTATGGGATTGGGCACCTACATTAGGATTATATGAAAATGAGCAAAGTGAGGAAGTCCAAACATCACTAGTAAATGTTACAACTAGAAGTAAAGGACCAGTGGGGGATCAAAGCTTAGTGCTTCCTAAAGCAAGGAAGATAAAAGAAACCTTTAATAAAATTATCAACACTACCCAAACACAACAAAATGTTAATTCAAAAGGCATCAAAGAAACTAACCCAACAATTAATAAACCCATGGAAACTTTAGAAAATAAAATAGAGACTACTAAAGAACATGGCATGGGATATGATATGGTAGGGGACATTAAGAAAAAAAAAGAAAAAATATCTTTATTTGAATTATGTAATTTTCCTTAGCAAAGAAGGAAACTTCTAGAATCTTTCAATCCACAACCCAACAGTATTCCGGAAGCCATCGAATTTGATGATGAAGTAAATGAAGCAAGCATTGGAGGAAGATCTGTATCTCAGACTTTACCTTTTCTGATATCATTTGATATTTTTAATCATAATGTACATAACTATTTGGTATATTCTAGGGCTTCATCAAATGTCAATATAGTTTCAATATGTAAATGGATTAATGTCCAACCCACACCATCTCCATCTCGGATAATTAAACTAGACAGGCCTGTTGTTAAATCCATAGGGGAAATGAAATATGTTTTGATTCATTTGTCTACAGATCCTATAGTTTGTTAATTTATAGATGTTATGGTAGTGGATATACTGGAAGTATATAAATTAATTTTAAGTAGGGATTGGTCAAGGAAACTAAATGGATAATTTGCAACCAACTGGTCTCACATGTGGCTGCCATACAACAATAGTCAGAACCAAATTAAAATACCGAGGGAACCACATATAAAGTATAATATAATTCAGTTAGAAGGGAAGAACGAACTTGTGAAATTCTCATATTTATTTTTGGGAAATCACTTTTTGGAGCTTGAACCAGGAAACTACCAAGCCAAACAAGTCAGTTAGGAATCAGATAGGTACTCTGATCTTCTTCAATTCTCATGGGATGATGATATTGATTGTAATATAGTACACTTAGTTACTAATGTAGGAGATGCTACTAAATTTGTATATTTAGAATATATGTTTTGGACTTTATATTTTGATGTAGAATGCATGAATAATACTGCTGGGTATGAAGCTCTAGGTCTGAAAAGGGCTATTGAATTAAATGTAAAAGATCTGAATTTTTTTGGTAATATTGGAGAAAATATTTTTCAGCGAAAATTCATAGAAACACACCCTAAAATAAAGCCTTGATCCGAAAGGAGCCGAGGAAGCTTGGTTGTGTTATCAAGTAGTACTTTACCTAGGATCTAGAAACCCTTTGTACATAAATAAAATTCCTTTTATTGATTTTGTTTTTCAGTTTGTTTATTTTCCTGTTTGTTTCACCTTATTTCATAGTCGTAGTTTGTTTTCTTCAAAATAAACTAGCTCATTTTTTGGTGCTTGGAAGTATATGCATCTAATTAAACTCAAAATATTTGGATATGAGGAATTGCTTATGGGAAAGAGAAAATGGTAATGTTCGATCATAATGAGATTCTTTAACTGTTAACAGATGATGGAAAGGGAAACTAGTCTTCAAGCCCACATTTGAATCATTATAACCCCTATGAAATAACCAAAAACTCATGAGGTCTGGAGTACTATCTTGGGGTTTCATCCATTCTCACATTAATACCTGTCTCAGGAAGCATATCATGATGGACCCATGGAAAGGAAGTAGGTATGACGGATGTATGTTATTCAAAATGATCCCATTTCTCCAAATCAAAGAGGCCAAAATGATTAGATTGAAAAGTCATTTTTTTGTCTAAATTATTCAGTCTTCAATTAAATAAATAAATCATCAAACCAAAAGGGTTGTCAAAACAAAAAATATCAGCAAGGTTATTCTTCATTTGGGGGCATGATGAGAAAAAAAGTTCGTCACTCACACAAAACGACATTGTGGATGGAAGAACTTGTACCAAATTCTCAAAGTAAAAGAAGTAATGAAGGAAGACTCATAAGACATTTTTCAGTCATAAAGAAAGCATCAAAATAATGCTAATAGCATGGGAATGAGGAACAAACGAATACATATGTATTACTCTGTTAGGATCTTGTGGAGTCTTATCTAGTGGAAACTTAAAGATAGGGGGTAAAATGAACTTCATACTCTGTCCCTAGGAGAGTTATCAAGATACTGAACTCTTGGTTACCTTACTCCCAAAGAAATGGTATCAAATGTGATGCTTGAAAGTTGCATCTCCGAATAAATATGGTTTAAAGAAGTCTCGGGAAATACATTTTAAATATTCATTGAACATTCACAGTACAATACCATATGGAAATCTTGTTGTTCAAAGAAGGTTTTTTAGAGATCTGTGTCCACCAGCTAGTCACCAATTGTTGTTGTTGCAACTTATTCCCTATTTTTTTTTACATTTTAGGGCCCCTCCTTCAATTTTTTATTTTAAAAGCACACTTACACTTGTTTCTGAACTCAGATAAGACCCCTTGCATACCTAGTCTTTCCTAGAATCTTGAGAAGAAGGATTTTCCTAAGCATGAAGTGTCATTTTGGTAAAAATATCCTTAGGTGCAACCTTGGAAACATGCCTTACACAAAAGGTTTGCTTTCGATTTCAGATCAACGGCTGAGAATCGCTCCGACATGGATCAACGATCCAGGAAATAGCTGAAGCGGAAAGGTGGAAGTGGAAAATATCAAATTTCGATTGTGGAAAGTTAAAGTTCCTCTTTCCGTAGATTGAGATTTGATGGTCATGGAGGATTCCACACAAATCAATGGTGAAAAAAAGGCAGAAGTAGAAAAGTAAAAGAAGAAATATTAAGTTGAAACTTTGTTAAAGATTGAAAATTCATTTTTTGATTTCCTCTTTTTGGAAGGGTGGAAGTGGAAAGGAAGAAGCGAAAAGGAGGAAGTGAAAAGTTAAGGTTTGAACTTCATGAAA
This sequence comes from Pseudotsuga menziesii, assembly GCA_001517045.1. NCBI lineage: Eukaryota > Viridiplantae > Streptophyta > Pinopsida > Pinales > Pinaceae > Pseudotsuga > Pseudotsuga menziesii. The sequence continues at coordinate 214,264 of LPNX010601559.1, read as the reverse complement.
TATTGAAAATCCTCTTTTCGATTTCTTCTTTCCAGAAGGGAGAAAGCGAAAAAGCCAAAGTTTAATTTCAGAAAAGATTATCTTTCCGCTTTCAATTTCTGCCTTCTCAAAGGGTGGAATTGAAAAGATACAATTTTAACATGATAAAATTGGCGAACCCGATTTCCTCTTTCTGAAAGGGTGAATTCAGAAAGGAGCTGACGAGGCCTCATGATATAACGATTCAAATCAAACCCGATCCATATTTGAGATGATCTGATCCTTCCAACCTCTATTTTGTTTTTGAATGTGAATTGTTGGGGAAACTGAGAGATCTTCATATCGAAGCTTAAACTAAAATAAAGTTCCTTTCATAACAGGGCGCTGGTAATTATTTGTTTTGTGATTAGTAATTGATGCATATCATTAAATTGAAATATGGTTTTTTTTATATCAAAAATATCTCTCACAATGTTTTCTTTATTTACCAAAGGTATTATTGTTCAGCAAGTTGGGACAAGCGATTGCGAGATTAGGTAAAAGTGCATCTTTGGATAGCTGAGATTCATAGTAGATCAAGATCTATGGTCCTAAAGAAATCCGGTGTTTTAACGTGCAAGGAGAAATACATTTCTTAGATCAGGGGAATGGAGTAGGACCTGCATTTTTCAATGGCCAAGATCAAAGGTGGAATCATATCTACAGTGGAGGTGAATTCTGCTCATTCAACATGCTCATCGAAATTAACTTTTAAAATCTGTGGAATTGGTTAAAGTGCTACATTTTTCAACAGAGGAGATCTAATCGGAATTAGACCTACAACAGGAGAAAAATTTCACTGATTCAACAAGAATGGGGAAATGAAAATTTGAAATCCATAGAATTTGGTATAAGGCATAGGTTTCAACAGCCTAGATCATCCTTGATCTCAGATCTACAGTGGGTGTGCATTTCAGATCCAAAACATGCACGGAAGATAAAATATTTTGGGGTTGCGAAATCGAGTAGACCCCACAATTTTGAATGACGAGGGATCTAGGAAACTTATTGATCTATGGCCGACATTAATTTTGCATTGAGAACAAGAAAGAAGTTTACCAAGAGGAGGGATTGCAAACTTGGGTAGGCTTGGCAGGTTTGGATGGCCGATATCTTGGTGGATTTGTTACATATGGCCATAATTGATTTCGTAATGGAAAGCAACAAGAATTTTATCAAGTTGGTGGATTGCGAAATCAACTAAAGGTTGCATCATTGGATGATTAATATTTCTCATAGGTCAAGATCTACGACTGACAATGATTCTGTTAACCAAGATCCTGGAAAATATAGAAGTATGAAACATACACAATAGAAAGGGGTTGATAACCAAGAAACAACACACGTGGAGGTGCAGTGGCACGACTGGTTCTTGATCCAACGAAATACAACGCAAGCCTCATAAGAAGACAACGCATAGACCGTGTGTATTTCTAACAAGGAAAGGCTGATTTAATTTTTTATTTGTTTTATGAAAGCGTTTGTTTTCATCTAGGTGGGCGAATAAGAAAATTGGGAATATCCTAGGTGACAGATAGAGATAGTATAAATAGGGGTGCAGAGCACCATAGAACGGACTTTGGCTGGTGAAAATAATGATGGACTATTTTGTAAAAGAGATAAGTTTTTGCTAATAAGAATGATCAATTTGCTGGAACAAAGGCCCGTGCAAAGATTTAATCAGAATGTGTGGAATGCATACTGTAGAACTATTTCTTCTTGCTTCTGTATATCATACAGTGAGATTGTTCTAACCTCCTTGAACTATTTCCTTGGTCATGAATGGTCTACTATCTGTATAAATGTCTATGTTGACAGGGTAATAAATGGTTTAATTATATCAGATCTATCTCACATCTATCTTTGGTATTCTTTCTTCTGTGAATGTGATTATTGTGTTGGTATAACTATCTGTTAAAATTTTATGAACATTTACAGTATATTAGTATGAACTCTAAATTTTTTCCCTAGCAGGGGATAAAATAGTTTAGTTTTATATCTAGATTAGACCCATGTTTAGCTTAGGCATGATCTGCATTTCATCCTTTAAACAAAAATAATATAAATGGTGTACTGGGCCGTAACCGGTAAAAGATTTAAATAACTTAATATATAGTAGCTGGAACCATAAAATAGATGGATTCCCCATACCCAATGGTGGACTATCTAAATGGGATTATTTACCGAGGAGAATCCCTACTGTCTGGTACCTGGGATTTTTCCAGGAATCAACACTTCCTTAACCTTTCTTGGTTTAAATTTTAGTTCATCAACAATCTATTTTAATTCATATTTATTGTTATGACTGTCATTTAGATCTACCCATATTTATCCATCCCTTATGTTACCCTATTCATTATTTACAGGATGTTTTGGGTGACGTTCCTCCTCTATAGACATCCCTGCATATGCCATGTTTCCTGCAAAATATAATTGTACTTCTCTTTGTTGTTTGTAAGAGAATTTTAAAAAATAAACAAGAGTTAGTTTGTTGTTTTTTGTAGTATTTTTGTGTTGAGCCTATTTAGGCCTAGTACTGAAACCATGCTTTGATACCATTGTGTAACACGCCTAAAAATCGTACATTTTTTTTACATGTGTTAGTTTCACATTTACTTAGCAACAATTCTATGTTTATATTACTAACATCTCTAATGTCCGATATTCCTCTACTTATGACAAGGTTGTTTAGTTTTAATATGGTTAGTTCATTCTAGAACTTTCAGCCATACACCTTCAGGTGATGTACTTTGATTAATTTATTACGCGTTTTACTATCTTACTATAAGGGTTAACCATGGCATAGTTAAACTATTTCAAGATAAAACCTTCCTCTAAGCATGACAGGCTTATGGTTTATAAAGTTTGGTTTCTGCCACGATTATCTCTTACCATGAATAAGAAGAGGGTTTGACACAAGCATGTTTCTCCATGTAATGATTCTATATGATTTAAATAAAGATGACAAGGTTATTTAGTCTCAATGGAATATCCCTAAACAAATTGGTTTTAATTTATATGAGGCCCTAAACCTTTGTGGTGTGGGTATTTTCAAGAATGTGTTCTAAGTTTTTATTCCTTTCAAACCTAACTTTAAAACATGCTTAAACTAGTGTTTTGTGCCATAGCAAGGTTCCATGTTATAAATAACAAGGGATGGAGGAATTGTTTAAACCTTGTGCTAATGGTTATGGTTATACATAACATAATATACAAAGGTTCATACCATAATAATACACCCCCTGCAAAGTTCCATAAGGTATCATGGTGAAAAGGTTTAGGTTTGTTCTGATGTTTTCATACGATATGATATTGCAATGTAAGTTATGTTTTTGTTTTGCAATGAATTCATTTTGGATGATGGGGCCCTATGATTAATATGAAAAGGGTTGAAATTAATATGTCCTAGATGCGAGTTGATAGTGCAACCTGGACCATATGGGATTACATCCCTGCCCTACTCCTAGATGGTGTGATCGTTAATGATTCAAAGGGTTTGTAAAGAGAATTATTGTGTCTAAGCCTTGCATTTTGGGTTTTTTCACATGTTAGAGACTGTTCCAAAGTTGGGCTATGGTCTGCATTGTCCCAACTTGTTTTTTCATAGGGTTTAATGGTGATTTCATTGATCTTTCTGTGGTAGAAATGAGTCCTGGTATTATTTATAGAAATACTAAGGCCTCAGAGCTCCCGCCAACCCGTTGATGCTTCCATACCACCTAAAGAGTCTGTAAATAGGGTAAAAATAATTTCGTCCCGCTTGTTAATGGTTTTTTTTCTCAGTGTTATTTCTTATCTTCTGCGATTTGATGAGATTATTGGTAACTGTATACTGTAGAGGAACAAGGGTGCTCAGAGGAGACAACCCTGGCTCACGATTTCCAAATACCAAGGTAAGAGTTATCAATTTTTAGTACTTATTTTGTTTTTTTTGTTAAAAAGGTAAACAATGAAGAATTGTGACTAACTGTAAATTGTGTTAATGCAGGTTGAGAGCACTAGAGAGGGGATACATGTTCACCTCCTCCTAGGACTGCATTTTTAAATGCCCAGGTAATATATAGATCCACAAACCACAAAAACTAAACATAAAACAAAAAAGGGGTTTTGGTTTTAAACTAGAAGTAATGAAGGCTTAGTTGATATGCAGGAAAAATAAGGCGAGAAGACTTTTCCATGAGCTCGATCTCTTCTACAAAGAGATAAGTCTCTTCCTTAACATTGGTTCTCTACATTAATTCCACCTTCAGGGTAGTAACACAATCATTTACTTGATGATGTGTGCAGTTGTTTGTTGTATTTTCAAATCTGCATACGAGATTTGAGGTGCCATTCTTAGATGGGTTTATCCCAATCATGTTCGGTTTGTATTTAGAGTTTTAGAAGGAAGAGAGTGGAAGCCATCCCTAATGGAATTCCAACCTATAATGATAATGGGTAAATATTTTATGTCTCTGCAATGATTCTTTTGGCTCATTTTAAGAAATGTACCTGCTGCAGAGATGGTAGCCATTGTGCCAATGGTCTTACAACCATATTAGACTGTTTAATGAATTTATGCATTTTTTTTAAAGATCTCCCCGTAGGATCTACAACTGTAACTACTAAAATGGAAGTGTTTTCTATTAATATTGCAACCCTGCGTTTGATGCCAACAAAATATTAAGGGTTGCGACCTGTAGGAATAAAATAATGGTTTAAAATTTGCATTGGGGTTTATACATTTTGGCATTTGTAGGGTTGTCTTTATTAATCCTTTTGTTAAGAGATTTGAATTGCTGATATCTTGTGGGTACATAGATTGAATTGCGACCCAATACTAGATCTGAATACTGTTTGTTTAAAGTGTTTTTAAATCCAAACAGTTTAGGGGACTTGATCCCGGAACCTTGGTAAGAGAGGAAATCTAGATAAACAGGAACAAGGCTTCACCTCTGTAATGGTTTCATTTTAAATATAAACAATATGTTTTTAAAAGCTATAGTTGGAATTTTTAACAGCATCGTTTGGAAGCCTTGATTTGAACTAGATCCAACGTCAATTCCTCTATCGGCCTGAAATATAGTAATGGCAGGCGTATCACAAGAATTGATTTTATTTTGTATTGTTTTTAATTCTAATTGTAGATTATAATAAAGGATTCTCGATCTGCATTCTTAGATTAGAGTCTTGAATGGGTATGATCCCGTGACTAGTATGTAAACTGGTATGTTGATAATTTTATGATAAACAACCCTACAAATCTGTTTATAGATTTGGAAATATAAAGTTATAGTATACTAAGGATCCTTAATTAGTTAGTTTGATATTTTCACCCATTTGTAATATTTGGGGTTTAATAAAATAACATACCTGTAGATGTTATATTAATGCGAGAGGACCCTCAATTCGTTGAAATTTATGTGTAAAAATGATTAGTTATGAAGTTGTCTAGATTATTAGTTTTTATTAAAGGACCGGTATAGTTTAGTTATTGTCTTCTTATGTAACTACTTACCATATTTAACCATGCTTCCTTTTGTACAGATCTTATTCAATGCTTTAATACTTAACTTAGTTAATCCATAAGTTGTAATACTTATTATTATTATTTTTAAAGAAATTCCTAGCTTATAGTTATGATAACAACTACAAATCTATATACTAATATTATAAAATCTGATATTTTATATTCATGTAGTGACAGAAGATAAAGGATTCATTCACTTACCAAGAAAGATTTCAAATCTATACACATAACCATAATTAGAAATAATTGTAAGTCCAAGCATTAATTAAATTTCAATATGCAGAGTATGAAGATATCTATAAAACGATGCATCTAGGGAATATACAATCAAATAAATATATTTCTGTGCATATTAAGGATAAATGAATTTACTCCAGCAGTTACAAATATAACAACAATAAATTAATCGATAACACTTAGAATTTAGCTACTACAGATATAGGAAAAAATATATTCTACAACATTAAAATGTAAGGTAGAAACATGGCACCAACGCTTTGGGAAAACACGAGTGGGAATGCTGTTCCTCCCAACCAACTCCCAGAGAAACCAAGCTACTTTCTCCAAAACCCCGAGCTTGTTGGCTGAACCACAAGAACAGAACCTCAATGCACCATCTCTTGCATTTCATAGATGTTTAATCCCCGTCCAATGCTATCCTCTTGTTGCTTATGGACATACTAATTTATAGTGTTCTTCCTAGGACTTGGTCATTTATGAGCCACCTTCTCTTTAGCACTCAACTAGGAGTTGTGACCTGATTTTTGGGGATGATTTCTCCCGCATATTGAGTTCTCACTCAGTGGTTTTTTCCACTTGTCTTTTTTCTCTTATGGGTCATTAAACACTCTTCAATAGCTATATCCACTCTTGTCCCACTTTTAACATATTTTATTAAATAAAATTGTTTTGATTACAAAATGTTTAATTCTTGACTTTTTTGTCAAAGATAATAAAATAATAATAAAGTATTTCCAGTAGAATTAATAATAATAATTAGTTTTGGGGGTGTTACTGTGTTAAATAAATATAAGATACATTCGACCATCCAGAGGTTTCCTTACAGAGTTGTTTTCATGGTTCCTTCACTGAAATTTCACCACCAGTTCCTTCCCTGAGATGTCACCACTAGCTCCTTCGCTGAGTTTCCAAGATGAGGTAAGTTGTTCTTCATTCTTGTTTGTTTCATTTTTAATGCAAACACTATTTTACAATGTTAAGTTTTAACCTTTTTTATTGTTGTTTGAATCGAAGAAGGTTCATTGGTTCCTGCTAGGCTTGGAAAAGTTCAGGTCGAGGGTGGCCGATGTCGTAGGATCTGGTAAGGCCTTGCAACCTTGAACCCTACGGTCCTTGATAGTGTGAAAAGAAAATTGGAACAACGTTTCTCTTTTTTGTCTAGCTTCACTTAGATGATACAAGAATTTTCACAACCCCCCTTTTATTTGATGGTATACACTCTCGTGTTTTGGCAAAGATAAATGTTGTTTTAAATTCCTTTCATTGAACCACCTCGACGAAGATAACATTGTAGAGATAAATATTGTTTTAAATTCCTTTCACTGAACCCCTTCTACATTTTTTAAATGTACAAATTTCCTACTTTCTTTTTAAAACAATAATAATTTTGGAAACTTCCATCATTCATAAAATACTTCAGAGATGAACATATAATAAAGTAAAGATAATAAGACAGAACAATATAGAACCCGTTAACCTTCGAAGTGGACAAAGATTCAAATAAGATCGTTCCTCCCAACTATCTCCTGAAAGAATCTAATATTACTTTCTTTAGGATCCTTGAACCCGTTCACTAAACCACCCAGATGAAGATACTGTGTAGAAGCTTGTTCTCTCCTCTATGTAACTTAGCAGTGACATTTTCCATCAACACTCTAGAAATTGACTTTAGCTTTCCCCTCATTGAATCTCCTCTTGTGTGCCTAATGTTTTAGTTTCCAGCAAACCACACGGTTCTAATATCTATAATTTAGTGAGCCTCCTGCTCATTCAATGGGTATATATGTGTTTGTCTAGGTATTTGGGTTAGTTTTGCAATTTAATGAGCCACTTGCTTAGTTCCTCCTTTATTGGGAACGTGACCACAATTCAGGGAAGTTCCTCATGCATCCACTAGAAAGTGAATGATGTTGCTGCCATTTGTCATTTTTGTCTTCTACACCAGATCATTCCTCCTAGTGGGTCAGTGAACACTCTTCAACAGTCCTCTTTGGATAGGTGTCTCTTCTTTTAATTATGAAATAATAAAATATTCAATTACAATCCTCTTTGGCCATCCTTGGTGAACAACATAAAAATTTACAATAAATTTTAAAGGAATGTCTTTTCATAACATAAAATGTTTTTAGTTCTAGGTGGGTTACAAACATGCCCTCTTAAGTTCAACATTGTCCTCGATGTTACTTAAATATGATCTAAGTCTTCCTCGAACAAAATTGGATATCTTCCCGCATATGACTCTCTGATTCCTAGGTTTCTTAATATGGACTAAGGTGATTCCATTGCACTTTTACTTGTCCAATGGTGCAATTCTAGAGAATAATTTATCTCTTGTCAAGGATACAATCCGGTTCCACCTGAAAATATCCTTCTAGTTCTACCTGGATAACATTCCAATAGATTACCTGAGTAGCATCATGTACATACTCTTTCAACATAGAAATATGAAATACTTTCAGGAGGAATCGGAAAAACCACAGTATTCATAATTATATATCGACGTTTCGAATCCAAAACATGAGTCCATCAGGACATATTGCCGAGTAATCTAAAGGGCCAAAAATCTGAATATATAGTGATGGGATGTGGCGACAAGAAGAGTTTGGTTAAGGGATTTTAGGTTTTAAGTGAGTTCATGGATAATAAAATAGAATAATTGATTAAAACCCTAAATTGTCTTATGGTAGAGTTTGTAAAAAACAATTAATGCATTGAAATTGTTTATTATTTATTATTTTTTTATTTTTAGTTTAATTTTTAATTTGTAACCATTATTTTAATTTTAATTTTAGGTTAAAACCAAAATTATGTATTTTTAATATTGATGTATCAAATTGTAGGTAAAGTTTATTAGTTAATGTTAATTAATGTATTGGAATTGTTTAAAATTTTTTAATTTTTTTAATTTTTAATTTTGTTCTTAACCATTATTTTTAATTTTTAAATTTAGTTAAAACCAATAATAGTATTGGTGATATAGTTAGTTAATGTTAATTCCAAATTTAAACCTTAAATATTTAGTAATTTTAGTTTTAATTTTTAATTGTTTTAATTTTGATTTTTTAATTATTAATTTTTAAATTGTAATTGTTAATAATGTAGTAAGGTTTAAGAATTTCAATTGCCGTGAGTCACTATTTTAACCTTGACAAAGGGTTACTCGTCTTAAGGATTTTAGAAGGTATGGATAAGGGGTGTTATCTACCTAATTTAGTTTTAAGGATAGAAGGAAGCCAATTTGTGTTGACTACGAGGTCTCCATCTCTATTCAGATTGTTTGGATGTTTGATGATGTAACACCCTGGTTTTGACCCCATTTTCATTTGGTGTATATGATGTATATATTGTAATTGATTGTGGTGTGGAGCTAAAGGAAAAATCCCCACCATCGATTTGGTTGTGTTATGTTTCGGCGATTGAAATTGTTGCCGATGGTATATCATGATATACGACACATTATAGCTTTGGCATTATGTAAATATGCATTTTAATTAACTGAACCCCAACTAGCTATGTCAATGCAACCATGATGAAAAGGGCATGATTTTCCTAAGGATAAGGAGGGGGGATTATTAAACTTTGAGCCTATGGGGAAAAGCCATGTGTCAGCTATTAAACCCCTTTTGACTTACTCACCTTTCTTTGTCTCATCAGTCAACTACCACATTAAAACCTTCTGTTGTTATTTGGGGTAGTTATTGCTTGGCCGTGGTGTGTGGCAGGACTTCCAGTCCTTGCCCACACACACACTCCACCAGCGGACCCTTTCACTTCATGTGGGAAAGGAAAGCGGAGGATTTAATTTTTCTCCATTCTTGCATTGTTTTTTCCCATCCTCACGTAGGGACAATCATTCTCTTCTCCTCACGCATAGGCTGGGGTTGTTTTCCTCATGCACATATTGGGATTCATCATCGTTTTCCTCATGCAGAGAGATGGGGGAGCCATTTTCTGTCATCCATGATTTTCCTATGAATGAGCCATTCACGATTTCTACTATGGAGGTGTGGTTTCTATATCGATTTTGTGGTCTGTGTATATGTTTTCCCTGTCTAGGATGAGAGTCGAATCTCCTCTCCAATTCTTCGGGATGTGTATTTTCCCCACGATTTTGTTTGTTGTGTTTCCAGTTACGTTTTGGGCTGTTGTGGATTCTTGTTGGGTCATTTTTGCCACAATAGGGCCAAGAACGATTCAGGGATTGGATTTCCCCGTCCAAGCTGTGAATTGCTTGTTTTGCTGCGTGTATGCAGTGGTTGGTATTCGGACTATGTTGGAGTGGGGATGAGGGCTTGGTTTGCTTGATAAACCTGGTGTGTTTGGGAGCCACACAAACAGAGCTAGAGGNAGTCAGGCTAGTTCTAGTGTAGGTGTCCTTAGCTCTTCAATGAGCTCACCAACTTAGCATTCAGCTTTTCCCAGCTCCTTGATGGCCTGATAAACCCAACTATGTTGGATTGGATGATTTGTGTATCCTTGGATATGTGTAAGCCTGCTTGTTCCTTATTCCTTGGGGAATCATGCCCAACTCAAGGGTGGCAGTGTTGTTGAGAGATTAAGGAACACACTGGCCTATGGTTGGGTGGAACGTTGTAGCGACGTAGCTGGTTGCGGGACGAATTCCTCACAAGATAAGTATTCTTGTCTATTTCATATCTGCAATTATATTTGATGTCTAATGAATTATGATGAACATGTTGAATTCTTGAATGTATGGTTTTGCTTCCACTGTATGTTAAACAATTATGCATCTCTGCATCTTTTTACTTCTAAGCATTTTATTTCAGTTTTATGTATGCACATGTTCATGGGGCTAGTTTCCTGGATAGATAATGGTTTGGTAGCATCCTCTTTGATGGTCGGAGGGTCGACGACGTTACAGATGATTTCCAGGGATTCCCTAAATTTTCTTTTGAAATAGTGGTTTTCTTTGGCTAGGATTTTGGTGTTTTCAAGGCAAATTTGATGTTTGGTTTTGGCACAATGTTCTGTCAAGGCCGAGGTACGAACTCATTCAATCCTCATGTCAGCTTCATGTTCTTTAAGTCTTCTGTGGAACGAACATCTAGTCTCACCTATATAGCTGATATTGCAAGAACAAGGGATGTTGTAGACTCCCGTAAGTTGTTTCAGGTCGATCGGGTCTTTTACAGATTTCATTTTCTGTTCAATAGTTTCTAAGGGTTTGAATGAAGTCGTAATATTATTCTTTTTAAGGATTTTGGAGATCTTGTCGATGACCCCTTGGATGTAAGGTAAGTACGCTCTTGTGCCACAAGTTTGGGTACTGTGGTTGTCAGTCAAATCCTTGGATGTTGCATGGTTATAAGAGTGTCCATTATTGGCCTTATCTAAATCCTTCTTAATAACCCTAGGTTCGTAATGTATGTTCAAGAATACCTCTTTGAGGTGGTCTTTTTCTTCTTGGAGATGGTCGGTATCTGAAATTCTAGAAGCCCTAATTGCTAAAGTGTTGATGGCTCCTATTTTCTAGGAGGGGTTGTGGTGGGAATCTGCATGGAGGTATCTTTCTGTATTAGTTTTCTTCCTGAAAACCCTATATCCTAAGGTCCCTTCTTCTTTCCTAGTTATCAAGACATTAAGAAAGGGGATGCTCCCATTCTCCTCCAGTTCCATTGTGAACTTGATATCTTTTGAACGATTATTAAGATGTTCAAAAAAGATTTTGAGCTTGATTTCGCCATGTGGCCAAATCACATTTGTATCATCTACGTATCTCTTCCATTGTGAAGACTTTAGTGGGTAGGAGTTTAGAGCCTCTTTCTGGAATTTTTCCATGTAGAGATTTGCCACTATGGGTGAGAGGGGGGATCCCATGGCTACCCCAGTGGTTTGCTCATATAATTCTCCTTGAAAACTGAAGAAAGTGGATCTGAGACAAATTTTTTCAAACCTAGCTGTGTCCGGGTCTATTACCTCTTTCATGACTTGGATGGCCTCATCTAAAGGTATCTTAGTGAATAGGGAGACCGCATCAAAACTAGAGATCATGTCATTAGGTTCTACCTTCTGCTTTTTGATCAACTCAACAAATTCATGTGAGTCCTTAATGAATGAGTCTGTGTTACCTACCAGGGGGCCTAGGATCTTGGCTATGTGTTTTTCCAGCTCATAAGTGGGGGAGTCTATAGTGTTAAGGATGGGCCGAAGAGGTACTCCTTTTTTGTGAATTTTTGCGAGGCCATAGATTCTGGGTGTAATCTCACGGTTAGGAGTAAGATGTTTCTTTATTCTTTCATCAAGGTTTGATTTTTTAATAGTTCTTTTTACCTCTTTGATTATTTTAGAAATAGGGGTTTTGTTAAGTTTTCTATAGCTCCCGCTAGTAGTAAGCTGATCAATCATCTTTGCGTTGTATGCTATTTTGTCTAAGATGACTGTAGCACCTTCTTTGTATGCTTTTAATATAACTATGTCATTATTAGACTTGAGGTTTTTCAAGGGTAATTGTTCTTCTTTTGTGATGTTGTTCTTGGGTGGTTTGGCTTTCCTTAGGACGAGAGCGCAATCCTTTCTGATGGTTTATTTATCCAAATCATTTAAATTCTGAATGTTGTCCTCTATAGTGTAGATGATGGTCTCTGTGGGGATAGTTCTAGGTTCTAAGGCCAAGTTCAGGCCTTTCTTTAGAATATTATATTCAACCTCAGTTAGCGTGTGGTTCAAGAGGTTAAACACCTTTTTATGATCACTTGCGTGTCTTGGTTCAGGTGCTACATTGGGTCTATGCTTCTTCTTATCCATGCCGACGATCTTCTTCTCCATGCCAGAGATCTTCTTTTGTTTCCTGTCCCACGTCATGCGCTTTTGGTTTCTGACCTTGAGGGCTTCATTAGCATCAGCTACTCTCCATAATTCTAGAATGATGGTGGCTGAGAGTTTGAGGTGGAGGGATAACACGTCCCTGGACAGGTAGTCCAAGCTGGCACGTGTTCTCTTGATATCCATTCTAACTAGCGTCAAACTCAACTTATCAAATGATTTCTGGTTGCAGCTATTACGCATACGGTGGTTGATTACAATGAATGAGGGAGTTATCTTCTTGTCTCCGCAACTTTTTACGAAATTCAGATCTTTTGCTCTCTCCATGATTTTAACTCTTAACTTCTCCAGTAATCAGACTTGATTCCAGATTTCCCTTCCGTATAGGGAAGTAATTTCTATAGCAAGACTTCTGTGGTGGTTAATTTAGGAGGAATTGGAAAAACCACAGTATTTATAATTGTATATCGACGTTTCAAATCCAAAATAGGATCCATCATCAGGACATATTGCCAAGTAATCTGAAGGGAGAAAAATCTGAATATATAGTGATGGGATGTGGCGACAAGAAGAGGTTGGTTAAGGGATTTTAGGTTTTAAGTGAGTTCATGGATAAACAATTCCAATACATTAATTAACATTAACTAATAAACTTAACCTACACTTTGATACATCAATATTAAAAATACATAATTTTGGTTTTAACCTAAAATTAAAATTAAAATAATGGTTAAAAATTAAAAATAAAAATATTTTTTTTTTAAAATAATAAACAATTTCAATGCATTAATTATTTTTTCAAACTCTACCATAAGACAATTTAGGGTTTTAATCGATTATTCTATTTTATTATCCATTAACTCACTTAAAACCTAAAATCCTTGAACCGACCTCTTCTTGTCACCACATCCCATCACTATATATTCAGATTTTTCACCCTTCAGATTACCCAGCAATATGTCCTGATGATGGATCCTGTTTTGGATTTGAAACGTCGATATACAATTATTAATACTGTGGTTTTTCTGATTCCTCCTGAAATTAACCACCACATAAGTCTTGCTACATAAATATGAAATACGTTATGTATTTTGATATTAGGTGGCAAATCTAACTGATAATCCACTGGTCCAATTATTGACAATATCTCAAATGGTCCACAATACCTGGGTGCTAATTTAGCACAAATCCCCAACTTAAAGGATTTTTTTCTCGGTTTTACCTTGACAAAAAAATGCTCACCTACTTGGAATTCTTTTTGAGTTGTTTTAAGGTCTGCATGAATCTTTTCTTTGTCCTGTTCAATTTTTAGATTGCTTTGTACCTATTTCACTATTAGTTTCAGTTCTTTTTACAAGTTAGGTCCTAACATTAATCTTTCAAGAATATTACTCCATGAAATAGGAGTATTATATTTCCTGCCCGACAATATTTCAAGAGGACTAAGTTTAACTAAAGCTTGATAATGATTGTTATAAGAAAACTTGACCAAGTGCATATATTCTTCCCATTTCATTGGATGATCCCCAACATACATCCTTAACATATCTTCTAAAACTTTATTTACTCTTTCAGCTTGTCCATCTGTTTGCGGATGATAAGCGGTACTAAAATTTAATTTAGTTCTGAATCCTTTAAACAATGAATTCCATAAATTACTCGTAAACTTAGGATCCGTATCAGAAATTATCATCTTCAGAATTCCATGCAAACAAAAAAATTCCTTCATAAAAATATCAACAATATTAGCATCATTATAAGTAGTTTTAATAGGTATAAAATGAGCTTCCTTGCTAAGTTTGTCTACCACTACCATCACAGAATCATTTTGCTTTTGATTTTAAGGTAGTCCTGTTATGAAATCAAGGCTGATAATTTCCCATTTCTAATATGGGATTGGTAATGGTTGCAATAGACATGCTGGGTGTTGATGCTCAACTTTAACCTGTTGGCATTATATACAACTAGCTATATATTCAGCCACTTCATTTTTCATATTAGGTCAGAAATAGTATTTTCTTAGCATTGTTATAATTTTCTAGTAACCAGGATTTCCTGAGTAAGGACTCTTATGTACTTCATTTAAGATTAACAATTTAATTTATGGTACATTGGGTACATTAAATCTATATTTATACAACATTAAACCTTTTTCATTCAAACTGAAATATGTTTCTATATTTTCTTATTCATTTTATGTAACTTTTTCTTTTAAATTTTGATAATATTTATCCATTTTTAATCGGTCTTCAAACTTAGCATCTAATTCTATTTTATAGCTGCTAAGAATGACTGTAAAATTCAGATTTGCATTTCTTCTTAAGGCATCAACCACCTTATTCTCTTTTCCTTTTATATGTTTGAGCTCGAAATCATATTCGCTAGGGAAAGCTAACCATCTTTCTTTCCTTTCATTCAGATTTTGTTGATCAAACACGTATTTCAATCTTATGTTGTCAGACATTAATAAAAATATTTTTTCAATTAGATGATCAAACAACATTTTCAAGGCATGTATTATGGAAGCCAACTCTAAATCGTAGGTAGCATAATTATTTTCATGTATTTTTAACTTTCTTGATTCATATGCTATTACATGACCTTCTTGCATTAACGCTTCACCTACGCCCTCATTGCATGCATCCGTGCATATGACAAAGTCCTTATTTGGCTCTGCTACTTTTAAGATAGGTGCAGTGGTTAATAATTCTTTTAACTTTTAAAAGCTTTCTTCACATTTTAAATCCCATACAAATATTTTTCCCTTTTTCTATAAGGATGTTATGGGATTAAGGATCCTCGAGAATCCTTCTATGAAATTTTCGGTAATAACCTGTAATCCCCATGAACAATCATACATCTGATACATCCTTAGGAACCCACCATTACATTATTGCTCTTATTTTATCAGGATCCATTGATATCCCTTCCTTGGATATCACATGGCCTAAATATTGTATTTTATCTTTAAATAATTTTCATTTACTGAACTTTGTGTACAATTTTTGTTCTCTCAAAACTTGTAATATTATTTGTAGATGTTCATCATGTTCTTCTTTTGTTTTTGAATAAATTAGTATGTCATCGATAAACAAAAATATAAATTTATCCAAATACTTACTTAAGGCAGTGTTCATTAGAAACATAAAAGATGATGGAGAGTTCGTTAGCCCAAATGGCATAACTACAAACTCATAATGCTTATAACTTGCTATGAATTCAGTTTTAAATATATCTTCATCTTTAATTCTGACTTGATGATATCTAGATCTCAAGTCTATTTTTTAGAATATCGTTTCTCTGCATATCTGGTCAAACAGATCATCTATGAGGGGAAATGGATATATGTTTTTAATTGTCATCCTGTTTAACTGGTGATAATCTATACATAAGCATAATGAACTTTCTTTCTCTTTAGCAAATAAGACATGTGCTCCCCAAGGGGATACACTTGGTCTTATGTAACTTTTATCTATTAACTCCTGTAGTTGTAGCTTTAATTCATTAATTTCTAGGATATTCATTTGGTAAGGAGCCTTTGAATTTGGTACAACTCTAGGTACTAATTCAATAGTAAAATCCAATTTTCTTTCCAAAGGTAATCCTGGAATCTCTTCCGGGAATAAATCTGAAACTATTTTAAAATGGGTATATCATCAAATTTTAATTTATCTTCTTTATTCATGTTTTCATCATTCGTTACATATACATCAAAAAAAATTCAACCTTTACGTATAGACTTTTTCATTTGTAAAGCTGAAATATGTCTTACAGAAACTTTTATAGGTATTCCTTTTACTATAACTGTTTCTCCTTTTTCATCTAAACATGTAAATGTTTTCTCAGAGAAATTTAAAAATACCCCGTGTTTTTCCAGCCATTCCATACTTATTAAAATATCATATGATTCTAGAGGTAACACATTTAATTTCACTTGAGTTTTAAATTGACTCATAAACATTTCACAATATTCAACATAGCTAACTACCTTTCTTTTGGTTCATGTACCTAACTAAACCAACCAATATTTTTCAAACTTATTCAAATGCAAATTACAACTTTTTGCTATACTAGGTGACACAAAGCTTAAACTAGCACATGGGTCTATCAAAATAGAATTGGGATTTTTCTTTATCATACTTTCTATTTCCACCATAGATGTTTGGTGATCAGCCTATCGATTCTCCAAAGATACATTAATCCTGGGCATATCATTCGCTATGTCACCAACAATTGCTTCTTCCTGTATTGTATGCACATTGTTGAAATTCCTCTTCCTGTTTGGACAATCGTTCGCATAATGAGGTCCCTGAAATTCCCAAAATTTTATAGGTTCTCTTTGTTCATTATTTTTAACATGATTGTTAGGTATGTCTCTGTTATTTGCTGTTGTAAAATCCTATCGTGTATTAGTTTTAAAGTCTATTCCCTGATAAGTATTCTTAAAATAGTTTCAAGAATTATTTCCGAAATTTCTGTTGGACTTAAAGCCTTTTCTTCTTTCTTCAAAATTATTTGTTCTTTTAACCTTCCAATTAGGTACACCTTTTCTTTTATTTCTGCTTTCTTCATAACATAAATTATCCTTCCTCATTGCTTCCTCAAGGGTTTTTGGATTGACGTATTGAATTCTATCCTTGAATCTAAAAGGTAAAAAACTCAGAAACCTTTGTATCTTAGGATTTTCATCTATGATATAAGGTACGTATCGTAATGAACTTAAAAATTTACTACTTATTTCCTTAATAGACATTGAAACTAGCTACAGATCATAAAATTTGTTAGCCCTTTCTTCGTTATAATTTTTAGACAATTTTTTTTTAAGTATTTCTTAAAAGTCCTCCAAGTTACATACTTTTCTCTAATTTTTTTCACTCTTTTTATATCCTACCACCATATATCATCTTTTCCAGTTTATTTATAAATAACTATTATATCTTTCATCCTATCTGAGTAATTATAGATTTGAAAATATTTTTTCCACCTCACCATTAAACATAGGGTGTTTTATCTTCTTAAATTCTCTTGAAATTTCTTCCTAAGTTTTATCTTTTCTCTTTTTAGGGTTGTTGTCGCTATCACTACTTTCATTGGAATATTTATATTTCTCTCTATGTGACCTAACATTAATTCCTGAGGAGGAATTACTTTCATTATCAAAGAATTTTAACTTTTTACCTTTACACTTTTAGGGTATAGTTCTAGATTCAGATTCATGTTCTTTTCTTTTATCCTTCCCTTCATTATGTAATTTATCCAACAATATTTGATTTAATTCTTCTTGTGCTATTAGGATTCTTTCATTACCTTCCTTGACATTTTGCAGTTCAGCCTTTAAGTCTCTTACAGTTTGAAGTAATTCATATGGTTTATTATTTAGTTACACATATATATTATCTAGATTATTATGATGTGATCCATCTTCAACAGATGCCTCTACTCCTTCCATTTCCTGCAAAATAAAAATTTATATTTCTGTACAGAAACAATTTTTAAACATAAGTCAATATTTTGCTTTCCTGTTTTTGTATTGAGCATGCGAGTTGATCCAAATTCAGGCCTAGTGTTTGAAACTGTGTTTTGATACCATATGTAACAACAAAGATTCCATAAATAAAAAAAACATTTTTTTATGGAGTGTTTAAATCAATATAAGACATTAATCTGGTTTCACATAGCTTCTAAGAAATAAAGTAAACCCTACATTCCATTATCAACTTAAAAATTAACCTATAACGAAAAAACTGTAATATTGATACTTAACAAATCTAAAAGTGATCACTTCATAAAATATTCATATGACACTTATACTAGGATACAATTTTACTTGTTTTCAAAATTTAAAGTGTCATGTCTGCTTGTCACAAGTTACAGCTTGTATGCTATATTGATTTACCATAAGATGGGTTCGCAATGTTCTAATTGTTTAAATCCCAATTCCTACAACCCTATTTTTGATGTGAGGGTTACAAGGATAAAGGTCTTACTTATCTTATTGTAAGCTAACATAATGTTTAATTTTGTATTATTGTAGGTGTTTTTCAAGAAAAAAGATTAGTCCCATCCCTTGCAAACCTAAACGACCATGAAACTAAGGTGACAAGCACCGAGATTAAAAATAAATGATTATGGAAAAACAAATGAGTTCACTTTGAAAATATAGAGAGTGGGTATAAAATATTTAAACAATGTGGAGGTAGGTTAAATGTGCCATGTGAAGGTTTATGGTACCTTCAATATGTATGGAAAAGTTAATAAACCCTATCGAAATCCAAAGGGTTTTTAGTTTTCTGTGTTAAGGAGGTGTAAGGAGAGCTGAGGGATCTCGACCCTTCTAGCATAAACTCCATATGCATTTGACAATCCACAGGTTTACTCGCAGAGATGTTTCCACAGTTCCTTATCTAAGATTTCACCACCGGTTCCTTCGCTAAGATGCCACCGTTGTTCCTTATTGGAGTTATTGAGATGAGATAAATTTTTCTTTGTTCTTGCTTGTTTCAGTTTTAATGAAAAAATTATTTTAAAATGTCAATTTTTAACCTTTGTTTATTGTTGTTTGACTGGAAGGAGGTTTGTTGGTTGCTTCTTGGATTTTAAAAGTTCTGGTCGAGGGTGGTCGACATCATAGGCTCTGGTAAGGCCTTGCATCCTTGAACCCTGCGGTCCTTGACGGTGTGAAAAGAAAGCTGAAACACCGTTTATCTTTTTGGTATGGATTTGTTTGGATGATACAAGGCTTTGCAACCCCCCTTCTATTTGATGGTATATACTCTTGTGTTTTGGCAGCAATAAATGTTGTTTTAGATGCCTTCAACTATCCTAGGGTATATATTTTAATATTCCCCTTTTCGTTACAGACCGTGCAGTCTGCATGTAATGAATCTCTTATGGTAATATTTTTGTGAGGTTTAAGAAAAATATAACCACTGCAATTTCTATTCTATCTTGGTTTAAAAGTATCGATTTTCTCTCGGCTCTACTTTGTAACTAATATATTGATTATAAAAATTACTATGTATGTTGTTTATAGATTTTGGAACTGGTCTGTGTAAATGATATTTTTTTATTGTTATTATACGAATAAAATCATGTGCATCTATGTTTTTATTAAAAAGAATGTCGTTTTGGTTTTTGAAATGGTTATGGCCCAAAACTAGTTACGACCTAACTTTGTCGATGATATTGTTACGAAGAGAAATTCCTATGGCTTGGGGTACCACAATAGACAGCTTGAGTCTAGAAATCAATCCTTTCCTATATGCAAGAGAAAACAAATACCTAACACTAAAGGATCTTGTTTCGTACCTTATTCTGGACGGTTGATGTAGATCCCCGTTGAGCTTTCCAAATTCAGCTTGAATTGATAAATTGCTTCCTCAACATTCAATAAACAAGACAAGCATGCTATATATAATCGTGTTAGATATACTCTAGCATATATAATCAATAACATATAAGCATTTGAAATCATCCATGGATCAAATATTCACTCAAATACACATTATTGGATGGGAAAAGATATTTCTATTAATATAAAATCAGAGATTACAATGAATACAACCTCTGTCGGAACGTCTGCGAATCGGAGAAATTGAGTCCCCCACTTGGGCCTCCACCACTTCAATCCTCCATCTCTTGATAGCAAGCTCACAAGAAAATGACAAGCTTAGGAAGAACACAAAAGTGCTCCAAGGGACAAAGGGATGCAAACTCAAGCACAAGTTCCAGCAATAATGGACTATAGTTCTCTTGCTCTCAATTCCTTATGCCTTCAATGTATCCAAAGGGTTCCGTATATAGCTCTTCAATGGGGTAATGAAAGGTTGAATCCGAGCGATATCAAGGCATAGGGAAGCCCAGGAGACAAGTGAGACGGATCCACATCAAGGAAAACTCCAAAAGAATTTGGCCTTTTGCACACATCCCGATGTACACGGTTTTAAGGGTCAAATCCACGTATATACACGAGAAAGGGATTAAAAGTCACGTATGGAATTTTTTGCATGTTTTTAGTGATGATCTTGGAAACATCAAAGGAACAAAAATGGTCCATGGGGTGTAAGGAGTCTGCAGAGGGATAGGGAAGGCCATAAAAATGTGATTCACCATGTGTGGTAAAATCAACTATAACATATGCCCCCTAATGTGTGAGGTGAGAGGGGTCATACGATGGCGGAAATACATTATAAGTCCATCCCATAAGTGAAGTGATGAAGAACCCAGTGGAAAAACCAGCCATCCAATCAGCACTATACAATGATACAACTATGCACATAACTGCAAATACATATAGCATTCCCAGATACATAAGAGTACAACAACCATGAATGGGCATGATACAATATGACATATGTGGTCATCTCCACGTACAATATAATGAATCTCAGAATCTCCATGAGGAAGATATACAAAGGATCATGATCTCCATGAAGACTAAAGATATATAATGGATCAAGATCTCGATAATGGCTGGAAATGTCTAACATGTACTAGAATCAAGTCACGAGAGCTGAAATCTCATGAACACTGGCACGATCAAGAAGGTAGCATATAACAGATTCCACCAATCTGAAAGGTATTCTACACAAACCGCTACGAGTACATTTCCTACTATGTGAATAGAGGTGTCTAGGTTGAACATAGTAGTCCATCATCTGATTACTGGTCATTGATGTATACCGTTACCAAACGCAAGATCACCCACCGATAATGAAAAATGGGAATCAAGGTACTAGAGTGCAAAATAACAAGTGTGAATTAATGTGTTGAGGTTGAACACTTGAGAGAATCCATCGATCAAAGGACACCGATGTATTCCCAAAAAACTGTCGATGGTGAGAGAACCTGCAATTGATGACTGCAAGTCTCAAGGCACTCAAAAATGACTCTAGATTCCTATCGTAGAATAAATGATCTGAATTGGATGGGATGAAATCGGCTGGAAGGAGGGAATTAAGGCATCCCCCATCATCCAACACGAGGTACTCTGTAAAGCTGTATAATGTGGAAGGACTCGATCATAAGGTGCATGAACTAGTAACTGTACCGGGAATGGCCAACATGCAAAGTCAAGATAACTGAGGAATGGCCGACTCAGGTTTCAAATTTCTTTCGAACAAGAGAATAAAGGTGAATGGTGACTGAATGTAGGCAGCATAGACTCGATATGAAAAACTGGGACATCTCTGTGACACAGGAGGCATCGACGAAGGCTCCATAGGGACTAGAAGCTTAACCAGTCGGTGGAGATAAACTTAGATAAACAAGTATAGCTCCTAAAGTCAAACTATTAAACCAACCAACGGATGTGATATACAGTGCTCTGTTCAAAGGTGAAACGACTCGACTACTGCCAAAGATAACATCTTTTCTTGTCCGGATTTTTGGTTTTTTAAATTTTTTGGACTTTTTCAAATATTTGAAAACCTTGAAAAATAATAAAATTGATTTAAAGTTACAGACTAGAAGGACACGAGTGTCAAATGGGAAAAAAAACTAGTTCCAAGCTGTGGAACATACCTATGCTCAATGCAAGGACACATGTGTAGGATAGCGACACTCGGGGGAAAGTTGCCTCCCGGTAAGAATAGGGAATCAAGTTGCAAAGGATATACAAAATGGCTCTGCGTGGCTAGGCATGAGACAAGCTTGGGCTATATGGCTGATACTCAAAGTTAGGGAAGTCGGCATAAGGATCAAATGAGGTAGGCAAAGCTCATGATAGTGCAATTACAACTTGACATAAGGGAGTCCGGGGGAAATAGGCTAGCAAAGGATCAAGAGGCATATGAGGCTCTTGCAAAATGTCATGGAAATACTATACAATAGACTTCTGCACCCTAAAGGACAAAACTGTCGGCATGGGCACCAAATGCAATTAAGGCGCTAACTAGGGTACTTGTGTAAGGTCAAGCTCTACCATTCAAATCATGCCACTTCTAAAACAACAAGAAGGTTCCGTGACAAGATAGAATGGGTTCGTACCTACGGTTATGATGAAATGGTCACAAGGTCATGCAAAATGCAAATGGTGGTGAAACCTAACCTATATGCTAGTTTAGACATGATACTTGAAATCAACACAAATGGGTCAAAACAATGGTCGAAATGACGCTCAAAATGGTCTCCTACATCATATATTAATAAAAAATGGTCCAAAAGGATTAGAAATGGTCCAAAACAATAGAAAAGGTTGTAAAAATTTTCAAAAATTTGAATTTTTTTTATAAATAGTAAAAAATTTAAAACATTATATAACATTTGAAATTTTTACCCAATTGAGCTCAGAACTTCAAATGCAAATTCCAGGAGATCCAGCCGATGGAATCCGACACTGTTTTTTCAAGGTAATTTCCCATGCCCTGCTCTTTCCTTTTCATGTAAAATTTTCAATTTTCCATGGTCTATTTTGATTTGTAGGCCATCCTAAAGTGTGTTCCTCGGCCCACGCGGAAATTGAGGATTTTTTCGCGTATAGGGATGGATATACACGGAAAAATCCCTCAAAGTCGTGTACATATGCGATTGTTTAGCAAACAGTCGCGTATGCGGCCACGGTCAAGTTTTTTTAAAGACTTCTAATGACCCAAACTTGATTTAGATGTCCAATATGGTTCTAGAATGGAGAGAACATGAGCATGGGGATGTAGAGGAAGCAGTACATGGTGATCTAATGGCACAACAGGCTCTTTGTGCATGCAGGCTCTACAAGTTTTGGTGTCTTGGTGGCTTAAGAGCCAAACCAAGACTGCTATAGATGCTAGTAGACTCCAAGGATCCTGACTCATATTCTTTCTAGATCGATGGGATGTCCCTCACCATAGAAGTGTAGGACATATACTTTATTACTGGACTTTCCAGACGAGGGGAAGTGGTGAATCTATGATCCGGTGGGCTCGGAGGTGGCCTCACCATAAATGAGTACATGGCCATGTATTGTTATCCAGACATGGAGAAAGTCAAGAGTCAGATCCCAACTAACTTCATACAAGTGCTAGGCCTAAAGGCCATACTACTGACACTGGGCAGAATAGCAGGGCTAGCCTCACTCCACCATCCCTCACGACCTCTGATGTTCTATGCGGTGGAGTGCATGAGACGTATGGTGTACGATTGGAGCACTGCACTACTGGGAAACATGAAACACCAGCTCAATGAGTGCAAGATGGGAAGAGTACGAAACTTCGGTTTCAGTAGCATACTGAGCATATTTTTCTTTGAGCATGTTCCGAGATTGAGCCCTAGAGTTGACGTTCCTCTTCATGGGGTTTGAGATCTGGCCCAACAACGTTGGGAAGATGCAATGCGGAGACTGGGTGGAGGTAGGGTGTCCAACCCCTATCTAGCTGAATTCTTTCCATGGTGGTGACGGTAGATAGTTTCCATCGATGATTACCCCTATGCGGGGATAGATTTTCGGGGAGACCCCGACATGCCATTACCACCAGGATCAGCATACGGTGACATTGGTAACAAATCCTAACCCTCTTTTTAATATTTTTGAGTTATTTAATTTTTTTTTGTGTTTTTTGATATATGGAATAAAAAAGACATGTTTTTGCGTGACAACACATAGTGACATCCTATCATATGTATGCAGATGTAGGACCATGACGGCTTGAAGGATTCCCTTGTCATAGACGAAGGGGAAGAGGAGATGATATTACGGGTGTGGATGCTGAGCAGATGCTCCAAAGCATTCATACCAACTTTGTAGCATTCATAGCATTCATACCATCCATAAATCCTATATAGATGGAAGACTCCATTGATATCTGTCATAAGAAACGGAAGCCAATCAACAAACCCGATCACCATAAGAAAAACCTAACTATGCAAAATGTTGTACAATAATAAGCAATAGTCAGCCTTGGCTGAAAATCATGCATAGTACTTTTTAAGATTCAGCCCATTTCTAGGCCCTGCCAAGGCCATCCCTTCATAATCTACTAGCTCATAAGCGCCCTTCTCTAACACATGTTTAACCACGTAAGGACCATACCACACGCGGTTGAATTTTCCTGCCCCCAAGGATTCTTTAGCTTGATACCACAAAAGGACCAAATCTCACTCACTAAACTTCCTTGGACGAAGATATTTAACATAATGGACCTTAATGCAATGCTTATTCACTTCTAGAGCCACTAAAGCATCTCGGTGCTGCTCATCAAGCTGCTCTAAATGGACCAAATGTTCCTCCAATGGGGAAGTGTCTAGTAAGAGTTCTATGGCTAGATTCAAAGAAGGGATTTCGCACTCAACTGGCAATACAGACTCCACTCCATGTACAAGCTAATATGGATAAAAATCGGTGGCAGTCTTAACCGCGGTCCTATAAGCCCACAAAGCAGGATATAACATTATATGCCAATTGGTCTTTCTTTGTGCGATGGTTAGTTGGAGAATGGACTTGAGTGATTTGTTCACTGCTTCAACCTGTCCATTCGCTTGAGTGTAATAAGAAGAAGAATGCTCCTGCGTATACCCTAAATTCGAGGCCAACTCTTCCATCATACAATTCTGAAAGTGCCTACCATGGTTAGTGACAAGCTCTTTAGGTATACTGAATCGAGTAATAATCTAGTTGAATACGAAGTGAGCAGCTATCTCACTGTCAACTTTAATTGTGGGCATAGCCTTAGCACATTTCATGAAGTAATCAACAACCATGATAATATGATGATGCCCCCCAGTTGAATCTAGGTTGCAATCCATGAAATCGAGCCCCCACTTAGTGAAGGGACCAGTGGTGATAATTGGATGTAACGGGCTAGGATGCGAGCGCATATTACGTGTGAACACCTAGAAGAGGTGGCACTTCTTGACCGCATTGACACAATATTTAAAGATCGACGGCCAGAAATAACCCTCTCTCAAGATTTTTTGGGCTGTAGAAATCCCAGATAAATGACCACCACACGCCCCTCCATGGAAATCATTCAGCACAAGTTCAGCCTCCTCATGAGTTAAACAACAATGTAAAATGGAATCTACCCCACGGGGGTACAATGTGTTATCCACTATGAGGTAACTCTTGGATACGTGACGTAATCATCGTCGGTCATCCCATGAAAGGTGAGTAGGTAACTTCAATGTTTGTAAATATACAATAATATCTCCATACCATGGATCCAAAGTTGAAATTAAGAAGATGGGCTCATTGAAAAATGTATATTCACAAGATTCCTCCTCCTCCTTGCTCGAGAAATCAGATATAAGCTCTGCAAAAATCAACGATTTCTTCAATTTTTCCAAAACAAAATCGAGATCGAATTCTTGCAAGATGACAATCCACTTATTATAATTTCCCCCTATCATCCTTCTAGTGAGGATGAACTGAAATGGATTGACATGGGAAACCACCAAGGTCTGGCGAAGGAGAATATAGTGTCTCAATCTTTGAACCGCATGAATGGTAGCTAAGGCAAGCTTCTCCACATGGGAATAATGGATCTCCACATCTATAAGGTTCTGGCTCAGATAATATATGATATGCTCTTGGAGTTCCTCATCCTCTTGAACCAAAACCATACCAATCGTCTCCATGGACATGGCCACACAAAGTAGAAAGTCACGGCTATAGTCAGGTGGACTAATCACCGGGGCCGATGCTAAGGCTCGCTTAAGCTCATCAAAGGACACCTGGGCTCACTCATTCCAGCAAAAGGTAGTGTCCTTCTTCAAAAGACGCATAAAGCCTCTAGTAAAATTGGCAAAATTCACGACGAATCTCCGTAAGAAGTTTTCCATGCCTTGCAAACATTGAAGATGTCTAATGTTTCTCGGGGGAGACAATTGAAGTATTGCCTCAATATTCAAAGGGTCGACTCTTATACCCTCTTTGGAGACAATGAACCCTAATAAGCGACCAGAATTCATGCAAAAGATGCACTTGTGAGGATTTAACCTGACTAAATAATGGTGGCACCTTTCGAACACTAATGTCAAATGGTAGGAAGGACGCATCCTCTGATGAGAGTGAGTAGCAAGGTCATCCAAAAAGACTTCAATAATTGATTTGAGATCATGGAAGATCAAGGTCATAGCCCGTTGAAAAGTGGGTCTGGAATTTTTAAGGCCGAAAGGAATCTTTTGATATGCAAAGGTACCCCAAGGAAAAATAAAGCCAGTCTTATGTTGGTACTCAGGTTTGATCTGTATATGATTGTATCCAGAAAATCTATCCATAAAGGAAAATACCTTGCTTCCCACACACTCATCTAAAATCTGATCAATAAATGGTGCGGGAAAATTATCTTTAGGACAGGCACGATTCAAGTCACGAAAATCAGTGCATATGTGGATCGTTCCCTTCTTCTTATCAATCGGAATGAGGTTTGAAACCCACTCCTTCAAGGGAATGAGATAGATAAAACCGGAGTTCAACAATTTTTCTATCTCAGGATTAATCGCGAGTGCTTTTCTAGGATTCACTGCACGCAAGCATTGTAGAATAGGCTTAGCATTGGGATGATTTTTAATTTCATGCTCAACAATGTGAGGGTCGATACCTGGCATTTCTTTGTATGAACAAGAAAATACATCACGAAATTCTTTGAACAACTTGTTATACTCTTGAATCTTAGCATGGGAACATTCTACCCCAATATAGACATTCTCAATCTTGCCAGGATCGCAAGATATATTGATAGGGATGGTAGGAGATTTATTCACCATGTTTCCATTAGCCATCAGACCAGGAGAGCTTAACAGAACCATGGGAATACCAATTCTCTCACTAAGAATCTCCCTAAAGTCTTCACACTCCAAATAGTAAAGCTTAGGAAGAAAATAAGATCTATGATGCAACTCTTCCTAAGGTGGCTCAACCCCAAACATAGCCTCAATAATAGCCTCATCTGAAGGAAAAACACTATCAAGGTAGTCATGTGTGTGAGAAGACTGAAATTACCATGCAGGAAGTACATATGGGTCCTCCTCCTCCATCCACAAATATGAAGGAATAGGTTCTGCAACACATCTGAGATTAGCTTGATATGCTATCATAGTTGTAGGAAACGGCACATCCATTCCGATGGGCTCACACGAAGGACTCGGTGTAAGAAGAATCCATGGATCTTCCATATGAGTGGTGTGAAAAGACATCGAACACAATGATGATGAAGCCTCATCGGAAGTAGACCCGATCATAAGAACAAGTGTAGGACAACTAAATGATCCCATAAGGGATGGGTAAATGCCCACACCCACACTCCCAGTTGCTGGCTGAGAGTGCGATGTTGATGTATATGTAACTTCAGAATGTATTTCAGTTGTATTTCTTATATATTGTAACATGATGTTTATTTTGGGATGTACTTGAGTCATGTCATGCCCCGATGTTCCTATTAGGAAGATCTATAATGTAAACAATTCATGTCAAGTCATTTTGGGTAACCCTCCTATTGTCTAAGGGTTAAAGTCCCTGGAGTTCCGGGGCACTAGGGTTATTAGATTCTCCTAGTGAGGTTGGCCCTAGTAGGGTTTAAGTCATATTGGGATTAG
Source organism: Pseudotsuga menziesii (assembly GCA_001517045.1). Lineage (NCBI taxonomy): Eukaryota > Viridiplantae > Streptophyta > Pinopsida > Pinales > Pinaceae > Pseudotsuga > Pseudotsuga menziesii. The sequence continues at coordinate 186,207 of LPNX010601559.1, read as the reverse complement.
TGTAAATAGAGAGACAGACTCTTTATTTATCACACAACTCATACACACTCAAGTGTAGCGCATAGTTGAGGAAGGAGAAGACACTGGGGCTAGACAAGAAAAATGTTATTGCTATCGGGAGATCTCTTACTATTTTGGGTTCTACTTTTGGTGCTGATTCTTTCTCAGAGGAAGTTGCGGGGTTTTCACCATTTATGGTTTCCCCGAGGATAAACACTGTGCTCATTGTCTCTTGTGTTTGATTGTTGTACTTGTTATTCTCTCAGCTAAATATCCTAATTTTATGCTAGCTTAATGATAAAAAAACTAACATGGTATCAGAGCTAACCTGAGAAGAAGACACTGTGTAGCTACGGGAACTAGGGCTTCCTAGTTTGTGGATCTTCCTCCATATATTTTCAGCAAACTTAAGGTGGAACAACTCTCCTCCTTAGGGCACATCTTTTTAATGAAGTAGAATCCAATTCTGAGGTTTTTCAGTTTTGGACCCTATGCTACTGTTGAAAATTAGGGATTTTCACAGAAGAGGAATTTTTCAGTGAGCCCAAGCCTGGATTCATCTCCTCCCCAAAATCAAAGATAATGATAAATTTCAAGGCATTTGGGTGGACAGAACTCCAGAAAATCAAAACCCTAATTTGCTACTGAACCAACACTGCAGGATTTCAGCTCCAAATTCAGATCCGACATCTTGACCTGGTAAGATCTAAAATTTTTGTATTTCCATTTGAGGTTCTCAGTCTAAGATGTCTCATCATACCAAGCTTGATGAAAATCTTGAGGGATTTGATAACTTTCGAGCCTGGAAGTATAGGATCTCCCTAGTCTTGGACGAAAATGAGTTGGACTCCTATATTAGTGAGCAGGTTCCAGTTCCAGAGGGAGAGGAGGATAAGGACTTACATAAGAAGAATATGGTTATGGAAAAGAGAATCATTGCTGATTCTATCAAGGATCACCTCATACCATAGGTGTCCTCCCTCAAGACACCTAAAGCTATGTTTGATGCCATAACCAAATTGTTTGAAGGGAAGAACATAAATAGGAAGATGACTCTGAGAAACCAATTGAAGAATGTAAAGATCTAGAATGCTGAGACTATTCAGTCTTACTTTACAAGGGTCTCTTAGATCAAGGAGCAGCTAGAAGCGGTAGATGAAGAAGTGGAAAATGCAAAAATTGTGATGACCACCTTGAATGGTCTCCCTAGATCATGGGACTCTTTCATTCTAGGGATTTGTGCCAAAAAGAAGTTAGTCAAGTTAAGCAGACTATGGGAAGAATGCTCTTAAGAAGCAGCTCAAGAAGAAAAGATGGGAAGTGAAGATCAAGCTCTTACCACCCACACCAAGAAAACCAAAAGGGACCATCATCACTCCAAAGGTAATCCTTATCACTCTAGAGGAGATTGGGATACTGTTAGATGTTACACATGTGATGAGAAAGGTCACATATCCAAATTCTTCCCTAACAAAGGGAATTTAAATAAGAATAAGGGAAGCAAGAGAAGACATCATACTCATGCTGCAGAGGATGATGAACATTCCACAAAGAGAACTAGACAAGAAAGTGATTCTTCAAGTGATATAGAATATGTGCTGATCTCCACTCTTACGGGAACTGTTTCACATGGAAGCAATGATTGGCTCATAGACAGTGGTGCTTCCAAGCACATGACGGGATTCAAAGATTCATTTGTGAAGCTATCTGAACATGAGTCACCTCACAAGGTGAAACTTGGGGATGACTACCAGTATCCGATAAAAGGTAGTGGTGAGTCCTCCTACATACTAGACTCTGGAAAGTATTTGAAGATGAAGAATGTATTATTTGTCCCAGGACTAAAGAAGAACCTCCTCTCCATATCTACATTGGATGCAAAAGGAATGAGGGTTGCTTTTGTAGATGGCCAAGTTCTTACATAGCCAAAGGGAAAGACTTTTGACAATGCAATAGTGATTGGGGAACAAGAAGGAGGACTATACAAACTGAAGGCCCAACTAGAACAAGCCTTGGTTCATGACTCAGTAGAACCAAATGAACTTTGGGATAGAAGGCTTGCACATGTGCATTACAAAGCACTACCACTTGCAAGCAAAGTTGTTCAAGGTCTTCCAGAAATTCAAGCAAAACATGAAGAGTTCTGCAGAGGATGTGCGAAAGGAAAGAACACAAAGAAGACATTTCCAAGTAGCGAGAGAAAAGCAAAATGAATCTTGAAAATCATCCACTCCGATGTATGTAGATCAATGTCATAAATCTCACTAAGAGGGTATGTGTACTATGTTTCTTTTATTGATGGATTTTCTAGGAAGACATGGATTTACTTCATGAAGAATAAAGATGAAGTGTTTAGCAAGTTCAAGGAATTCAAAGCCTTGATTGAGAACCAGATTTAAAAGAAGATCAAGACTTTTCGATCAGACAATGGTGGAGAATTCACTTCAAATGAGTTCAAGGAACTATGTAAGGACTCGTGGATTAATAGGGAGTTGTCCACTCCTTACAATCCACAACATAATGGGGTTGCAGAGAGGAAGAATAGAACTATCATGGAAGCTGCAAGAGCTATGCTTCATGATCAAGATATTCTTATGCATCTTTGGGAAGAAGCAGCTAGAACAACAGTGTATGTACATAACTGTACTCCACACAGAGTACTCAAGCACAAGACTCCTAAAGAATTCTTCTCCGGTAAGAAACCAGAAGTCAGCCATCTCAGAATATTTGGTTGTCTTGTGTACATACACATTCCAAGAGAGGAGAACAAAATTAGATCCTTCAGGAAAGAAGGGTATATTTGTGGGATACTCTGAAAGCTCGAAGGCTTACAGAATTTACTCCCTAGGGTTCAAGAAGATTGATATTAGTAGGGATGTAACATTTGACAAAGATTCAGCCTACATCAAATCTAGAAAGAAACCTGTTGAAGAACCTAAAGAAGCAGAATCTCCCATAACTCATGATACAATCATGAGCGAAGAAACTCAAGAAGAAGATCGAGAATATGAAGAACCATAAAGACCTATAGATCCACCTTAAGAGAAGAATCCTCACAAGATGAAACCTTCTTGGGTACGAGAGATTATCCAAGATGCACAAAGATATGGGGTTCCAGAAGAGAATCTTAGAGAAACAAAGAGGACCAGATCCTATTCCAGTTATGTAGCATTTCTATGTGACTTCATTGATAAAGAACCTTCCAAACATGAAGAAGTGGCAGAACGAAAAGAATGGAAAGATGCGATGATCGAAAAGTATCAATCGATCACGAAGAATGATGTTTGGGATGTTGTCCTAAGACCAGAAGGGAAGTCAGTTGTAACTTCCAAATGGACCTACAAGATCAAGCATGCTGTAGATGGTAGAATTGAAAAGTATAAGGAAAGATTTGTGGCTTAGAGTTTCTCTTAGAAAGAAGGAATATACTATGAAGAAACCTTTTCAACTATAGCCAGATACACTTCCATCAGATTGGTACTTGCTCTGGCTGCAGTGATGAAATGGAAGATACACCACATGGATGTCAAGACTGCTTTCTTGAATGGTGTAGTAGAAGAGGAAGTGTATGTGGAGTAGCCACTCAGTTTTGAGACACATGACAGGGAGTCTCATGTGTGTAGACTAAAGAAATCCCTTTATGGTTTGAAATAGGAACCCAAGACATGGTACGGTGGAATTGACAGCTTTCTATCTGGTTTGGGCTTTACCAAGAGTAAAGAAGATTCCAACCTTTAATACAAGGTTGAAGATGGAAACCCAGTGATACTCCTGCTATATGTAGATGATCTATTTGTGACAGGTATGTATGGGTTGATTATTGATACGAAGAGAAAGCTTGCTGCTAAGTTCAAAATGAAGGACTTGGGTGTGATGCATTATTTTCTAGGGATGGAGGTGTGGAAGACTTCGGATGGAATCTTCCTTGGACAAGGGAAGTATGCAGTAGAGATCCTGAAGATATTTTAGATGATGGATTGCAACGCATTAACCACACCTATGGCATCAAACCTGAAGCTATTGAGTGATGCTTCATCAGAGACAGTTGATGCCATGATGTATCATCAGATGATTGGGTCCTTGATGTATCTGACAAACACGAGACCAGATATATACTTTGCTATGAACACCTTGAGCCAATACTTGATAGATTCGAGACATGTTCACTTGATTGCTGCAAAGCATATTCTAAGGTACCTGAAGGGTATGGTTGATTATGGGCTCAAGTATAAGACTGATCATAAGATTAACCTGGAGGGTTATGTTGATTCAGATTGGGCAGGCAGTGCCATCGATAGGAAAATTACTTCAGGGTGTTGCTTCAGTATGGGATTAGGTATGATCTCATGGTTTAGCAAGAAGAAATCCTGTGTGGCACTAAGTACAACTGAAGTAGAGTATGTTGCAGCCTGTTTAGCTAGTTGTCAGGCAGTATGGCTGAGGAAGCTACTGTCTGATTTATTTGATCTCCAGTTAGATGCTACTTATATATAATGTGACAACCAGAGTTGTGTAAAGTTGTCAGAGAATCAAGTATTCCATGACAAGTCGAAGCATATCGAGCTCAAGTATCACTATATCAAGGATATGGTGCAGAGAGGAGCAGTGAAGCTCTAGTATGTTATGACAGACGAACAGATAGTTGATGTGTTGACTAAGCCATTAGCTACTTGGAAGTTTGAATACTTCAGGGAGAAGCTTGGTGTTCTCTGGATTGAGATTCCTCCCAAGAGGAAGTGATATGTCCGTGCTGAGCCCTTCTGACATGGTGGGAGGATTGGTTCCTTCCATGATCAGATGTAAGTACTGTGCCATTCTGACATGGTGAGAGGATTGGTTCCTTCCATGGTCAGATATAAGTGCTGTGCCCTTCTGACATGGTGAGAGGATTGGTTCCTTCCATGGTCGGATATAAGAGTTGTGACATGGTGAGAGGATTGGTTCCTTCCTGTGTCATATGTATGTATGGATTCCACACCCAGCATAAAAAAGAGCTAGATCTGTGAAGACTCTTCTAGTATGAAAAAGGAATAGATTTGAGTGGATCCCACACCCAATATGAAAAAGGACTGGCTCTATGAAGACACATTTAGTATGAAAAAGGACTAGCTTTGTGTGGATGCCACACCCAGTATGAAAAAGGACTGGCTTTGTGAAGACTCATCTAGTATGAAAAAGGATTATCTCTGAGTGGATCCCACACCCAGTATGAAAAAGGACTGGCTCTGTGAAGACACATCTAGTATGAAAAAGGAATAGCTCTGTGTGGATTCCACACTCAGTATGAAAAAGGACTGGCTCTGTGAAGACTCATCTAGTATGAAAAAATACTAGCTCTGAGTGGATCCCACACCCAGTATTAAAATGGACTGGCTCTTTGAAGACCCATATAGTATGAAAAAGGACTAGCTCTAAGTGGATGCCACATCTAGTATGAAAAAAGACTAGCTCTGTGTGATGATACATCCAATATGAAAAAGGACTGGCTCTGTAGATGTACATCCAACATGAAAAAGGGTTGGATCTATAGAGATTCTGATGACGAGAAGAATCAAGAGATAACACTTATGATGATGACCCAGTGATGATCCAAATTGAGTGATGATCCAGATCCTGTGATGATGATCCAGGAGTGATGATCTAGATCGAGTGATGATCCAGATCAGTGATGATCTAGATCGAGTGATGATCCAAATCCAGTGATGATCTAGATCGAGTGATGATCCAGATCCAGTGATGATGTCCAGTGGTGATCTAGATCGAGAGATGATCCAGATCCGATGATGAAGATGAATTGAAGATGAAGACTTGAATATGAACATGAATTGAAGTTGAAGACTTGAATATGAAGATGATGAAGACTCAATGATGATCAAGAAGATGCAGAGAAGAAGACTTGTGATGAAAATTGTGTCAAAAGAATACCTTCCTGGTTAAGAGGGAGTGTTGATGTATATGTAACTTCAGAATGTATTTCACTTGTATTTTCTATATATTGTAACCCAATGTTTATTCTGGGATGTACTTGAGTCATGTCATGCCCCGATGTTCCTATTGGGAATATCTATAATGTAAACAAGTCATGTCAAGTCATTGTGGGTAACCCTCTTATTGTCTAAGGGTTAAAGTCCCCGGAGTTCTGGGGAATTAGGGTTATTAGATTCTCCTAGTGAGGTCGGCCCTAGTAGGGTTTTAGTCATTTTAGGATTAGTATAAATAGAGAGTTGGACTCTCTATTTATCACACAACTCATACACACTCAAGTGTAGCGCATAGTTGAGGAAGGAGAAGACAGTGGGGCTAGACAAGAAGAAGGTTACTGCTGTCGGGAGATCTCTTACTGTTTTGGGTTCTACTTTTGGTGCTGATTCTTTCTCAGAGGAATTTCTGGGGTTTTCACCATTTATGTTTTCCCCAAGGATAAACACTGCGTTCATTGTCTCTTGTGTTTCATTGTTGTACTTGTTATTCTTTTAGTTAAAGATCCTAATGTTATGCGAGCTTAATGATAGAAAAGATAATATGCACGATAGATTCTTAAATGAAATTTGATCAATCGTAACTATCTTCCCATTAAATGGAAAGCATACAACTCAGAATAGAGAAGAAGCTGTGGCTTGCATACTGTACATCCAATTCCCACCCAGTAACATATTGTAGTCAAGGGACGCATCCTCCATCTCTCGATAGCAAGCTCATAAGAAAAGGGCAAGCTTAGGAAGAACACAAAAGTGCTCCAAGGGACAAAGGGATGCAGACTCAAGTGCAAGTTTTGTCAACAATGGACTATAGTTCTCTTGCTCTCAATTCCTCATGCCTTCAATGTATCCAAAGGGTTCCTTATATAGCTCTTCAATGGGGTAATGAAAGGTTGAATCTGAGCGATATCAAGGCATAGGGAAGCCCAGGAGAAAAGTGAGTCAGATCCACATAAAGGAAAACTCCAAAATAATTTGGCCTTTCGCACACATCTTGATTTATGTGGTTTTAAGGGTCAAATCTGCATATATATGTGAGAAAGGGATTAAAAGTCGCGTATGGAAATTTTTGCATGTTTTTAGGGATGATCTTGGAAACATAAAAGGAACAAAAATGGTCCATGCGGTGTAAGGAGTCTATAGAGGGACAGGGAAGGCCATAAAAATGTGATTCACCATGTGTGGTAAAATCAGATATAATAGATGCCCCCTAATGTGTGAGGTGAGAGGCGTCATATGATGGCGGAAATACATTATGAGTTCATCCCAAAAGTGAAGTGATGAAGAACCCAGTGGAAGAACCAACCATTCAATCAGCACTATACAATGATACAACTCTGCACATAACTACAAATACATATAGCAGTCATGGATACATAAGAGTACAACGACCATGAATAGGCATGATACAATATGACATATGTGGTCATCGCCACATACAATATAATGAATCTCAGAATATCCATGATGAAGATATACAAAGGATCATGATCTCTATGAAGACTGAAGATATATAATGGATCAAGATATCCATAATGGCTGCAAATGTCTGACATATACTAGAATCAAGTCACGAGAGCTGAAATCTCATGAACACTGGCACGATCAAGAAGGTAGCATATAAGAGATGCCACCAATATGGAAGGTCTTCTACACAAACCGCTATGAGTACATGTCCTACTATGTGAATAGAGGTGTCTAGGTCAAACATAGTAGTCCATCATCTGATTACTGGTCATTGATGTATACCGTTAACAGACGCAAGATCACCCACCGATAATGAAAATGGGAATCAAGGTACTAGAGTGCAAACTAACAAGTGTGAATAAATGTGTTGAGGTTGAAAACTTGAGAGAATCCATCAATCAAAGGACATTGATGTATTCCCAAAAAGATGTCGATGGTGAGAGAACCTGCGACTGATGACTACAAGTCTCAAGGAACTAAAAAATGACTCTAGATTCCTATCCCAGAATAAATGATCTGAAGTTGATGGGATGAAATATGCTGGAAGGATGGAATTAAGGCATCCCCCATCATCCAAAATGAGGTACTCAGCAAAGCTGTATAATGTGGAAGGACTCGATCATAAGGTGCATGAACCAGTAACTGTACCGGGAATGGCTGACATGCAAAGTCAAGATAACTGAGGAATGGCCAATTTAGGTTTCAACTTCCTTTGAACAAGAGAATAAAGGTGAATGGTGACTGAATGTAGGCAGCATAGACTCGATATGCAAAACTGGGACATCTCTGCGACACAGGAGGCATCGACAAAGGCTCCATAGGGACTGGAAGCTTAACTAGTCGGTGGAGATAAAGTCAGATAAACGAGTATAGCTCCTAAAGTCAAACTATTAAACCAACCAATGGATGTGATATACAGTGCTCTGTTCGAAGGAGAAATGACTCGACTGCTACCAAAGATAACATCTTTTCTTGTCCGTTTTTTTGGTTTTTTAAATTTTTTGGACTTTTTCAAATATTTGAAAAGCTTGAAAAAGAATAAAATTGCTGTAAAGTTACAGACTAGGAGGAGATGAGTGTCAAATGGGAAAACAAACTAGTTCCAAGCAGTGGAACATATCTATGCTCAATGTAAGGACACATGTGTAGGATAGTGACACTTGGGGGAAAGTCCCCTCCCGGTAAGAATAGGGAATCAAGCTACAAAGGATATACAAAATGGCTCTGCATGGTTTGGCATGAGACAAGCTCAGGCTATATGGTTGATACTCAAAGTTAGGGAAGCCAGAATAAGGCTCAAATGAGGCAGGTAAAGCTCATGATAATGCAATTACAACTTGACATAAGGGATTCCGGGGGAAATAGGCCAGCAAAAGATCAAGAGGCGTATGAGGCTCTTGCAAAATGTCATGGAAATACTATACAACAGACTCCCACACCCTAAAGGACAAAATTGTCGGCATGGGCACAAAATGCAAATAAGGCGCTAACTAGGGTACCCATGTAAGGTCAAGCTCTACTATTCAAATCATGCCACTTCTAAAACAACAAGAAGGTTCCATGACAAGATAGAATGGGTTCGTACCTACGATTATGATGAAATGGTGATAAGGTCATATAAAATGAAAACGGTGGTGAAACCTAACCTAAATGCCAGTTTAGACATGATACCTGAAATCAACACAAACGGGTCAAAAAAATGGTTGAAACGACACTCAAAACGGTCTCCTACATCATATATTAGTAAAAAATGGTCCAAAAGGATTAGAAACGATCCAAAACTATAGAAAAGGGGGTAAAATTTTTCAAAAAATTGAATTTTTTTTATAAATAGTAAAAAATTCAAAACATTATATAACATTTGAAAGTTTTACCCAATTGAGCTCAGAACTTCAAATGCAAATTCCGAGAGATCCAGCCGACGAAATCCAACACCATTTTTTCTAGGTAATTTCCCATGCCCTGCTCTTTCATTTTCATGTAAAATTTTCAATTTTCCATGGTCTATTTTGATTTGTAGGACATCCTAAAGTGTGTGCCTCCCACATGGAAATCGAGGATTTTTCCACGTATAGGGTTGGATATACATGGAAAAAGCCCTCAAAGTCACGTACATATGTGGTTGTTTAGCAAATAGTCATGTATGCGGCCGCGGTCAAGTTTTTTAAAGACTTATAATGACCCAAACTTGATTTAAATGTGTGGGATGGTTCTATAATGGAGGGAACGTGAGCACGGGGATGTATAGGAAGCAGTACATGGTGATCTAATGGCACAATAGGCTCTTTGTGCATGTAGGCTCTACAAGTTTTGGTGTCTTGTTGGCTTAAGAGCCAAACCAAGACTACTACAGATGCTAGTAGACTACTGGGATCCTGACTCAGAGTCTTTCCAGATCGATGGGATGTCCCTTACCATAGAAGTGGATGACATATACTTTATTACTGGACTTTCTCGAGGGGGGGAAGTGGTGAATCTACGATCCTGCGGGCCCGGAGGTGGCCTCACCATAGATGAGTACATAGCCATGTATTGTTATCCAGACATGGAGAAGGTCAGGAGTCAGATCCCAACTAACTCCATACAAGTGCTAGGCCTAAAGGCCATACTACTGACACTGTGTAGGATAGTAGGGCTAGCCTCACTCCACCAGGCCTCACATCCTCTGATGTTCTATGTAGTGGAGCGCATGATATCTACAGTGTATGATTGGAGCACTGCACTACTGGGAAACATGAAACACCAGCTCAGTGAATGCAAGATGGGCAGAGTATGAAACTTCAATTTCAGTAGCATACTGAGCATGTTTTTCTTTGAGCATGTTTCGGGATTGAGCCCTAGAGTTGACGTTCCTCTTCACGGGGTTTGAGATCCGGCCCAATGACGTTGGGAAGATGCAATGCGTAGAATGGGTGGAGGTAGGGTGTCCAACCCCTATCCAGCTGAATTCTTTCCTTGGTGGTGACGACAAATAGTTTCCATTGATGATTACCCCTATGCGGGGATAGATTTTCAGGGAGACCCCGACATGCCATTACCACCATGATCAGCATATGGTGACATTGGTAACGAATCCTAACCCTCTTTTTAAGATTTTTGAGTTATTTAATTTTTTTTGTGTTTTTTGATATATGGAATAAAAAAGACATGTTTTTGCGTGACAACACATAGTGACATCCTATCATATGTATGCAGATGTAGGACCACGGTGGCTTGAATGCTTCCCTCGTCATAGACATAGGGGAAGAGGAGATGATATTATGTGTGTGGATGCAGAGTGAACGCTCCAAAGCATTCATACCAACTTCATGCAACTGACACACAGGTACCCATGGAGCAGGTCGAGGACCTGCCTGAGGCTATGCAGCTTTAGGTGGTGGGTGTGCCACGAGCATGGGTGCGGTTTTTCAGACGCCTAGCTAGAGCCATGGTGAAATTCCATGATCAAAACCCCCCTCCTCCTCCCTAGGCTTAGATACTTGGGAGTGATACATTTTGTACTACCGTGTATTTATATTTTGGTGGCTCGAAAGCCCCATTTTTGTATTATGACACTATGTATTATCACATTTTGGATGTTTAATATAATTTTTTTATGATGATCGGTTTATTTATTTACATGTGTAAAAATGTATGTTTGTGATGAGCTTACTATCTATGAAACAAATTCCAATCTAACACATAGTTAGCATATGAGTCAGCAACTTGATTATAAATTTTTGGAACATGTATGTATGTTATGTTGTCAAATTTCCATTCTAACAATCTCACACATAAGAATCTACGTAATAATTTTGGATCTCTAACATGATACAAGCCATTAAGCTGTGAAACTACTAACTCCGAATCAAGACGTACCTCAAGAGATAGAACACCATGTGAAATGGCATCCCATAGAAGCTCAATAAAGGCACTATATTCAACAACATTGTTTGAAGAAGGACGTAAACCTATGCCTCCTGAAGATAATACCTGACCCATAGGAGTATAAATCACCCAAGCAGCAGAGGCTGAGTGTTGAGTGTGATGCTTTGCACCATCCGTGAATCCTATATAGATGGAAGACTCCATTGATATCTGTCATAAGAAACATAAGCTAATCAACAAACCCAATCACCATAAGAAAAACCTAACTATGTAAAATGTTGTACAATAATATACAATAGTTAGCCTTGGCTGAAAATCATGCATAGTACTTTTTAAGATAGAGCCCATTTCTAGGCTCTGCCAAAGCCATCCCTTCATAATATACTAGCTCATAAGCGCCCTTCTCTAACACATGTTTAACCACGTAAGGACCATACCACATGGGGTTGAATTTTCCTTCCCCCAAGGGTTCTTTAGCTTGATCCCACAAAAGTACCAAACCTCCCTCACTAAACTTCCTTGGATGGAAAGATTTATTGTACTGGACCTTAATGCGATGATTATTCACTTCTAGATCCACTAAAGCATCTGCTCATCAAGCTGCTCTAAATGGACCAAACGTTCCTCCAATGGGGAAGTATCTGGTAAGAGTTCTATGGCTAGCTTCAAAGAAGGTATTTCGCACTCAACTGGAAATAGAGACTCCACTCCATGTACAAGATGATATAGAGAAAAACCGGTGGTAGTCTTAACCGTGGTCCTATAAGCCCACAAAGCAGGATATAACATGATATGCCAATTGGTCTTTCTTTGTGCGATGGTTCATTGGAGAATGGACTTGAGTGATTTGTTCACTGCTTCAACCTGTCCATTCGCTTGAGGGTAATAAGAAGAAGAATGCTCCTGCTTATACCCTAACTTCGAGGCCAACTCTTCCATCATCCAATTCTGAAAGTGCCTACCATGGTCAGTGACAAGATCTTTCAGAATACCGAACCAAGTACTAATCTGGTTGAATACGAAGTGAGCGGCTATCTCACCATTGACTTTAATTGTGGGCATAGCCTTAGCCCATTTTGTGAAGTAATCAACAGCCACGATAATATGATGATGCCCCCCAACTGAAGCTACATTGCAATCCATGAAATCAAGCCCCCACTTAGTGAAGGGACCAGTGGTGATAATTGGATGTAACGGGGCAGGATGCGAGCACATATTACATGTGAATGTTGGGGCGCATACTCCATAGGGGGTAACCCCGCGGTTAATTAGAAAATTTGTAAGCGGAGCTATGGGTCAAAATAGTCTTAGGGGTGTCAGGGTAAGTCAAAACCCTCCCTTTTTGTAATAAACCCATGGTTTAAATTCAGGGTTTAGGGTTTGTGGGTGCCCATGGTTTAAGACCAGGGTTTTGTGAAACTGCGCAGTATAAATAAGCGCTTATGTAAAAGGGATAGGTTAGGCTTTTTGATGTAAGGAAAGATAAGGCAAGTAAGGTTGGTTTTGTAAGGAAAGGACAAGTCCCAGCTGTGTGCGTGGACGACCTCTGCAGCTGTGTGCGCAGAAGCCTGCTGCTGTGTGCGCGGGTGTTAAGAGCTGAAGGAATCTGCAGCTGAGTGCGCAGATAAACTGTGGTTTTGAGGAAAGAGGAATAAAACGCAGTTTGTGGACGTAGCCCCTACACTGGGGGTGAACCATGTTATATTTGGTGTTGTGGTTTTGTTGTGTTGTTTCTGTTTCTGTCATTTTCATGCATTAAACTGAATATATCTAATAATATAAGATCTCTGCTAATACTAAGCTTCGCTGTGGATTCCCTGTAGTGGGTTATGCAAGTTTGGTTTGCTTATTATGCTGTGATTTATATGTGAATGAATGATAAGTTAACAGGAAGTTGAATAACAATTGTTTA